>CM038222.1:133352942-133462680 GCA_021442155.1 Cymbidium sinense | reverse complement strand
AAAAGATTATCATAATTCTCATTCACTTTAGAAAGCTTTAAAGGAATCTCTTGATCTTTATTGAATCCAAGAGAGCCTTATAAGATTGATCCATGTCAACAAAGTAAAAATAACATACATGTCCAAACAAAAGAAAAGAAATTCCATTTGAGAAGCACTGGTTGACTTTGGTTCTTACTACCTAAAGAACTACACAGTCACATGCAAGCTCAAAGAGGTAGAATTCTCAGGTTAGTACCCTATGATGTCTTTCCTTCAGTGGAATAGACATCGAAGCATGGTTCATTGTAACTTTATGATAAAAAGAAGAAAGAAAAATGGTGAACTTCTATGCTCATAGCATAGTGAAGTACTGGGTCCAAAATATACCCAAGTCTTCCTTCAAAAATAAATTCCAACTCTTTGAAACCTTCTTCACTAAACTTCTTCATGTGTAAGGGGTATTAGTGAAATCAAGAAATGGAAGCAAACCTTCCATTACCCTTTCATCAAGTTAGACTAATCAAGTAAGGATTAAGTTCTTGAGACTCTTGCTTATCAGTAAAAACTTTTGGGGATTAGGAATAAGTCACTTTGACCCTTTTTCCTCATCCATATCACCTATAGGTTAGGAGCAAGCCCTTTGTGGCACCTTTCCTATACATGACTTGAGATGGGAGAAAGCCCTTTGTGGCACCTTTCTCATATCTTTTTGGGTTTGGAGTAAGCCTTTGTGCACCATTCTCATGAAAAACTACCTTTGTAGGTTTGGAGCAAGCCCTTCGTGACACCATTCCTACTTTTGTGTACATTATTGGATTAAGCCATCAAGGCCCCTTTCATGTTACACTGGCGAGTTAGATTGGATCAAGCCTTTATGACCCCTTTCTAATATCCAGAAAGATATAAGTCCCTAGTCGGCATTCTTTCTAATCATCTAGGAGTAAGTCCCCTTTTGTGTACATGATTGGATCAAGCCATCAAGGCCCCTTTCATGTTAGACAGGCGAGTTAGATTGGATCAAGTCTTTATGACCCTTTTAATAGCCAAAAGATATAAGTCCCGTTGACATTCTTTCTAATCATCTAGGAGTAAGTCCCGGTCGGCCTACTTTTTGTACATGATTGGATTAAGCCATCAGGCCCCTTTCATGTTACAGGATGAGTTAGGTGGATCAAGTCTTTATGACCCCTTTTATAAAGAAAGATATAAGTCCCGTCGACATTCTTTCTAATCATCAGAGTAAGTCTCTCATCCTACTTTTGTGTACATGATTGGATTAAGACATCAAGACCCCTTTCATGTTACAGTGAGTTAGGGTGGATCAAGTCTTTATGACCCCTTTAATAGCGAAGATATAAGTCCCCAATGGCATCTTTCTAATCATCTAGGAGCAAGTCCCAAGCGGCATCTTTTGTGTACATGATTGGATCAAGCCATTTAAGGCCCCTTTCATGTTACACATGAGTTAGATTGGATTAAATCTTTATGACCCCTTTCTAATAGCGAAGATATAATTCCCGTTGGCATTCTTTCTAATCACATAGGAGTAAGTCCCTTGACATCTGCAGAGTAAGTCCCTTTGACATCCTATTCAATTGAATGTGTCTTTGACCCTCTCCTTTTTTTTAGCTAATTAGGATGGATCATGCCCTTAACAACCTCATCTTATTTGCTAATCAGAAAGAAGTATGTCCCCTAGTCGGCATTCTTTCTAACTAAATATAGTAAGTTCCCCAGTTGACTTCCTATTTAAATTTCTAAGAAATGGAATCAAGCCATTGAATGCCCAATTTCTTTGGACTACTCAAATAGGATTAAGTCCATGTGACCCCTATTTAGTAGTCAAAGTGTTGTGGATTAGGATCAAGAATTTCAAGCCTCTTCTCCCCAGCATAGCTTGGAGGATTGGATCATATCTTTAAAGACCCCTCTCCTCTCTTTAGTTAACTATGATGGATTATGCCCTTAACGCCCCCATCTTATTAGCTAATCACATGGATCACCACTATTCTCAAGTAAGAATAAGTCCCCCGAAGGAATTTTCCTTGAGCATAATGATTGCATTAAGGTTAGGCCAATCTTTGGGTCTACTCCTAATAACATTCCTCTTCATCCTAGAACATAATGAAAGTTAAGTTTCTAGGAATGAATCACACTCCAAAGCAAAGATAGGTATACATATACCAATCTTTCACAATCAAAATCACAATAAAATTCAAATCAAAAATCAAAATAATGAATTGGAACCCCAAGTTTATACTTGCATGTTGATCAATCTGGTCAACACAAATATGTTTAGTGTATTCTAGTTAATCCAATACACATATTGGGGGTCCATTTATTGACCTCATTTTTGGATGAGGTTAATTTGGCAATTAAGATCCTAATCTCAAATAGGATTTTCTTAATCAATATTTAGGACACCTCACCAGTGTCCTAGAAAATCTTTATGAGTTTATTCTAACCTATTTGATATAGGTAGAATCAATCCAAATTTTTAATTTGGATTAACTCAAATAAATCAAATTAAAACCAAATTAAAATGAATGAAAGGATCCAAACCCATTCCATTTGAACTCATTTGAAATCATACTTAACCCATTTAAGCTAAATGAGTTAAAATGAAATTAAATATAAAATAAATTTAAATTAAATGGTTTAATCAAATCATAATGCAATTGATCATCAATTGCATTATGGTTTTAAAAAATAAACTAAACAAATTAAAAGGGTAAAGTTAAATCCAAATACTTTGCATCAAAGCATTTTTGGATTTAAATTCCCTAAGACAATTCAAATGGAATTAAATCTAATCTCAAATCCATTTTTGAGATTAATTTGGGCATATCATACTTTAATCCAAACTAAGATGATAATGTCATATTGTGTGGAAATAATAAAAGCAAAATAAAAGAAAAAGAGGAATTAGAAAATGAGAAATAAAAAAGAAGAAGAGAAATGCTAATTTCCTTCTTCCATCTCTTCTTATGCAAACTCCCTTCTTCCCACCTCATCCACTCCATGACAAAAGCCACCTCTTAAGAGGATGGCTACCTTCAATGGTAGAGAAGGCAATTAAGGCAAAGGCAAACCTCCAAGAGTTTTCCTTAATCTTAGCCAACCAAGGGAAGAAGGAAAACAAAAGAAGAGGAAGAGGAGAAATAGCTTTCGGCCAAGTGTGGAAATCAACCAAGGAAGCTCTCTACTTGTGCTGTGACCATTCCAATGTATTCACAAGGCCAAGGGGAGTTGATCTCACACCTTGACCGGCCTTACCGCCGCTGGTGCCCAGAGTTTAGCCTTCAAAATTCTTTCTTATAGAGCTTTCGGCCAAGCATGGAAAATGGGGTAGGAGAGACTATCACCTCCCCATTTTCATTCCAAAAGCATCGCCATGGAAAGTGATGAAGTTTCCAATCTATCCACTCTCCCTCTGGCACGATGCAAACAAGGTGAACGACCTCTAATGGTGAAATCCCAATGAGTGGATTTCATCAGTGAAGGCACCACACATTCACAAGCTCAAGAGCTCAACGAAACTTCCGGACCCTCATCGGCAAAATGACCAACACCACCTCACCGAGCGCATGGTCAGGAACAATCATGGGGAGCCAACCACCAAACTTCATGCACACATTTGATGGGTCAAAATGGTCTCACCACCGGCGTATGGTATGCATTTTCTCCCTCCCTCTATGTCATCGATTTTGGAGCTTTGTGAAGGAAGTTGATTCCCCAATTCAATCCACCCGTATGGATGGGTTCTAAATTAGTCCCTGATCATGTTGGGATCAAAATCAAGGCTTGATTCACCAGCGATTGGCAAGAAATCACGGACGATGTTCATTTCTCGCCGGCGAGCTTCGGGATTTAATCCCGACCATCTGATCCTTCTCTTAGGATCAGATGGCTCTGATTTAGGCAGACCATTGGAATAAACTCTTAGGAACCCTGCCACGGATCTGAGTAAACCAGCTAGATGCCATGTGAGCTCGTCACGTGTCGCCATGACCCTCATAAAACCGTTAGGATTAGTTATTTAATGGATTTAAATAATTAAAAAAAAAAAATTCAAAAAATCATATAAAATCAAAAAAAGAAAATTATAAATAAAAGCTCTATGGATTCGATGAGAGGAATCCATAGAAATTAAAATCTCCAATTTTTGGGTAATTTCCTTAATTTAATAAAAAAATAAACCCATTACTTTCAAATTAATAGCCCAATTAATTTTAAACTTTGGGGAAATGAAATTAAGCATAAAACATACCTTAGGTAAATTTTTGAGAATTTAATTCTCTGAATTCAAAGAAAATTAAAATTTCATATGCCTAACCCTTAAATTAATCAAATTAATTAATCCTTAATGAAATAATTAGGAAATTTTAATCTAACAACCTTAAATCATCAAAATGAACTTCGATAAACATTAAAACATCTCTTAAACTCAATTAAACCTAAAAATTCTTAAATTGACCTAATTAGGCAATTAAATGAATTAAATAATTCAATTAAATAACCTGAATTTAATTAAACCATAATAAATCAACTAGTTAACTGAAAATTATGAATATATCCTCATTGGAAAGATATTTTAGTAAGAAATTTATGAAAAATAAAACCCTTAATTGAATCCTAATAAATTATGCTTAATTTAGGTTTTAATGAAATAGTTAAAACCTTACTACCTAATTATAAATCTAATCAAGATGAAACTTTTTACATTTGGCATGTACCCCTATTATTTCAAGTCTTTGGATTAAAGTTCTTAAATTTCCAAATTCTTAGGTCAATGTTAATCAAATATTAATTAAATTAATTAACCTATTAAATAAAGTGATAATTCAACTAATCTCCATCAAATTAGAAACTATTCAAATAAAATATCCTAAAGTAAAGTGATCAAAATTCAATCTTAGGTTAATGAAATAAAACCTTAGGTTAATAAAATTATTACTTAACTTAAACCTTAACCTTTTAATCAATAAAATTTAATGAAACCACACATGAATTTAAATAATGAATCTAAAACTAGGTTAATCAAATCATTAAGAATAATCCATAAACAAACCTAAGATATTAATTCATATTAATGAATTTAAACCTTAAGCTTACAAATTCATGATTTAATAACTTAAGAAATCAAACTTAAATCAAACTCTTTAAAATAACATAAGCCAAATCAAATGAAACCCATATAACTTAATTAAAAAATGAAACAAATCATAACTTAAATAAATCAAATTAAATCAAATAAAACAATTCAAACAAATGAAATAACATAAATCAAACCCAAACATAATTAAAATCTAAAGGATTAATTAAAATACTTAAGGATTTTAGTTAGACTTTTGGAAACTTCATTAGGATTTAGGATGTGGAATAAAGTGAGTTTCATCTAAAAATGAAATTCATTCTAATTCTCATTCTTGAAAACTTAAATATTACTTTAACCAAATAAAATGAACATAAAATGGGAATTAAATCATTAAGTCATTTGAATTGAAACCAACTAATGGTAAAAATTAAACATATTTAAACTTCAAACTTCAAACTTAAACTTAAAGGCTAGCAAGACTTACCACACAAACTCCACTTCTACACACATTACTTGGGTCATGAACCCAGATCTAGGTTAGATCATTTGTGATTTTCTTTTAATCTCTTGTGATATGTTGTGTTGTGCTTCATATGTCTGGTGTATTATTTTAGAAATTTCCTAGGCTTGTTTGTTCGTTAGACTGGTTGTTAGGGCGTTCTTTCTAAATTTGACACTATTTTTTGCAGGTGACTGTGTTAAAGGGTCACTGTAATTAATAAATCATAAAATTATTATTTGTTTGTAGGTGCTAAAAATCCCTTAACATAGTCCATAGGACAGGTGGGCTTAACAAGCAACTAATGCTAAGCCCATATGTTTGTGAAATATAAAGCTTTTGTGTGTATTTTCTAACATCTATTTTGTAGGGCTTAGGATTTCTTTTTTTTACTTTTAAATGTAAATTTGAGCTTAGAATTAGGTTAGGATCTATGGGGTCTAGGATTAGTAGGAGTTGACCCAACTAGAAGATGGTGCAGTGTTTCCCTGTGGTGCCCAATGGTTGTCCCAGAAGAAGGAGACTTTCTTGGAAAGAAGACCCATAGATCTAAACATGGAGTTCTAGGCCGAGTTGTATAAGGCGAACTTCGGTACATTTTCTTTCTTAGGTGTGCGTACCGGCATTGTTGGCCTTTTCTTATATAATTTAATTTGGCTTGATTTATTTTGGGTGCGCAACATCATGCTTTTCTTAGGTTTCTTTCTGTGTTATGTTTATGCTGTGATGAATGCCTGGACATAGGCTCATAGGATAAATGAAATTTTCTACTCAATTAAATCAATCGAAACATTAAAATAAATACAACTCATAATCTTCATATAAAAGCCTAGGTATTAAAGCAAGATAAAATTTGTAGCAACCCCTTAGCTGGATGTTTTAATATCATGCATAAATCATTATTTCACTCTTGATTAATGAAGGACTTCCATCCTTGCCGGAGAACTGCTTGACCTTTGAGAGCCTATGATGGTACACCTTCTTAATTTGGCCCATAATCTTTTCTAATTGTATGTATTAGGCATAAATTGTATTCCTATTACCTAAATGAATCCAAAATCAAAAATTATAAAAATCTAAAAAATATGCATTAGTTATGTACATCTTCATACTTTACATAATCTTAGGAGTTAGGGAATAATTCTAGGTTCATAGATTTCTTTCCTAAAATGCATGACCATCTTGCATTCATATGACTTAGCCTCATTGTTTTAAAATGCTTAGGTGGTATTTGGCGCCTTCTCGGCGTTGTAAGTCCGGAAGAGTCGGGATAGGTTAGTTCCCTCAAGTGAGGAGAATGACCAATGATTCCCAAGGATAGAATTAGGTAACATCGACATGTGTCGGAAACTGAGACTAGGTTTTTAAAGCATCCTTTTAGGAATAAGTCTTCAACAGGCATTTCTCTATCTTGTCTACTAGAATCTAAGAGATTTCTAAAATAATAACCACGAAATCTAAAATTAAAACCCAAATTTAAAGCCCAATCATAGGATTGTTGAAATGTTTACTAGGTATCCCAGTATCAATAGATATTTCCTACTCTTTCCCATTTGACTCTTGAAATTAACTCTCTCCAATTTGGACCTCTCTCAATTGAATTTTCCAAAAATCAATCCTTTGAAAGCTACCTTAGTAGTCTTTAGGAATAAATGTTTATTTCTTTAATTAAGAGTATTCTTAGGAAGAGACCCTTCCTAAGATGTAATTAATTATAGAGGCTTGCCTTTATAGGGAATGATGATCCCAGGATAAAATAGACCCTGTTCTACTCTTCCATGTAGTTCAGGGGAAAATACTCTGGTACCCGAAAGACCCATTAGCCTTAGTAGTCTTTTATTAAAATGATCGAATCCATTATAGGAGAGCATGTTTATCTTTCAAGATAATATGTTTATTCCTTTATGCTATATTTGATCATCTAAATAAAATATTCCTAAACTCTATATGGTGTCATTTCTTTTCTCTATTCTAGAGAAAACACCAATAAGCCTAGCTATCTTGCAAAAGCATATGACTTGCCTAGATGTATTTAAAATCATAGGAGGAATTAGTTGGTGGCCACCATGGTTAAATAACGTTGGTGGTTTATCCTCTCTGGAGGTAAATGAATATCCTTTTATGATGGCCCTAAAGCTCCAGATTTAGGTTCAGAGGTTGCTACTTCCCTGTGTGGGCTATAAGCATAAATTCTCACCTCGTATGCATTTCCGTGATCTTGTGTCAAGGAATTATAAGTCCTAGATTTCTAATAAAAATTCAACTCAAAGAAATAAATCCCCTCAATTTCAAAATATAAAGCCCAACCATAAGATAGTTTGGGATGCCTACTAGGCTTCCTAATATCATAAGCATCCCCTACTTATCTTCCTTTGATTTAATAACTCCACTCTTGATCAATCCCACTTGATCTTCTAAAATAAATATGATTGGTCCTATCTTTGAAATCATTGGAGACAAGATCATTTATGAGTATTCTTAAGAATCTCATTCCTTAGGATGTAATTAACTATGGGGCTTTCATGTGACTTAAGAACTTCGGTTTAAAATAAACCATACTTTACTTTTCTTTGTAAAGTGAAGAATCTTTGGTACATCCAGAAGACCCAGTCCTTAGTAAAGGTGATTAGGTCCATTTGTAAGATGGTGACTTCTATCTCTCGAGATAGTACATCATTCCTCAATGTCATACCCGATCACCCTAATAAGAACATTTGCAGATCTATGTGGTGTCCAACATAAGAAGTGTTTGAGAATATATTTTTGGTTCTTCATTTATTTCTTTTCTCTCTTAGAAAGATTAGATGAAGAATCGATAAATTTCCACCACAGATTTTTCTGGCGACTCCACTAAGGAATGTTCCTCTCTCCATCTTTGGTAAATGATCGTTGTCTCCAAGTATCGATAGTGGGATTGTATTTTATATGAATATGAGACTATCTTTCTTTTCTATTGGCACTTAGTTTATTTCATCCTCATGTTAAGCTAGCCAACATCATTTATGCTTTAGGACCTCACTCGTGTTGGTCTTGAAATTATTGTTGGGTTCCCAAAGGTGAAAATAAAATTTAATAAAAGAATTAACTAAAGACTTCCTTCTTACCATTTTCATGTTAAGGAAAGGTTCATTCCAAAAATGAAGAAAAATAAATCCTTTACAAAAATATCATTTCCCAAAAAGCACTTTTTCAAAATGCACATAATAAAATGTTTGCATAAAAAATTTTATAAATTACCCTCATCAAACAATCTTCATGATTGTTATTTGTAGGATCATTTCAAAATAAAATCCAAAATCATATTTTCAAAATCATAAGTGAACATCTTCATCAATTTGTTGAATGAAGATTTCATTTTCAAATAAAATTCAACAATCATCTTTCCAAAAGAAAATCCAAAATCATATTTTCAAAAACACAAATGAACATCTTCATTCAATTTATTGAATGAAGATTTCATTCAAAAAAATGAATCATCTTTTCCAAAAGAAAATCAACAAATCTCTTTCCAAAAAAAAAAAGCAACAATCATATTTTCCAAAGCATAAATGAACATCTTCATTCAAGTTATTGAATGAAGATTTCATTTTCAAAACAAAATCAACAATCACATTTTCAAAAATAAAATTAACAAACACATTTTTAAAAATAAAATTTACAAATATCTTTTCAAAAATCAAAATTAACAATCATCTTTTCAAAATTGAAACAAGATTTGGATCTTTCATTTAGCATACCCAAATTTGCTAAATGAAGACCCTCTTTTTAAAAAAAAAAAAAAAAACAACATTTGGATCTTTCATTTAGCATTCCCAAATTTGCTAAATGAAGATCCTCTTTTTCAAAAATTAAAATAAAAAATCAAAAATCAAAGACAACATGTGGAATTCCTTAGCATACCTAAATTTGCTAAGAATCCTCTTTTCAAAAATCATCAAAAACAAAATACATTTTGATTTCCTTAGCATACCTAACTTTGCTAAGAATCCCTTTTTTAAAAATCATCAAAAACAAAATATATTTGGATTTCCTTAGCATAACTAAATTTGCTAAAAATTTCTTTTCAAAAATTGTCAAAAACAAAATACATTTGGATTTCCTTAGTATACCTAAATTTTCTAAGAATCCCTTTTTTTAAAATCATCAAAACAAAATACATTTGGTTCCTTAGCAATTTGTTAAGAATCCTCTTTTCAAAAATCATCAAAAACAAAATACATTTGGATTTCCTTAACATACCTAAATTTTCTAAGAATCCTCTTTTCAAAAAATCATCAAAACAAGAACAAACATGGATCCTTTATTTAGCATACCTAAATTTGCTAAGTAAAGAATCCACTTTTCATCTAAAATCATCAAAATACATTTAGATTTCTTTTATTTAGCATACCCAAAATTGCTAAGTAAAAATTCTTTTCAAAATCATAAAAACAAAATACATTTGGATCTCTTTAGCATACCTAAATTTTCTAAGAATCTTTTTTCAAAATTCATCAAAACAACATTTGGATCTTTCATTTAGCATACCCAAATTTGCTAAGTGATCCTCTTTTCAAAAAAACCAAATCAAAATAAAATAAAAAAAACATTTGGATTTGTATACCTAAATTTCTAAGGATCATTCTTTCAAGAAAATCATCAAATGAAACACATTTGGATTTCCTTAGCATACCTAAATTTGCTAAGAATCATCTTTTCAAAATCAAAAATTTTGGATTTAGCATACCTAAATTTGCTAAGAATCCTCTATTTCTAAAATCATCAAAACAAAATACATTTGGTTCTTTAGCATACCTAAATTTTACTAAGAATCTCTTTTCAAAAAAAAAAAAAAAACACATAATTTCCTTAGCATACCTAAATTTGTTAAGAATCCTATTTTCAAAAATCTTCAAAACAAAACACATTTGGATTCTCATTTAGCATATCCAAATTTGCTAAATGAGGATTCCATTTTCAAATTCACACATGATTCACAAACAAACAAATAAACAAAATAAGAAGAAAATTATTTTCAAACACCTCACTTAGCAAACTGTGGTGAAAATTATTCTATACATCTTCGGTTTCATCTAATCTCCCTTTTCTTTTTAGGAAAAAGAAAGATAAATGAAAACAAAAATGTATAAAATACATCTTGTTGGGATGCCACACAGATCCATAGAAGTTCTTATTGGTGATGATGCACATTAAGGAGAGGTGTATCTCGATAGAAGTCACCACAATATAATCACCTTCTCAAAGGACTAAGTCTTCAAAATGTACCAGATTCTTCCCTACTTTACATGGAAAAGTAAAGCGGGTTTATTTTAAATTGGGTTAGTTAAGTTCCTAGGGCAAGCCCCATAGTTAATTACATCCTAAGGAATAAGATTCCATAGGAATACTCGATTAAGGTAAATGATCATTCTCCAAAGATTTCAACAAGGTAGGACTATCAATCGATTGGTTTATTTTAGAAAGCCAAGTGGGATGATCAAAAGGAGTTCTTATGAAGTCAAATGAAAATAAGTAGGGGTGCTTAAGATACTAGGAAGCCTAGTAAGCACCCCAAACTATCTAATGGCTGGGCTTTACATTTTTGAAATTGAATTAATTTTTTTGAATTTAATTTTTATTAAAAATGTAGGGCTTACAATTCCATAGTACAAGGATACGAAAATGCCTAAGAGGTAATGATTTATTCTGCTTAAAAGAGGATAATCTCGAACCTAAATCTAGGAAACTTTGGTGAGGGCCAAAAGCAAGACCTAAATATAAGGTGAAGATGGGTATTTAGTTTACCTCCGAGAGGGTAAACCACCATTTGGACTTACCCAGGGGTGGCCAACTAACTCCTCCTGATTTTTAAATGTATGCAAGTCATATGTTTATGCAAGATAGCAAGGTTGTTATTTATTTAGAAAGAGGCTAAGTCCTTAACACACTATCTAAAGAGATTAGATCATGTAGGGCATGAATTTATGACTTAAATCTAATGCAAAATTTTCATATGTTTTATTTTCATTTTGGACAATCATTTGTTTGGATTTTATGCATGAAATTAGATTATGGGCTAAAATCACAAGATAAGAGATGTTTTCCATGGCTCTCATAGGTCAAGCCAAGTTCTCTGGAAAAGGTGGAAGCCCTCTAATCAAGAGTGAAATAATATGTTTTTATGCATGATGTTAGAAAAGAAAGTACACATCCAGCTAAGAGGTTGCTAATTCTTTTATCTTGATTTTGACTTAGGCTTTAAGTGAGGTTATAAGTTATTTATTTTTAATTTTGAGTTGGTTAATTTGGTAGAAGATTTATTTTTTCCTAAGAGCCTAATCGTCATCCAGGCTATACATGAAGCAAGGAAGAAAAAAATATGCTATTTCTAATGCAAGCTAAACAAAATATCAAACATTTATAAACCTAATAGAAAAGAATAAAGGTCATTTGTGGTGGGCACCACCACCAAAACAAATTGGGTAGAGCTCTACCCTTACAACCAGATTACAAATGAATTAATTATAATTAAGCAAGGAATTCATGTTATGGGGGTCTTCACTTCTTCTTTTTCTTTTCTTCTTTCTTATTTCTTCTTTTGGTTCCTTCATTTGGATGGTTGGAAGGTGGTTGCTCCAAAGGCTTCACATGGTACATAAGATAAGATCTTATGATCAATGTTCATCCTAATCCTCCATAATAATCATTCTAAAATCCTAATTACAGAATTACATGAAAAGAAAAAGTAAATCTAACTAACACCTGCAAAATAGAGATTAGCTAAACAAACCATACAAATCCTAAGCATGTATATTGGACTTAGCATCGTACACATGGGTAACCAAGTCCACCTGGCCTATAGGATTATGCTTAGGGGTATAAGCACCTGCACAACAAAAATATTTATATTTTTATTACAGTGCCCCTTAAGTATAATCCCCTATAGAAAATAATGATTAGACTAAATCATCATACCATTCATTCTACGCACATTCACCCTAACATCCAGACTAAAATAAAATATCATAAAATGAAAGCAAACATCAAACCATGCACTGCCCTAACCTAAAGCTAGAAATGGTGACTTAGTTTAATGCGTGTGCTTTAAAAGGCTTGCATGGTATGCTTAGCTATGGCTTTAAGGTTTAGATTTTCTAAGTATGAAGATGTTCAACTTAGATGGGTGATTTCATTTAAGTGTTTATTGATTTGGGTTAATTTTATTTGATGATTTGTTGGTTTGAATGAACCTACAATTAATTACTAAGTTATAAAGAGGGAATAAGAAGAGAACTTCTCTTTCCTTCCCTTAAGTAATTTCTAAAGTAGATTCATGTTTAATTTTGTTTAGTGAATATTTTATTATGTGTTTTAATTAATCCTAAGTTTAGATTAACTCTAAACATACCTATTCAAAAAGAAAGGCATTTTAAGATTAAGTAAAGTGAAATAATATTATAAAACACACACCACTTCATTTCTTTCCCAACATATATAAGATGCATATGAATGAATCCTAAGAATATCCATACATGCAAATGGGAATGTTTAGCACACTTTAATGATGAATACTAAGTAGTGTTACTTAAGAAAATTTGGATGCTTTATGATGCATGATTTTTATTAAGTAGAAAAGAGTTATTCTTTTATCCTTTATTCATATGCACATGTGTATGTATGAAAGGCATAAGTGAGTGCATCGCTATTGTTAGCACCAGGGGTGTAAGGTACAAGACCTACTTAGAATTAGAGCATCACAACCCAAGGGTTGTCCAGACTAATATAACACTTTCCTTAAATACATATGCTTGTACAAAAGAAATAAATGGGAAAAGAAAGATGCAAAAGTTTATATTTATTTGATTTTTGGTTTGGTTGTTTAATTTTTATATGTGATGTGAAATTCCTTCTTAATTCATGAAATAAGAGTGTATAGGAATGGATTTGAGCAAGTGTTATGTCCTTTGCAAATGGACTATACACTTTGCCAATCCTATCCAATCCTATGTTAAGAAAAAGATGGAGAAGGAAAGCCACATAATACATATCTTTATATTTCTCACATGCAAGCTTATAAATAATTATAAGTAGCATACCTATCCATTTAATGTTTGATTTATAAATTTTTAAAATAATTTTGAATTTAATAGTGATAATAGCCATTCATATTCTTACTTTAGCCAAAACATGCAATTTGACATAAAGGAAATATTTTATTTTAATTTTGATTTTTTAAAGGAATGAATGTATGATTTTCATATGACATACACATTTAGCATGCTAGGAAAGAAATAAAGTGATGAAAGTAATGTAAATTCATTCACCCTAATTAATTCCTAAAGACAATCTTATGGAATAAGATTATTTAAAGTAAATCAAATTTGTTTTAAAGACAGTTTGAATTTTTTCTGGGTTGATTTTCAATTTGAGAAATGTGAGATGAGTTTGCTGATCCTAACCCATTCCCACATGTGTATGTTATTTTTGTTTAGTTTTTAGGTGATTAGGTCAATTTTATATTTTAGTTAGGTCAGGGTGTACATTAAGTGTATTAATTACCACCTTACTTATACCACCTTAGCATAGTTAACCAAATAATTATGAGCCAATGATATGACATAAAACCACACAAGGAATTTTAATCAGTAATGCACATAGGAAGAAAAGGGCCTAATGCATTTGGCTCACAATTAATGATTCATTAAGCTAAAGGATTTAAGTTAAGTACCCTTCCCGCACATGTAGGTTGGATTTTGATTTCCTTAAACCACTTAGGTTATTAAACACCTAAGCATCTAGCCAAGATAGCTTGATTAAGTTTTGGAATGTTTTGAAAGTTTTATCAAATTAATTAAGCAAGTGATTAGGGGATTAGCCCTTAATTAAGTTTGGATTAAGGAAGGAAAGGGGTATAGGGAATGGCTTAGGAAAAATTTACCAAATCCATTCCATAATCCTCTTCTTTACTTAAGCAAGGCTTAATTATCTTAATAAAAGGATTAAACCACTATTCACATGCTTAATTTCCTTTAATTATATTAAGAGAGTGATTAAGGGTTCAACAATTGATCCCCCTAATTAACCCATCAATAAATCCCAAGAAAATTAGGAGGTCATCCCTAAATGCACATGAGAAGTTTGAGATTAATCTTGGGATAATTAGTAGTAATTAAAGTTATTAGTTTTATTAAAAACAATTAAAAAAAATACTATGTAAAATCCTGAAATTAATTTTAGAATATTCTCCTCTCAATTGTCTTTAAATGTTTTTTATATTTTTTGATTTTCTAGAATTAGTTATGATTATGAAGATTTAGTGATTAAGGATAATTAAATAAATCCCTAAATAGCCCCGCATGGATGGTGCACGGTGCACTTTCCACGTGGCATGATGAGAGAGGCTATTTAAGTTGTCACATCATAGTACCGCATCAGCGGCGGTGCTACATGCTTTCCCCCCATCCGTCTGATCAAGGATCAGATGGCTGAGATTAACCCCACGATATTAAGGATTAAATTGAATATCTACATGTCTTGACCATGGATGTCCATCCAAAATGCGCGGATGGATGGCCCATGATCTATCCCTGATCTTCCCTATAGGAGATGGCCACCGTCCATCTTCTAGGGGAAGATTGATTATGATTCGGTGAAACTAAATTCAACACACCATCTAAGAGTAAAGGGAACATATGGCTAACTTTGCTTGGGGTGAAACTTCCTTCATAAAGGATCAAGAGGAGATGAAATTATGCTCTTTAATGGCATACCTCACAGGCTATCACCATGCTTGAATCCCTTGTAGCTCAGTGGAGACAAAGCCTTTATTGAAGGTTTGAGGTGTTGAGATTGGTGGATCTTTGTGGGCTAAGTTCACCTTCAAGTGGGCTTGGTCTTAATCAAGAACCTCCTCCCTTGCTTGGAAAACTTGTGAAGGCTTGGGTGAGCTCGATTTGGTTCCCTGAGGTGCTTGCAAGTGAATTGGACTTTGGAATTGAGGGTGAATTTTCCCTTGAGCTCCCTATTTTGGTTTGATGAAATCTAAAATGGAAATGGAAAATGCCAAAGATACCTTGGGGGAGCTTGGAATCACTTTATCTGAGTTCCTATGCTTCAATCAAATAGGAGAGTGTTTAATTCATGAAATTAGGGGAGTATATCTCCACTAGGTGAATCGACGGCATAAACTTCCTTGATCCAATACACACCTGAGTGGGTTTGTTACTGTTAGAGGTAGCATGACATTGGTTTGGTGAGGAGTGGAGTGGTGAAGCTTGCCATGTGCTTAATTGAGTGGAGGAAGGATTTCCATGTCAATTTGAAGGAAGTGGTCAGTTTGACCTTGGGTTGGGTTTGGCTGACCCAAATCCAATGGGTCATGTGTACCATGTCCATTTGTGACCATTTGGTCCACCAAGAGGATGCTAAGTGTCCATGAAAAGGAATTGACCAAATTCTAAGTGATTTTGATTTTAGGTTACCCTATGACCTAGGGGTAAAATGGTCATTTAACCTTGATTTCAGTTTGAATATGTTTGGTATGATTGAAAAAAAGGGTTAGGCTAAGTTTGATTGAATTTGGAGTTGGTTTGATATGATTTGGCTCATGTGATATTTAGGTCAAAATGGGTCAACTTGGTCAAATTGACCAAATTGGTCAAATTTTGGTTTAGATTTGGTTTTGGTTCATTTGATTTCATTTAGGTCAAATGGGTCAAGTTGACCAATTTGACCCATTTGACCTATTTGGGTTAGGTCATGGGTTGGTTTATGTTTGGTTGATCATTTGAAATGGATTGGTATCTTTGTTTCCAATCAATTTGGTTTATATTTGATTTGGATCAATTTGACCTTTAGGTCAAGTTGAGTTCAAGGTCAATTAGGCTAGGTTGGGTCTAGTTGGCCATTGGGGCTTTGGTCAAGTTCAACAAGTGATTTGGAATGACCCATTAGTTTCAATCAATTTGGCTTAGATCAAGTTTTGACATATTTTGACTTTTTTAGGTCAAGTTGGGTCAACTTGTGTCAAGTGGCCAATTGGGCTAGGTTTAGGCTCAAATGATGACTTGGTCAAGTTCAAACATTGGTCATGAATGAGTTTTGATCAATGGTTTCAATCAATTTGGCCTATGGTGGATTTTGGCTTGTTTCATTTGGCTAAGTGTTGACTTGGTCAACCCTTAAGTTTGACTTCATTTGATCCAATTTGAGTGATTGATCATCTCATGATTGTTGCTCATAATGTGAGGCTTAGGTGGGCTTAGTTCAATCTAATTTGGTTAGGATTAGAATTTGGCTCATAAGGGTACTTTAGGTCACTTGGGTTAAGTGAGCCTAAGTGAATCAAATGGCAGTCAAAGCTTGATTTGAGTTTGATTGAACTCACATATGGACTTATGATTGAAATATAAATCCATTTTGCAAGTGGTTTGAAGTCAAATGGGTTTTGATTCATTTGACAATTTCAAGTTCAAAAGGGTGAACATGAGTTTAATTTGGGTTTGATTTTTTAATTGAGTTTTGGTTTGATGATTGAAGTTTGTATTTATATTTGGATTCATGATTAAAGGATTGATTAAATCATGAAGAAAAATCAAGGGTTTGGCTTGATTTGAAATTGATTTGGCTAAGTTCAAAGTTTTGACTTGAAAGGCTTAGGTTGAATTTTGATTGAGTTTGAGTTTTGGATTGATTCTTGGATTTGAATTTATATTTCATTTATATATGTGAATATAAATGAGAATATAAATGGGTTATTAGAAAATTCCTTGAATTTGAATTGATTTTAGATTTGATTTAAGTCCATAAGAGGGAATCAAAGGACTTAGGAAATATTTTAGATTTGGAATCAATCATGCTTTAATCATGTTTCAATTATTTGGAATTGATTCATGATTTGAGAAAATCCATTAAATTGATTCAAGGTTTGAGTTAGATTTGGAGTTGATATGAGTTTGGAGTTTTGACTTGGAAGAAGGAAGTGAGGATTTGGTTCAAGCTATGGGTGAATCTTTTCTAAGGCATAACTTATTCCTATGGCTAACTCTTCTAAGCCTCACAGGGTGGTTGAGTGTCCACATAATCACTAGATGTGTCTTAAGACTAAGGAACTCTTGAAGTCTAAGAGAATTCTTATGTCTAAGATGGAGGTTGAGAGCTCATCCCAGAATGAGATCAAGCATAAAATAAATTTCTAAGTGAGTAAATTCCAAAATCTCAAATCAAAACAAAATCAATTAACCCTTTACTTTAACATACTCAAATTTGTTAAATGAAGGGTCCCCAAACAATCAAAATCAAAATCAAAATAAAATATGAACCTATGGAAGCATCATCTATCTAAAATCTTTGAACCCATTTTCATGAAATTTGTTGAAAATGGATTCAAAATCTCCTTTCCAATCAATTCAAAATCTCACTTCTAAATTCATTTGAGCCCCACTTAACACTTTCAAGTTGTTGAGTGTGGGTTCAAATTCTAAATTAAAATTCAAAAATTAACAAAGCAGAAATTTAATTCAAATTTGTTTTTCAATATTGCAGACTTTCAGTCAATTTTAGTTCAGTCAGTCTAATTCAATGGCAGCACAGAAGTATGTCTTTACATTTCCTTTCGGGATGGACTTAGCCTTGGATCGAGCCAGCCTCCCGCAGTCTGACTTCACCCACCTCATCCATTTTGGCTGAGGTTTTGAGGGGGCTAGGATCACATGTGAGGGGACCACCCTCATGACAGTTAGCAGGAGCGTGGTGACCGGGCAGAAGCCGGTCATCCAGGTTGAGTTACCATCTGATTCAAAGATCCCCTCACTAAAGAGGAAGGTTGTGGCATTTCTCATAGTAGTAGCAGTTCCAATGCCAGTGCACCCAGTTGTACCCCTTGTTGCCCTAGTACGGGCTAGTACCCACTCGTTGGCTCCCTCCAAGGGGAAGGATCCCATGATTCCATGGATTGTCTCCTCTGCCTTAGAGAATGGGTCTAGTTTCCATCTTGCTTTGACTACCGAGACTGATAAATAAGAACATGACCAAGGCTATCATACATAGCTAGGGAGTTAGAGGTAGCTAGTCTCTTTGTAGAGGGGTTTAAGGATGGTTTCCTCAGGTCAGAAAATAAGTTCCACCCTCGATGATGGAGTTGGGAGGATTTCAGTTTCACCTCTACCATCAGTATAGTTTCAGGCTCCTATCAATGAGAGAAGGAGGTCGTATGCCGACCTTAGATCAATTCTAAGCCAAGTAGGCAGAGCCTATGGATGATCAGAGTTTGGGGCCTCAATTTGATTTGTCTTCAGTCATTCCCCACAGTGTTGGTAGACAGATCAGGTTAGGGAGGCCCGTACATCAATGTAGATTACTAACTGGGAGCAGCGAAGGTATAGCAGGCAATTAACAAGCCCTTGTCAACTTTCCTGATCGGCGTGCTACCCACATTGATCATATTGATAGCATCTTACTGATGGGTACTACCCACCATAAGAGAGGATCTTCTATTTAGAGAGAGTCGGTGGTGCCTCCACCACATTGCTTTACTCGTTCACCATCTCCAATGTTCCATCATCCATTGTTCTAGTGAAGGCCATGAAGGTTGCATCCGGGGAGAAGATAACTCCATTGGTGATCCAGTATGGCCAAGAGATCACATCCCATCTACATGCCTCGAGGGAGGAGTTCATTTATGGCCATAGATCCTCTAGGAGTACCATTCCAAATCTAGCGGTCAGCATCTTTCTTCTAGTAGTGTAGCCCTCATAGGGTTAGCTCTCCATAGTAGTAGGTTAGATGTCTATCTATTCATGAGATCCACTCAAGACCCTTGATCTTTGTACCTATTCAATTGGAGATCCCAGATGACATTGTGCTGGATCAGTGGAGAAGTGAGATCTTAGGATATGCTAATTTAGAGGATGAGAATGTCAGTTTTGATCCTAATAAAGATGATCTGTTAGAGGATTTAGCGGGGGTACACATGGTAGACATCAGGGGTTCCCTCTTCCATGATCAGTAGAGTTTGGAAGGTGTTGCAGCTGAGAAGGAAGACACAACCTACTGCCTACACCTCCTTTTAATTAAAGCAAAGGATGAATAAATAGATGGGATGGGAAAGGCTTGAAGACTTGCTATGACAATTTTGGCACTTGTACCAAGAGTGCATCCTACTATCGAGATTGGTCCTGGTATTGCATGTCTTGGATCCAACTAAGACTTCACCTCTAGTAGAAGCAGGCACCACTTGTATAGAAAGTGGTGAAAATTTTAACATTCCTTTGATGTCCTCTTCATCATCATCTTCTTCCTCCTTTCCTTTCTGAGGTGGAAAGAAAGAATAAATGAAAGAGAAGAACACAGGGAAATGTAACATCACCTTGGTAGAATGCGATGCAGATCCGCAGATGTACTTATTAGAGTGATCTGGTATGACATTAAGCAGAGGTGTACTATCTCGAAAGATAGAAGTCACCACCCTACAATGGACCTAATCACCAAAAGGACTCTAAGGACATTGGGTCTTGAGGTGTACCATTCTTCCTACTTTACATGGAAAAGTAAAGTAGGGTTTATTTTAAACCAGGTTTGTTAAGTTCCTTGCAAGGGCAAGCCCCCATAGTTAATTACATCCTAAGGAATGGGGATTCCTTAGGAAAACTCTCGATTAAGGTAAATGATCATTGTCTCTAAAGATTTCAATAAGAAAATGACTATCAATCAATTGGTTCATTTTTGAAGATCAAATGAGATTGATCAAAGAGAGATTTATTATTGAAGCCAAATGTAGATTAGTAAGAGATGTTCACGATGCTAGAAAATCTCAAGCATCTCAAACTATCCTATGGTTGGGCTTTACATTTTTGAAATTGATTTAATTTGTTTGAGTTGAATTTTTCATTAAAATTTGGGACTTATAATTCCACAACACAAGATTATGGAAATGCATAAGAGGTGAGGATTTATGCTTACCTAGGAGAAGTAATCTAGAACCTAAATCTAGGGAGCTTTGGCGAGGACCAAAAGCACAACCTAAATCTAAGGCAAAAATGGGTATTTGGTTTGCCTCCACAAGAGAGGACAAACCACACTTGGACTTACAACCGCTGGGGTGGTCACCAACTAACTCCTATGATTTTAAATACATGTAGGCAAGTCATATGCTTTATGCAAGATAGCTAGGCTATTATTTATTTAGAAAGAGACTAAGTCCTTAAACTCACTCCTAAAGAGACTAGTCATGTAAAGGGGCATGCTTCAAATGACCTAAATATAATGCAATTCAGATTTCATTTTATTTTCATTTTTGGACAATCATTTTGACTCAGGCTAATAGGATTCATATGCTTAATGCATGAGAAATGAGGTTATGGGCCAAAATTAGCAAGAAAGGAGGAGGTGTGTTTCCACCATGGCTCTCAAGGTCAAGCCAACTTTCTCGGCAAAGGGAGAAAGCCCTCAATCAAGAGTGAAATAAGATGCATTTGTGCATGATATTATAAAATAAATACTCATCCAACTAAGGGGTTGCTAATTCTTTTATCTTGATTTTAAGCCTAGGTTTCAGATGAGGTTATGAGTTCTTTATTTTTCATTTTGAATTATTAAATTTGGTAGAAGATTTATTTTTCCCTAAGAGCTTGATCCACATCTAGGCCATACATAAAGCAAGGAATAAACTAGGAAAAGGATGCCACTTAATACACAAGCTACAAATCATCAATCAATTTATAAAGCTAATCACAAAAGAATAAGAGGCCAATTACAGTTGGGCACCACTGCACAAACCCAAAAACAAATTAGGTTGCTGAGTTCTACCCTTATACAACCTGGATTATAAATAAATTAAATACAATTAAGCAACGAATTCATTATTATGGGGGTCTTCAAGCTTCATTTCTTCATTCTTCTTTCATCTTTCTTTTTCTTTTCTTCTTTCTTCTTTGGTTATTTCTTTTGGATGGTTGGAAGGTGGATACTCCAAAGGCTTCACATGGTGCATAAGGCAAAGCCTTATGACCAATGCTCATCTAATCCCCATAATAATCATTCCAAAATCCTAATTGCAAAATATACATGAAAAGAAAAAGTAAATCTAACTAACACCTGCAAAACAAAGGTTAGCTAAACAAACCACCAAATCCCAAGCATGTATATTGGGCTTATCACCCCACGCATGGGTGACTAAGTCCACCTAGCCTATTAGATTATGCTTAGGGATATAAGCACCGCACAACAAAAGCATTTATATTTTTATTTATTATACCACCCCTTAAGCACAATAGCCTGCAAAAAATAATGGTTAGACTAAGATCATCCTACCATTCATTTCTTATACACACATCATCTAAAATATATATCACAAAATAAAGCAATCATCAAACCATACCACCTAACCTAAAGCAAGTGGTGACTTAGCCTAATGTGTGTGTTTTGGAGGTTTGTGTGGTATGCTTAGCTATGGATTTAAGTTAGAGTTTTCTAAGTGTGAAGCATGTTCAACTTAGAGGAGGGTTTCATTTAAGTGATTTAATTATTTTGGATTGATTTTATTTCATGTTTTGATTATGTTCAAGTGAATCCTACAATTAATTACTAAGTTATAAAGAGAGGGAAGAGAGAGAACTTCTCTTTCCTTCCCTAAGTAATTTCTAAAGTGGATTCATATTTATAGTTTTTTTTGTTTAGTGAATGTTTTCATTAAGTGTTTTAATTAATCCTAAGTTTAGATGAACTCTAAACAAACTTATTCAAAAAGAAAGTCATTTTAAGATTAAATAAAATGAACCAAATTCACAAAACATACATTACTTCACTTCTTTCCCAACATATATAACATGCATATGAATGAGTCCTAAGCTTATCTATACATACAAATGAGAATGTATAACACACTTTATGATGTATTAATATTTAAGAAAATTTGAAAGTTTATGATGCATGATTTTCATTAAGTAGAAAGGAATTTCTTATCCAATTTTCACATGCTTACATGAAAGTAAGAATAAGTGAGTACATTGTGTTAACCAAAGGTTAAGAGGTATAAGACTTAGGGCTACTTAAAACCTAACCTCGGGTTTCAGACTAATATACCACTTTCCTTAAATACAAACATGTGTATAAAAGAAATGATTGGAAAAGAAAGAATGCAAAAATTTGTATTAGTTGATTCATTTTGTTTATGCAATTTATGTGTGTAAGCATAAGAATCTTTATTAAGTAATAGTATAAGAATGAATAGGATATGGAATTAGGTAAGTGTTAGGTTCTTTTCAAATGAACCATACATCTTACCAAATCCTATTCAAAACTATACTAAAGAGAGAGAAGGAAAACTTATACTAAGCACATCCTTATATCTTACTCACATGCAAGATTATAATTAAAATATAAGTAACACACTTTCATTTTGATAATTGATTTATATGTTTTGAAAATAATTTGAATTTAATAGTGATAATAGCCACTCATATTTTTTTACTTTAGCCAACACATGCAAATTTGACATAAAGTAAACATTTTCATTTTAAATTTGAATTTTGAAAAGTATGGGTGCATGAAACCACATGACACACACATTTAACATGTTGGGAAGGAATTAATGCAATGAAAGTATGTAAACACATTCACTTTAATTAAATCCTAAAGACAATCTTATGAAATAAGAAAGCTTAAAGTAAATCAAAGTTTATTTAATATGATTTTGTTTGATTTTTTAATTTGATTTAATTTTGAAAATGTGAGTTGAGTTTTTCTCATTCTCATATGTGTTTGACATTTTATTTAATTTTTAGATGATTAGATTTATTTTATATTTTGATTAGGTTAAGGTATGAATTAAATAAGTTAATTAACCCTTACCACCTTAGCATAGTTAACCAAATAATGATGACATATAAACCTCAGAATTTAAATTTGTAATACACCTAGGAAGAAAAGGGCCTAATGCAATTTGGCTCATGATTAATGGTTAATTAAGCTAAGGGGTTTAACTTAAGTAGTTTCAAAACACCCCTCACAGATATGAGTTGGGTTTTGATTTCCTTAATTGAACTTAGGCTCTTGAACACTTAAGCATCTACCCAAAGTATATTAATTAAGTTCTAGAAGGTTTTAGAATTTTAAAATTAATTAAGAGGGGGTAATAAATTAGCCCTTAATTGAGAGGATTAAGAAAGAAAAGGGGTTTTGGGGAATGGCTTAGGAAAATGTCCCAAAATTATTTCCTCTAACTCACCAGATCAAACCTTAATCAACTTCAATTAAAACACTAATCAAACCCTTAATTATCCTTAATTACATTAGTAATTAGGAAAGCATTTGCAATTCCCCAATTAAGCCTTCAATAAATCCAAAAAAATTAGGGGAGGTCATCCCCAAAACATACCCAAGAAGTTTGGGATTAATCAAGATTAATTAAGGAGTAATTTATAATATTTCCATTTAAAATTCAGAGAAAGATATAACAAAATCCATTAAAATTATTTTAGAATATTTTAGATTGAATTATCTTTCAATGAATTTACCTCATATTTTTATGATTTTTTATTTAGAGATAAATTTTAAAGCTTAGATTAATTAGAATTAATTAAAACCTTAATTAAATCCCTTAGCCCATATCGAATGGCGATGATTACACTTTCGGCGCATGGTCACTTAAACATCCATCACCACATGCTGGCTACGGTTGATACTTTATTTGATCAGGATCAATGGCGGGAATCAACTGTTTTAAAAAGAATAATTGATTTATAAACATGCATTTAATCGACCATCGATCCAAAATGCGTGGATGGATGGCAAGATCCATGTTCTTCCCAAGGATTAATGGAGCCATCCATTCAGGATCCAGCTTCGATTGAGCTCATTAGATAAAATTTTTTACACACCAAAGCATAGAGATCACATCCAGCGATTGGAATTCTCATGCCATGATACTCTTTCACAAAGGACCAACACCTCCTAAGTTAATGGTTGAAAATTACATACCTCAGAGGTGATCAAGTGCTCGATTCCCTTGGAGAGCTTGATGCGTTGAGACAAAGCTTCGAGAAGCTCTTGAGGTTATGTGGATGCTTTATGGACCAACCCCTCCTTGTGAGCTCGGTTTTGATCTAAGTGAGCCTCTCCTTGCCTTTGGAGCTTGGGAAAGGTGTTGAGTGAATCGACTGATCCTGGTGGAGTGTGCAAAGAGAATTGAAGTGGTGGTTTTGAGTGAAGAGGAAGTGAGATTCAATGGAGCTCCCATTTTTTCATTTAAAACGAGAATGGGAAAATGGCTAGAGCTTTAAGAGGCTAGGGATCACTCTTTGATGGCTCCTAACACTCTCTCTTACTCAATAGACAATGAAGATGTTAAATTCAAGTGAAATTACGGGGAGTATATCTCCCCCTATGGCAATCGGACAACCGAAGCATGGCTTGCCATTTTGATCCAATTGACCATATGGAAAGGGTTGTTTGATCTATTTGGAGTTGGCACATGGTCAGTTTAAGCTTAGGAGTGGATTAGTAACCTCCCATGTACTTCAAATTAGGTGGAGGGTGGTTTTCAAATAGATCTATTTGAGCTAGAGGGTCAGTTTTGGCCTTGGGTCCATTTTGGCTGACCCAAACTCATTGGGTTGGGTGCACCACCCTCCATAGGGTTCACTTGACCTATTAAGAAGGTATCAAGTTGATATGAAGAGGGGCTTGACCAAATTCCATGGATTTGATCAAAATTTGTTCTATGGAGGTAGAATGGTCATTTGGCTTGAATTTGGATATATTGGTATGTTGGAGAAAATGGGTTTGGCCAAGTTTCATTGGATTTGGAGTTCATTTGATATAGTTTGGCTCATGTTGACCCATTTAGGTCAAAATGGGTCAAGTTGACCAATTGGTCAAATTAGGTCAAACCAAGGGTTGGGTCAAGTTTATATGACCATTTGAAATATTTTGGTGGCTTTGGTTTGATTCAATTTGGTTTAGGTTTGAATTTGGCTCATATGACTTCATTTAGGTCAAATGGGTCAAGTTGACAATTTGACCCATTTATTTGAGCTAGGTCATGGGTAGGTTTAGGTTTAGTTAGTCATATGAGTGGATTGGTATCTTTGTTTCCAATCAATTTTGGTTTTGAATTTGGCTCAACATGACCCTTTAGGTCAAGTTGGGTTAAAGGTCAATTGGGCTAGGTTAGGTCTAGTTGGCTAATTGAAGCTTTGGTCAAGTTCAACAAGTGATTTGAAATAAATTGGTTTCAATCAATTTGGCTTAGATCAAGTTTTGACACATTTTGACTTTTTAGGTTAAGTTAGGTCAAGTGGCCAATTGGGCTAGGTTAGGCTCAAATGTTGACTTGGTCAAGTTCAAACATAGTTCATGAATGAACTCAGATCAATGGTTTCAATCAATTTAGCCTATGGTGGATTTTGGCTATGTTAGTTTTCATTTTGGCTAAGTGTTGACTTGGTCAACCCATAGGTTTGACTTGGTTTGACCCAATTTGGTTAATTGATCATCATGATGAGAGGCATAGGTGAGTTTGATTCAATCTAATTTGGTTAGGATTATAAATTGGCTCATAAGGGTACTTTAGGTCACTTTGGGCAAGTGAGCCTAAGTGGGTCAAATGCTTGTCAAAGCTGATTTGAGTTTGATTGAACTTGTATATGGACTTATGATTGAAATATAAATCCATTTGCAAGTGGTTTGAAGTCAAATGGTTTTGATTCATTTGACAATTTCATATTCAAAGGAAGAATATGAATGATTTGGGTTTGAATTTGAATTAATTTTGATTAAGTGATTGAAGTTTGTATTTATATTTGGATTCATGATTGAAGGTTGATTGAATCATGAAGAAAATCAAGAGTTTGAATTTGATTTGGCTAAGTTCAAGATTTTGACTTGAAAGGCTCAAGTTGGATTTTGAGGATTTGAGTGTTATTTTTTGGAATTGGTTTTGATTGTTTGAATTTATATTTCATTTATATATGTGAATATAAATGAGAATATAAATGGGTCATGAGAAAATTTTATGAGTTTGAAGTGATTTGATTTGATTTTGGCTAAGCCTTTTAAGAGGAAATTAAACAGACTTAGAAAATTTTAGAGTTTGGAACTTGAATTTTGAATTTGATTTGATTGATTTATATTTATATTTCATTTATAGGTGAATATAAATGAGAATATAAATGAGTTATGAAAATCCCATTTGAATTGATTTACTCATGATTTGATTTAGTCCTTAAGAGGAAAATTAAGGACTTAAGAAGGATTTAGATTTGGAATTTAATTTTTGGATTTGATTTCATTAATTTATATTTATATTTCATTTATATATGCGAATATAAATAGAAATATAAATGAGTTATGAGAAAATCTCAAGGATTTGATTTGGTTTGATCATGATTTAGCTAAGTCCTTGGATTAAAGACTTAGAAACTTTGGAGTTTAGGATTTGAATTTTTTGAATTTGGTTTCAATCTTCATTTCAATCATAGATTTCACTCAGATTTCAATCATGATTTGAATGGGGCATTGATTTCGTTTGAGAAAATCAATTAAGATTGATTTGGAGTTTGACTTGAAGGAAGGAAGGTGAGAGAATGATTCAAGCTAAGGGTAGGAAAATTTTCCTAACATGACTATTCCTATGGCTAACTCTTCTAAGTCTCTGGGTATGTTGAGTGTCCACCTAATCACTAGATGTGTCTTAAGACTAAGGAACTCTTAAATTCTAAGAGAAATTCTATGTCTAAGATGGAGGGTGAGCTCATTCTAAAATGAGGTCAACGAAAGATAGTAAATTAATGGGAAGGACATTAAAACCATGGTTGAGCGAGTGAGAGAAGTGTTGGCTTAAGCCTTAGGAGGATCATCGGTTCAAAGGGTAGACCCTAGGAATTTGATCATCCAATATTCAAGGGTTTGTACCTTCTTTCAAGAGCTTGATGGCGGCACCAGGCGACATATTGCACATTTGAGCCATATTTGCAATCTTGGTGGCAGTGATGCTTTATTCTTCAGACTTTTTGTCAGTAGCTTAGTAGGCATAGCCTTCAATTGGTACATTAAACTTCTCAATAGTTTAGTGAAGACTTTTGCTGAGTTGGAGCAACTCTTCATTAAGAGATTTCTGGAGCTCGGCAAAGGGTGACTGTATGATCTCATTGTGGCTTAACAACACCTTGGTGAGTCCCTCGTTGATTATATTCTCAAATTATGTAATTTGAGTATAAAATGCAAACCACAACTATTTGACCAACATGCCATTGAAATTCTGCTGAAGAATATTCATGGCCCGGTCGCCTTCATACTGAAAGGTTTTACCATCAAAATATTTGAGAAGCTAATCAACAAGGTGGCTAGCTTACAAGGAGAAGCCAAACAGTTGACTTTTTTTGGATCAATCAACAAAGCCAAAGCCATAGAAAGCTTATGAGAAGAAGCGGTGATAGCGATGACAAGCGCCGAGAGATCTATGAGAGACTTGAGCTCCATGTCACTTCCACCTCCTCTCCACCACCAAGGCCATCTTCAAGAGCCTCCATAATCTTTGCCTCCTCCTCACCATATCCATAGTCACATGTACACATACCATGGTAGCTACGGTCCTACTCTTATGGATAAACTAAACCATATTCATTTAAGAGGTAATCAAAAAATCTTTAAGAATCTCTTAAAGAAACGATTTTCAACTTAAACCTAGAAGTGAGTGAAAAGCAATGATCCTAACTTTTGCCCTACGCATCTAGGTCATGAGGATTGCTTTACAATCAAGGATTGGCTTGAGCATTTCTTCAAGACAAGTGCCATAGTTATCCCAAAGGAATACCTTATGAAACAACCATCCAGTTCCATTAGGGTAATCGTTGGGGATACCTGTGATCCTTCTAAAACCAAAAAAGGTTGGGATATCTCCTTATCCCGAACCTCTAAGATAATTATTTCCAAAATCAAGAAACCTTCCTTACAGGTGCCTGAGGTAGTTCGATCCTCCAATATCAAGGAAGGTTTGCAAGTTATTCAAGACAACTTCAGGGGGAAGCTCAGCAACAACAATAGCGTGCGACGCCATACATGGGATAGCCAAGTAACGCAACCACCAATCGAGCCCAACCTCCAGTCCATAGTTATAGCTACTACATCGGTGAGCACCTCTACTTCAGCTAGCTCTTCCTATAATAGACATCTTGTATCGACGGATAATGGCATCAAATCCATCACCCCACTTACTTTACAAAATTTCTACTATGTACCTCCTTCACAATCCAAGAAATCAAGGAATAAAGCTAGTTTGAATTTCATCTGTGTCACTTCTGATGGGTTGTCTAATTCTACTCTCTCTAAAAACTCTCCAAGTCTAAATACAATTATACTTGATCTTCCTCTTTGATTGAGTTGGACCTTCTCTGAATACTATGGGTTCACCTCTTGAGATAGACTTGGAATCATCCATTGAGGGTCCCATAGAAGTTGTAGGTGAGCACAGAGTAGTAGAACCTTCACTATCCACGCCTGAGATCACCAAGTCAACCTCAGTGGCAAGGTTCTACCTCCTAGGCACACCTCAAGATAGAAAAATAAGTCATTGGTTTGATGAAGCCCCTCCACGGATGCTCCACTCTTGGATATGCTTGTGGAGGACTATAATGTCTCTCTCTCTAAAGTTGCCATCTAAGTTAAGCATATATGATGCCCTTATCTTATCCAAAGAGATGAGGGAATCATTAATCAAGGCTCTTCTTGATAGAGATATGCTTAGCTCGGACCATTATTGAGAGGAGCACATTATTCCGGAGAGAAACCCAGTCACTTTCATGATGAAGACCTTCTTCTAGGGACATGGAGAACAACCATCCCTCAACATTATAGTGGACATGGGCGATTAGACTTTCTAGAGTTCTTGTTGATCGTGCATCGGTGAACATTATGAGTCTAAAGACCCTTGCCTATTTGAGGATCATCTCCACACTCCTGGGAGATGATGTTGAGAGGATTCAATGAACAAGGCGAGGGGCTTTAGGTTCCATAGTGTTACCTTTGGAGATAGGTGACTGGAAGACTGAAGCCAAGTTCTATATCATTGATTCAAATACTTCATTCATCACTTTGCTCGGTGGACCTTGGATATATCAGAACAAGATGATTCCATCTTCCCTTCATCAGTGCATCAAGTTCAGGAAGGATGGGATTGAATCGTGTGAAAGCCAGTCAGAGAGATTGAGATATATGAGAATGTGACCTACTATCTTCCTCAAAACACCTTTTCTCTTGAACTTGGTCAAAATTCAAGTGCAAAAAAAGTAGAAAAAGAAAAAGAAAAATAAAAAGAAAAAGAAAAGAAAATTAAAAATCCAAGTGATCGAGAAAAGGACATCGAAGAAGAAGTAAAGTCGCATATCACATTTCACTCACAGTTCATTCCATCATATGGACATGTGGGTAGGATGACTCGACCTCCACCAGGCGGAAGAGGCAGGTGGAAGACCCCTTGTTGGCCACCATACAGGGGTTATGTTCAGTTCCCAGAGTACCCTACTATTCACAGACTTGGAATCCCTGAGATGAGTCTAATGTGATTAACATACTAGCCAACCCCTCTTAGCGGGTTTCATTAGAGGTGACACTGAGGTGAGATGAAGACCAGCCTCCAAAAGCACAAATGTATTGAATCAAGTGTATGTAAAATATCGTTAGGAACCTTAGCTCTAACCTCACTTTCCTCTCAAAAGTTGAAGGTTTAGTAGTTAAGAAGCCCTCGTCTTCCAGATGTCAAGTGAGATTCCTATTGGATCATCATCCTCAAGTCCAAAAAATGATGTAGGACTTGAGGATATTTCAAATAAAAAATTAATGGAATTGTCTTTTGATTGGTACTCGCCTTGTGTTCTTAATCTTGCAAACAAGGGTTTTATTTCTTATACATGGTCTAAACAGTCGAGAACTTCAAAAAGATGGAACAAGAGGAAGATGCACAATCAAATTAGACTAGATTGATGCAGTGGGTCCAGTCGATGATGATGATTATTGTTTATTGTCACCAATCATTTGGAGTCGATAGGTTCTTTTCACACCACACTAACTCTTATTAGGATATGTGTTTAGAAACTTCAGATGATCCATATGATCTCCAAATCAAAGATGCACCGCTAGAATTTGAAGAGGAGATCTATTCAACAATTGACAAGCCTAAAGAAATCAACCTCGGGATGGAAGAAAATTCACGCCTGACATACATCAGTTCATTGCTGAATGAAGAAGAAACCAATGACTTAGTTAGGCTATTGATTGAGTTTAAGGACTACTTTGCATGGAGCTATGAAGAGATGCCCAGATTATCTCCTAATGTAGTAGTCCATAAACTAGCAACAGACCTTAATGCCAACCCTATCAAGCAAGCTCCTAGAGGCATGCGATTAGAAATCGAACAACGGTCATTTAAAGTCAAGAGATCGATGCCGGTTTCATCGGGGAAGAAAAATACCTATTTGTTAGCCTGTCAGTTAAGAAGAAGAATGGCCAAATTTGCATATGCGTCGATTTCAGGGACTTAAATAAGGCATGTCCTAAGGATGAGTTTTCTCTTCCTATACCAGAATTAATGGTGGACATTGCCTTATCTCATGCAGTCTTCTCCTTCATGGATGGGTCATCTGGCTACAACCAAATCAAGATAGCCCCTGAGGTTAAAATAAACACTACTTTTCAAACCCATCGATCTATTGTTATAAGGTCATGCCTTTGGCCTTAAAAATCTTGTTACATACTTGGGCCATGACTCAGATCTTCAATGAACTCATTCATCATCAAGTTGAGTGCTATGTTGATGATCTAGTAGTCAAAAGCAAAGAAAAGGATGACCACCTCTTTGACTTGAGAGTAGTTTTCAAATAGTTAAGACAATATAACCTCAAAATGTATCCCACAGTGTGCATTGAAATTAGAGAAATTCCTTGGTTTGTTGTCGACACGGAATAAAATAGATCCGAGAAAAGATCAAAGCTATCTTAGAAATTCCACCTCCAAAGTTTAACTCAACTCAAATCTTTTCAAGGGGTTGGCATAAGATGCTTTATCTCCAACCTATCGAAGATGCAAGCCATTTTAGCACTTGTCAAAAGGATGCCAAGTTCAAGTGGGATGACAAGTGGAGATGCCTTTGAAGATATCAAGTAGTATTTGGTGAAGCCGCCATTCTAGCCCCTATCCGGCCACTCATCCTACTACGCATTGGGGACTCCTCATGCTTTGTTGGCCCAAGCTAATGGGAAGGAGAGTGCTCTCTACCTACCATTTGTTTGATCCCAAGCACACCTATTGAAATATTGTATGGCTTTAATCTTTGTATCCCAAAAGCTATGACACTATATGCTTTCTCATAAGGTGAACTTGATTTCTAGAACCAATCCACTGCAGTATCTCATGACACAACCAACACTATCTGGATGTTTGGCACATTGGTCCATGATTCTCTAATAATTTGATATCACATTCGTACCCCTCCATGGGGTAAAAGGATAAGCAATGGCAGATTTCTTAGCAGCACACTCACTTCCTGTTGATTCTCCGCTTAGTGACGATCCCCTGATGAGCAAATCATGAACTTAGGGGAGGTTGACAATCATTGATGGGAGATGTATTTTGATGGTGCGGCTTCCTTTCATATAGGAGAAGCACCACGATCTACTCTTCCAGGAAAGGTAGGGGTAAGAATAGTTCTCCTAACTCTAGACCATGATGTGATGAGATTCCCATACTATATCTCCAATCCCTACACCAATAACAAATCCAAGTATGAGGCTTTGATTATCAGTCTGGAGTTAGCCATTACAATGTGTTTCAAGAGCATCAACATCTATGGGGATTCTCAGTTGGTCATCAACCAGATTGTTAGGTCCTACAAGGTTCTAAAACCTAAGCTTCATCATTACCATGAGTATACCATGAAGCTATTGGCCCAAATCCCTAAAGTCACCATCTATAAGGTTTCCCAGGAGAGAAAATGATGCTTTGGCCAAACTTGCCAAAGAATTGGCATGTCACGGAAGATGAGTTCATTCCAATAAGGGTCCAAAAACAACAAGTCCTATCCCTTATGATGTTGAACTCATCGAGACTTCTCTTGAAGGGGAGGTTTTGCCAATAAGGACAAGGAGCTGGATTGGAGGCAACTATTCATAAATTATTTGAACACCAGTAAACCACCTCAAGAGAAATCCCAAGCCCATTAGATGAAACATAGAGCTCTCTCCTATGCTCTCGTGGATGACACCCCCATCAAATGATTATCTTTATTTGGAAAACACGAAGCCCATAGGATTCGAGGTACATTATCTATGAGCGCATCAATCTAGTCAAGATGAAAGCAAAGATCAAGAGACTAGATACTCGGCCTTTGATGATCACGGTGCATGGATATATCTAGAAGATGCCATCGTGTAATGGTGGTACATCAACCACCCAACATTCTACATCTACATTGGCCTCATGGCCATTTGAGTGTTGGGTACCACATTTATGGGTCCTATCGATCCTCCTTCTTCCAAGGGTCATTTGTTCATCTTAGCGCCCGTACTTTTCAAGTGGGTGGAGGTGATCCCACTCAGATCACTGATGTGCTTTTTTTAGAACCATATCATATATAGGTTGGTGCCTTATTATATCGATAATAATTTTAGCACCAAAATCAATTTTCTAGAATATGATATAGATACTCCACCATCTACTACCCCAGAGCAAATGGCTCAGTAGAAGCATTCAACAAAACTCTCATCCAAATACTAAAGAAGACACTTGATGACAACAAGTGGCAGTGGCATGAGTGTTTAGTTGAAGCCTTGTGGGCCTACTGCACCATATACAGAACTCCAACTCAATCTATCCCATTTTCCTTAGTGTATGGGTCCAAAGCCATTCTACCTTTAGAAGTTTGACTCCCATCACTATGGATGCAGCAGATTATTACAAAGTTGTGGTTAGAAGAGCTCGAAGGTTTGGAGGAGATGCAGCGTGCAAAACCTCGAGTTGCGGCCAAAATGATTCAAGCTCACAACAAGTCGCCTAGGGCTTTTCAAGTAGGAGAACTTGTATTAGTCCTAAGAGACCAATGTTGCCATCAAGATGGGAGGCAAGTTTGAACCCACTTGGAACCCTTTGTCATAGAAGGCCTATGAGGAGGATCTTATCAACTTATTGATTGTAAAGGGAACATCATGCTTCCAATTAATGCTCTATTTGAAAAATATTACCCATAAATCATGTTTGAAAATAATTATCAACAAAAGAATAAAATTTCATTCCAATTCATCAAAATATTCTCTTCTTTTGAAGCATTGTTTGCTTATCTTGCGAATCTGACATGACGTGTTTACGATAGGTGTAAGAGAACCGAGAGGCATCCTATCCTTCTTTCACAACACAAACACAATCAAACACAATTCCCTGATGCTACTAGAATAGGTGTGAAAGAACCCAAGAGGCATCCTATTTTGATTAGCACAACTAAGTTAGGTGTAAGAGAACCCAAGTGACATCCTTTCTTGGTGGGAATCCTGGTTGCCATCCATGGCACCATTTCATCAAATTCCCCAAGCATGTTTAGGGTAGGTGTGAGATAACCCAAGCGGTATCCTATTCCCTTTAGTATAAGCACAAAAATAAACATAAATCTTTTGTCTCGAGCTATTTTGATGTGGGAGCAAGCCCCCTATGGCACTCACTCATTATCGCTCTAGAGGTCTATCTACCTGCTAGTTTGTCACCCGTGGTCATTTATTGTGGATGTGAGTCCACCACACTTTCTTCCGACTTGACCATTTACAATAAGCACCTTATTTGTTTGGTAGAGTTCCTTTGCCCAGTAAGCTACCTCATGTTGATTTTGTTTAAGAAGATGTGAGTCCCTGCTTTCTTCTTGAACTAATCATCATGTAGACTGTTGTATATAGGTTTAGGGTAAGTCCCCTAGAGGTTCCTTTCCTCTTGACTACTCTTGAGTTAATGTAAGTCCCGGTGGCATTCACTTAGTAGTCGCCCTAGGTCGATACATCGGTAGAAAGATTATCCCACAATCAATTTATATAGGAGATGTGAGTCCCGCTTTCTTCTAGGCGATTGTTGCAACCATGCACCTTAGGTTGGTTGATGTTCTATGTTGTGATGACTCACGGTGGATACACCACTCTTGGCGTGAGTCCCCATGCTTTCTCGAGTTGGCCACCAGAATATATGCATATTATCTTCTCGGTTTTGGATCAAGCCCTTAGTGGCCCCTCTCCAGTGGGCACTACTTGGATCACATCCTTTGCGACCTCATTTAGACACTACGGGTTACTCTTGGATTGGGCGTCCCCTTTCCTAGTAGCCACCCGTGGTTGGAGAATTTGTTCAGCGGATGCGCATATTCTCCCTTAGTTCAGTAAATCTGAGATAGGTCTAGGCTAATATAAACTCGTTCTCAGTTTGATCCCTCACAAACTAATAGGGTCCATGATAAACAAATAAATAAACAAACAAAATATTCACTTGTGGATTAGGAATTCAAGCCCCCAAAATTTCCCTTGAGATCTATCTTTAGGGCGTGTCGAACTCCATAGGAATTGCGATTACGAGTTGAGATAAGTCCCAGTGGCACTCTCTCCCTAGTGCCCCTTAGGTCGGTTCAATCTATTTTTCCACAAGCGAGGTTACCGTCATTCTTTAGAAGATGTAAGCTACTGCATTCTTTCTAGCATGATTGTGAATGAAGCGACCTAGGTCGGTTGATTTGTTGACCAAAGCAACCGATCTCCCAGTGGTCTTTTATAGTGGAAGATATGAGTCCTTGTGCTTATTTCTCTTGAATTGACCATTACAAACCAAAAGGCACTCCTTTGGTTGGATAGTTCTCCCTGCTACTCCCTTTGGTTTGATAAATTTAAGATAGGTCTAGTCATATAAGCTCCTCCAGTGTGATCCATCATCCACATCCATCAAAAATAATTAAAAAAATTAATCTTGACTATCTTTGAGTTGATTTAAAGTCATTCACTCAATAGTCAGCCCTAGGTCGGGTTCGATTTGTTGCCCAAAGCAATCGATCACCCCAGTGGTTCCTTATTTTGGAAGATGTGAGTCCTTGCGCTTTCTTCTTAACTTGACCATTGCTGGCACCCTTTGGTTGGATAGTCCCATTATATGGTAGTTAAACTACCCCTTTGGATTGGTAAATCTGAATGTAGCCCAAGACCCATGGCCCCTACTCAGTGCAATCCATCACAAACCGATGGGATCCATCAAAAACAACTAAAAATAAAATTAATCTTAACTATCTTTGAGTTGATTTAAGTCCAGCGACATTCACTCAATAGTCAGCCCTAGGTTGGGTTAACATGTTACCTTGTTAATATGTCACCCCAGTGGTTTCTTATTTTGGAAGATGTGAGTCCCCGGCTTTCCCATGACCATTGCAAAAGGCACCCCTTTGGTTGGATAGTCCTACTGTGTGGTTGATAGACTACTCCCTTTGGATTGGTAAATTTATGTTAGACCAATGCCCATGGCCCCTACTCTCATCCATGGAAATCATGGGATCCATCAAAATAACCAAAATAATTAATCTTGACTATCTTTGAGTTGATTTAAGTCCCCAATGACATTCACTCAATAATTCATAGGTTGGGTTCAATCCATTGCCTCAATGGATCACGTCTCCTACTTTGGAGGATGTAAGTCTACTCTTTCTTCCTAGTACAATCACAGGCAATCTCTTTGGTTGGATAGTCTACTATGTGTTTGGTAGACTACCCTTTTGGTAATGTAAACAGCTAGGCCTACACACCACTTCTGCATCCATCATAAGGTCCATCTCAAAATCAAAAATTAAGATCAAAACAAATTCAACCTTCCTCCCAGTGGGTCAAACTAAAAACAAAAGAAATCAAATCCCCTGGTCAAATAATAAAACAAAAACAAACAAAACAAATTTCAACCCTCCTCCCTCAGTGGAGTCAAAGCAAACAAAAACAAAAAATAATCAAACAAAAATAAGACAATCAAACAATCAAAATAATCAAACCTAATTAAGCAAACAAATCAAATCATCTGCTTCTCCTCAATGAGATGCAAATCTTTCTAGTTTCTCCAACGGATCTCGAATTCTAATCCCTCAGTGGATTTCACAACCTCTCCTCCCTAGTGGATGACTTGAACTTATTCCCCTGGTGGAGAGTTCACTTTTTAATCCCTAGTGGAACACCAAATTTTAAATCAATAAATCAAATCAAATTTCTCTCCCCAATGAGACTCAACTCAAATCAAATCTCATCCCCTGGATGACTTGAACCTGTTTTGTGGAAGGTTCACATATTCTATCTAGTGGATTCCTCCTTCACTCTTATGTCTTTGACATAGTAGAGTCACATCGCACTAAGCTCTTGATTCCTTCTACACCTTGGGTTGGGGTAGATCATTTTATTAATGCTTGTGCGTTATTGATTGTTTTCATCACCCATGTGTTGTACCTTGTCAGTCACACCACACCTGGCACTTTTGTTGACCTCATTTTTAGAATGAGCTCTCAACCTCTCCATCTTAGACATAGGACTCCTCTTAGACACTAAGAGTTTCTTAGTCTTAAGACACTTCTAGTGATTAGGTGAACACTCAACCTAACCCTAGAGACTTAGAAGAGTTAGCCATAGGAATAGGTCATGCCTTAGGGGTGTTAGAAAACTTTTACCCCCATAGCTTGAACCAAATCCCCACTTCCTTCATTCAAGTCAAATTTCAAAATCAAATCAACTCCAAAATCAAATCAACTCCAAAATCAAATCAACTCCAAAATCAAATCAACTCCAAGATCAAAACAAATTCGAACTCAATCAATTCCAACTTATCTGATTTTCTCAAATCCAAATCAACTTCAAATTCAAATGAATTTCAAATAAAATCTTAAATCAATTCGAACTTTGACTTTCACCTTTCAATTCCAATGGATTTTCTATCATGAATCAATCAAATGATTAAAGATTGAATCAAAATCCTTCCATTTGGACTTAGCCAAATCAAATTCAAATCTTCTATTATTTATTCTCATTTATATTCACAAATATAAATGAAATATAAATTCAAATATCAAAACCAATTCAAAACTCAAATCCAAATTCAACCAAATCCATCTAAGCCTTTCAAGTCAAATTCTTGAACTTGCTCAAATTCAAATCAACCAAACCCTTGATTTTTTCTTCATGATTCAATCAATCATTCAATCATGAAACCAAAAAATAAAAAAACTTCAATCATCAAATCAAAATCAAATTCAAAATCAAATCCAAATCTATCAAATTCAACTAAGCCTTTCAAGTCAAATTCTTGAACTTTTCAAATCAAACTCAAATCAAGCCAAAGATTTTTCTTCATGATTCAATCAATCCTTCAATCATGAACCAAATATACACATAAACAATCATCAAATCAAAACTAAATTCAAAAATCAAACCCAAATCAAACTCATGTTCACCCTTTGAACTTGAAATTGTCAAATGAATCAAAACTCATTTGACTCCAAATCACTTGCAAATGGATTTATATTTCAATCATAAGTCCATATGTGAGTTCAATCAAACTTGAATCAAGCCTTGATCAAGTCAATTGACCCACTTAGGCTCACTTGACCCAAAGTGACCTAAAGTACCTTTTTGAGCCAAATTCTAATCCTACCCAAATTGGATTGAACTAAGCCCATCTAAGCCTCACATTGAGCACAATCATCATAAGATGATGATCACTCAAATTGGGTCAAAAAGTCAAACTAAGGTTGACCAAGTCAACTTAGCCAAAATGAAACCTAAACTAGCCAAAATCCACCATAGGCCAAATTGATTGAAAATTGATCAAAACCATTCTAAATCAATGTTTGAACTTGACCAAGTCATTTGAGCCTAACCTAATTGGCCACTTGACCCAAGTTGAATTTGACCTAAAAGTCAAAATGTGTCAAATCTTGATCTAAGCCAAATTGATTGAAACCAATGGGTCAAGTTCATTCCAAATCACTTGTTGAACTTGACCAAAGCCTAAATTGGCCAACTAGACCCAACCTATCCAATTGAATGAACTTGACCTAAAAGGTCAAATCAAGTCAAAATCAAACCAAACCAAAATTGATTGAAACCAAAGCTTGCAAAACATTTCAAATGACCAACCAAACCTAAAAACCATGACCCTAATGTCTAAATTGGTCAACTTGACCCTTTTGACCTAAGTGAAATCAAATGAACCAAAACCAAATACAAATCAAATTGAACCAAACCATTAATATCAAAACATTTCAAATGGTCATATGAACTTGACCCAATCCTTGGTTTGACCCAATTTGACCAATTGGTAAACTTGACCCAGGTTGACCCATTTTGACCTAAATGGGTCAACATGAGCCAAATGATATCAAATCAACTCCAAATTCCTTGAAATTTGGGACCAATTTCAAATTATTCAAATCTCCAAATTAAAATCAAAGCTAAATGACCATTTTACCCTAGGTCAAGGGGTAACTTATTCCACTTAGAATTTGGTCATATCCTTTTCATGGCCACTTGGCACCCTCTTAGTGGACCAAATGGACACTAATGAGGTGGTGCACATGACCCAATGGGTTTGGGGCCCCAACCATCAAGGCCAAAATTGACCACCCACTTAGAAATTCTCCACATGGAATCACTCCTCCACTCATGAGCACATGGAAACTTCACCCACCACTCCTCTGCCAAAATTGAATCACATGGCATCCAAAATGGCCTAACCACTCATTGATCAATTTGATCAAAATGGACAAGAAGCTCATGTCAGATCCTTGTAGGGAGATATACTCCCCCTAATTTCACTTGAATTTAGATCTCTTGCTGTCGATTGAGCTTAGGAACCTAGAGTAAGCATTCCCAAGCTTCTCCAAGCATCCTCAAGCTCTCTGCATTTCTCCAATTCTTGGTTTATCAAAACTAAAAATAGGGGAGGTAGCAAAAAATTCCAACTTACTCAATACCCAACTTTAGTTCAATTCCTCTCGCAAGAACCCTTAGGGGACCCAATTGAGCTCACCCAAGTCAAGTTCCAAGCAACCAAGCCATGGGAAGGGGGAGTTAGACCAAAGCTGCAAGCACTTGAAGAGGAGTTTGGCCAATAGGAAGATCCACTCCACCTTAAGCCTTCAAACCTTCAATAGAGCTTCATCTCCACTAGATGAAGCTACCTCGATGGTTGGGAGTGTTGGTGATAGCCTCCGGTGAGGTATGAACCAAAATCGAGCCTAGTGTAGAAATTATTTGGTCCTTTATGAAGAGAAATATGATCTCAATCAAATTTGGCCATTGGATGTCTTCCTTCTTACCTCTAGATGGTGTGTGATCAATCCCCACTCAATCTGAGCTCAAGTGAGCTCGGATCAAGCCTAAGGGATGGGCGTCATAGTCTCCCATGGCGAGGGGATGAATGGACCATCCATCGCATGTTTTATGGATGGGCCGGTTAATCCACATGTTAGATCTGATTAATCCTTTAGTTATGGGATTGATCTCGACCATCTGATCTTTAATCAGACGGTCCAGGAGAAAAATGTAGCACCATCGATTTGTGCATGATGTGACAACTTAAATAAACAATCCTATGCCATGGAAAGCATGCGTCGGATCCATTGGCGTGGGATTAGGTATATAATTAGGGTTATTTAATTTTTCTTAATCATTAAAAATTCAAAAATACATAACTAAATATAGAAAAATCAAGAAAATATGAATGAGAGCTCATTTTAAAGATAATTCAGTGAGGTAGAATATAAAATTATTTCTAATTGATTTTGAATAGTCGGTTTTCTTAATTTGGGTTTATTTGAAATCTTAATAACTTTAATTACTCTCTAATGACTTCATTAATTAATTCCAAACTTCTTAGGCATATTTTGGGGGATGACCTCTTTCTCCCCTAATTTTTTTGGAATTTATTAATGGGTTAATTAGGAAAATCAATTAATGAATCCTTAATCACTCACTTAATATAATTAAGGGTAATTAAGCATGTAAACAATGGTTTAATGACTTAATTAAGATAATCACACATTGTTTAAGTGGTTAGGAGATTTATGGAATAATTTTGGGATATTTTCCTTAAGCTATTCCCTAAAACCCCATTCTTCCTTAATCCAAACCTAATTAAGAGTTAATCCATTAATAACCTTCTTAATTAACTTAATCAAACTTTCAAAATCAATCTAAAATTAATTAATCATTTTGCTTGGGTAGATATGGGTGTTCAATAACCTAAGTAGCTTAAGGAAATCAAATCCAACCTACATGTGGGAAGGGTTGAAAGTACTTAATTAAATCCTTTAGCTTAATTAATCATAATTAGCCAATTACATTAGGCCTTTCTTTCTTAGGGTGCATTGATTTAAATTTAATGTGGTTGCATGTCATATGTTGGCTCACAATTGTTTGAATAATTATGTTAAGGAGGTGTAGGTAAGGGGTAATTAATGAACTTAATTTACACCTTAACCTAAACAAAACATAAAATCAATCTAATGGTTCTAAAATTAAACTAAAATACACACACATGTGGGAAATGGGTTAGGACCAACAAACCTTTTCACATTTCCTAAATTCAAATCAAACTCAAAACTAAAATTTCTTTAAATATTTGATTCACTTTAAATGATCTTATTCCATAGGATTGTCTTTAGGAATTAATTAAGGTGAATGAAGTTACATGCTTACATCACTTTATTTCTTTCCTAGCATGCTAAATGTGTATCTCATATGAAAATCATACATTCATACCTTTTGAAAATAAAAATAAAATGAAATGTTTCCTTTATGTCAAATTGCATGTTTTGGCTAAAGTAAGAATATGAATGGCTATTATCACTACTAAATCCAAAATTATTTTCAAAACTTATAAATCAAATATTACAAATGAAAGGTATGCTACTTATAATTACTTATATGCTTGCATGTGAGTATAATATAAAATGTGCATTATGTGACTTTTCCTTCTCTTCTCTTTTAACATAGTTTTGAATAGGATTTGCAAAGTGTATAGTTCATTTGAAAAGAACACAACACTTGCTTAAATCCATTCCTATTCATTCCTATGTTATCAATTAAGAAGGATATTCACATTTACACATGTAAATTGCATAACCAAATCAAACAAACAAACATAAACTTTTGCATGACTCTTTTTCCATTCATTTCTTTTTGTACATGCACATGTATTTAAGAAAAGTGGTATATTAGTCTGGACATCCCGGGATTGTAAGGCTTTAAGTAGCCCTAAGTAGGTCTTGTACCTTACACTCTTGGTGTAGAAAATAATGATGACATACTTAATTATGTCTTTCGTACATGTAAATGTGCATATGAATAATGGATAAAAGAACCCCTCTTTTCTACTTAACAAAATCACACATACATGGAACATTCCAAATTTCCTTAAGCAACATCTCTTAGCATTCATCATGAAGGTGTGCTAAACATTTCCATTTGCATGTATAGATATGCTTAGGATTCATCCATATGCATGTTACACATGTTGGAAAGAAATAAAGTGTTGTGTATTTTGTGATAGTAATTCACTTTACTTAATCTTAAAATGCCTTTCTCTTTGAATAGGTTTGTTTAGGGAAAATCTAAACTTAGGATTAAAACACATAATAAAACATTCACTAAAATAAAAATCATTAATGAATCTAATTTAGAAGTTACTTAAGGTAGGGAAGAAAGAGGAGTCCTCTTCTCCTTTTCTCTATTTACAACACTTAGTAATTAATTGTAGGTTCATTCAAACCAAATCAAATCATGAAATAAAAAACTTAACCAAATGAACTAAACCACTTAAATGAAACCACCCTCTAAGTTGAACCCTTCATACTTAGAAAACTCTAACCTTAAAGCCTAGCTAAGACATACCACACAAACCTTAAATGTCACACACATTAGGCTAAGCCACCATTTCTAGTCTTATGTTAGGACGGTGCATGGTTTGATGCTAGCTTTTATTTTGTGATGTAATGTTTTAGTCTGGATGTTAGGGTGTATGTGCATAGACTGAATGGTAGGACAATCTTAGTCTAATCATTATCTTCTACATGGGATTTTGCTTAAGGGGCGCCGTAATAAAAATATAAATGCTTTTACTGTGCAAATTGGTTATACCCCTAAGCATAATTTAAATAGGCCAGGTAGACTTGGTTACCCATGTATGGGGTGCTAAGTCCAATTTATTCAAATACATGCTTGGGATTGTATGGTTTGTTTAGTTAATCTCTGTTTTACATGTTTTAGTTAGATTTATTTTTTCCCATTTTCATGTAATTTTGCAATTAAGATTTGGAATGATTGTTATGGGAGATTAGGATGAACATTGGTAATAAGACTATGTCTTAAGTACCATGTGAAGCCTTTGGAGCAACCACATTCCAACCAACCAAAAGAAGAAAGAAGAAAGAATAAAGAATAAAGAAGAAAGAAGAATGAAGAAAGAAGAAAGAAGAATGAAGAATGAAGAATGAAGAGATGAAGAATGAAGACCCCCATAACATAAATTTCTTTTTTATTGTAATTCATTCATTGGTTGTATAAGGGGCGAGCTTCTATGCAATTTATTTTGGGTTTGTCGGTGGACGACCACATGGTCTCTTATTCTTTTACGCTAGATTTATAAATTGTTTGATATTTGTTTAGCTTGTGCATTAAGATGTCATGTTTTCCTAGTTTTTTTCTTGCTTTGATGTATGGCCTGGATGATGATTAGGATCTTAGGAAATAAATTTTCTATCCAACTAATCAATTCAAATTAAAAATAAATAACTCATAACCTCATATAAAGCCTAGGTTATAAAATAAGATAAAGATTTAGCAACCTCTTAGCTGAATGTTGTATGTTTTTACATCATGCATAAAAAAGCATCTTCCCTCACTCTTGTTATGGAGGGCTTCCACCTTTGCAGAGAACTTGACCTTGAGAGCCATGGTAAATACACCTCTCCTTTCTTGATTTTGCCCATAATCCAATTTTTCATGCATTAGGCATATGAATCCTAAAGCCTGTGTCAAATTGATTATCCAAAATGAACATAAAACATAAAAAAATTTGCATTAGATTTAATTCATTAATCATGCCCTATATGATCTAGTCTCTCAGGGAGTGTGTTTAAGGACTTAGTCTCTTTCTAAATAAACAACAACCTAGCTATCCTGCAAAAGCATTTGACTTCTCTACGTGTATTTAAAATCATAGGAGGAGTTAGTTGGCGGCCATTCCTATACGGTTGTAAGTCTAACTATTGGGTGGTTTATCCTCTCTTATGGAGGTAAACCAAATACCCACTTTCGCCTTAGATTTAGGTCATTCCTTGGCCCTCGCCAAAGCTCCCTAGATTTAGCTTCAGAGGTTGCTACTTCCCTGTGCAGGCTATAAGTATAAATCCTCACCTCTTAGGCATTTTTGTGATCTTGTGTCATGGAATTAAAAGTCCTAGATTTCTAATAAAAATTCAACTCAAATAAATAAATCCCCTCAATTTTAAAAATATAAAGCCCAATCATAGGATAATTTGGGATGCTTACTAGACTTCCTAGTATCATAAGTATCCTCTACTTATCTTCCTTTGGCTTTGATAATAACTCCCTCCTCTTGATTAATCCCACTTGATCTTCTAAAAATAAACCTCATTTACCTTAATATTGAGAGTATTCTTAAGAAATCTCATTCTTTAGATGTAATTGACTATGAGGGCTTGCCTCCATAGGGAACTTAATGAACTCGATTTAAAATAAACCCTACTTTACTTTTTCATATAAAGTAGGAGAAGAATCTCTGGTACATCTGAAGACCCATAATCCTTAAGAGTATTTATTAAGGTGATTAGGTCCATTTGTAGGATGGTGATTTCTATCTCTCAAGATAGTACATTATTCCTCCATGTCATACCGGATCACCCTAATAAGAACATATGTGAATCTATGTGGTGTCCAACACAAGAAGTGTTTGAGAATATATTTTTGGTTCTTCATTTATTTCTTTTCTCTCTCAAAAAGATTAAATGAAAGATCGATAAATTTCCACCACAATAACTAAAGACATCAATCAAGATGACTAGATTACGGTGGGTCTAGATGATGATGATTATTGCTTAGTCATCACTTGGAGTCATTCTGGGTTCTTTTCAAATCACTAACTCATATGAGGAGGTGTGTTTAGAAACGGATGATCCAAATGACCTTGAAGTCAAGGATGCACCGTTAGAGTTTGAAGAGGAGATCAGGTCAACCATCGTCGAGCTCAAAGAAATCAACTTAGGGACTGAAGATAATCCACGTCTGACATACATCAGTTCTTTATTGAGTGATATTGAAACCAATGACTTTGTCAAGCTGCTGATTGAGTTTAAGGATTACTTTGCATAGAGTTATGAAGAGATGCTCGATTTATCTCCTAACATAGCAGTCCACAAACTAGTAATAGAGCCTAGTGCTAACCCTATCAAGCAAACTCCTAGATGCATGCGATTAGACATTGAACAGCAAGTCATTTCTGAAGTTAAGAAACTGATTGATGCTGGCTTCATCAAGGAAGAAAAATATCCTGCCAATGTCATTTCAATTAAGAAAAAGAATGGCCAAATTCACATATGCATTGATTTTAGGGATCTAAATAATGCATGTACAAAAGATGAATTTCCACTACCAATACTAGAACTGATGGTGGACATTGCCTCATCTCATGTAGTCTTCTCTTTCATGGATGGCTCATTTGGTTTATAACTAAATAAATGACCTGACCTTTGGTTGAATCTTTTGTTATAGGGTCATGCCTTTCAGCCTTAAAGAAAAGGAAGATCATCTCTTTGGCTTGAGAGTAGTTTTCAAATGGTTAAGGCAATTTAACCTTAAAATGAATCCCCTGAAGTGTGCATTTGGAGTAGCTTCAGGGAAATTCCTTGGTTTTATTGTCCGGTGCCATGGAATAGAAATCATTCCGGAGAAGATCAAAGTGATATTAGAAATGCCATCCCCTAAGAGTCTAACTCAACTCAGATCATTCCAAGGGTGATTGGCATATTTAAGACGCTTCATTTCCAACCTGTCAAGAAGATGCTAGCCATTCTTAGCACTTGTCAAAAAGGATGTCAAGTTCAAGTGGGATGACAAGTTCCAACATGCCTTCGAAGACAACAAGCACTACCTCATGACGCCGCGAGTTCTAGCAGCCTCTATCCTGGGCAAGCCATTGATCATCTACACTGTTGTATTAGATGACTCCCTTGGCACTTTGTTAGCTCAAACCAATGACGAAGGAAAAGAAAATGCACTCTACTATCTTAGTTATTGTCTAATCCCTACTGAGGCAAATTACTCATCCATTGAAAAGCATTGCCTAGCTTTAATCTTTGCATCCCAAAAGCTACAACATTATATGCTTTCTTATAAGGTGAACTTGATCTCAGATCAATCCACTAATATCATTACCAATGCTATCGGGTTGGCACTTTGGTGCATGATTTTATCATAGTTTGGCATCACTTTCAGACCCCTCCGTGCGGTGAAAGGATAGGCACTAGCGGATTTCTTAGCAGCACACCCACTTCATGCTGATTCCCCATTTAGTGATGACCTCCCCGATGAACAAATCATAAACTTAGGGGACACTTGCATTCATCACTGGAAGATGTATTTTGATGGTACGGCTTCCTTTCAAAAGGGAGAAGAACCATGATCTACTCTCCCAGGAAAGGTAGGGGTAGGAATATTTCTCTAACTTGGATATGTGATGAGATTCTCATCATCCATCCATGCATGCAGATAGGCTCATTATCGATCTAAAGTTAGCCATTAGCTATGCATCGTATCAACATCTTTGATTCTCGGTTGTTATCAACCAAATCTCTCAGTTTTACAAAGTTCTAAAGTTTAAGCTCCATCATTACCACAAATATACTATGGAGTTGTTAGCCCAAATCCCAGAGGTTACCATCTAAAAGATTCCTCGAGGAGAGAATGTAGTAGCAAATGCATTAGCCAAGCTTGAGAAAGAGTTGGCATGTCTGAAAAATGAGTCCATTCCAATAATGGTCCAAAATAGACAAGTATTATTCTTTATTGACGCTGAACTCATCGAGAGGCTCTCTCTTGAAGGGGAGGTTGCCATTACCAAAAAGGATATGGAGTCAGATTAGAGGCAACCATTCATGGATTATCTAAATATAGGAAAACTATCTTAAGAGAAGTCACTAGCACATCAGGTGAAGTAGAGAGCCCTTTCCTACACTCTCATAGATAACACATTATACAGGTGGTCCTTTGATCATATGTGGTTACATTGTCTGGACAAACATGAAGCCCGTAAGGTCGTGATCGAGGTACACTCAAGTTTATGTAGAGTGCATCAATCCAATCTGAAGATAAAAGCCAAGATCAAGAGACTAGGATACTACTAGCCTTCGATAATCATAGATTACATGGACGTTTCTACCAATGCCAATGTACAGTGGTCCTACACCAACCACCCAACATTTTACATCCTACATTGGCCTCATGGTCATTTTGATGTTGGTACATGTGAGTCTGATTGATCCTCTTTCTTCCAAGGGACATCAGTTCATTCTAGCTGCCACCGACGACTTTTCCAAGTAGGTGGACATAATCCCACTCAGAGAGGTCATGGCTCAGCATGTGCTCCAATTTTTCAAGAACCATAACGTATATAGGTTCGGGTTGCCTCGATGAATTATATCTGATAATGGTACTTCATTCAAAAGCACTAAAATCAACATCATTGCCTGGAGACATGCATAGATTGGAAATACTCTACCATCTACTACCCGAGGGAAAATGGCTTGGTAGAAGCTTTCAACAAAACTCTTATCCAAATATTAAAGAAGACACTTGATGACAAGCGATGTGGCATGAAGTTTGAAGCCGTGGACTTACCACACCCATACAACTCCAACTCAATCTACCCCTTTCTCCTTGGTGTATGGTCTCAAGCGGTTACCATTAAAAGTCCAACTCCCATCATTAAGGATAGCTGTGGGTAGTAAGATCACCATGGAGCAAAATGCTAAGTTGTGGTTAGAAGAGCTCGAAGGATTGGAGGAGAGACACCTCCAGGCATGCCAGAACCTCGAGTTGTACAAAGCCAAAATGATTCAAGCTCATAATAAGTTCGTACATCCTAGAGCTTTTTCAGTAGGAGAGCTTATTTTAGTTCTAAGGAGATCAATTGTTGTCGGTTGAAAGATGGGAGGAAAGGTTTAACCCACTTGGGAAGGCCCTTTTTCCATAGAGAAGGCCTATCAAGGAAGATCTTATCAGCTTATAAATTATAAGGTTGCACCCAATGCTTCTAATCAACGAGCTCTACCTAAAGAAATAATATCCATGAATCTTATTTGAAAATAATTATCAACAAAACTTCCTTTTCATCTCAAATTTCACCTTTTCCATGTTTAGAAACATCATTGCTTGTGAATCCTCCATGATGTGTTTAGGGTAGGTGTGAGGAACCCAAGTGACATCCTTTCCTTTAGTAACATAACACCATGAAAAACTACACACAACCACATATAAAATAAACACATATCTTTTATCTCGGGCAATTTTGATGTGGGATAAAGACCTTTGTGGCACTCACTCATTAGCTGCTCTAGGTCAGGCTAACATACTACCTTGCTAGTGTGTCACCCTAGTGGTTACTTTTCTAGAGGATGTAAGTCTACAAGCTTTCTTCCTAACTTGACCATTACAAAATGACGAGCACCTTGTTAGTTTGGTAGGCCTTACTACGCAGATAAGCTACCTTATGTTGACTTCATTTAAGAGAATATAAGTCTACACGCTTTCTTCTTGAACTAGCCATCATGCACTAGGTTGAGTATATTTGAGGCTTAGGATAAGTCCCCCAGTGGCTCCTTTCCTTCTAACTACTTTAAGTCTGGGTCCAGTCCTTACACAGGACTCCCCGCTTAATAGTCACCTTAGGTCAGATAGCATCTATCCCGTCAATGATAAATTATCCTGATTATCATTTCCATCTGTAAGGATGTAAGTCTACATGCCTTCTTCTTAGATTCATCATTGCAAATTGACGGGCACCTTAGGTTGGTTGGTTATCGCTGTGCTGATAGCGACCCACCCGATGGATACACCACTCATGGCAGATGTAAGTCTACAAGCTTTCTCCGGAGTTGGCCATCGTATACCTTTAGACTTTCTTTTATAATTTCCTGGATAAAGCCCCTAGAGGCACCTCCCCTGTGGGCACTCTATTTGTATCACATCCTTAGTGACCTCATTTAGACACTACTCAGGTTACTCTTGGATTGGACAGTCCCCCTTTCCTGGTAGCCATCCCTATGGTTGGAGAATTCATCTCGCGGATCTGCATATTCTCCTTTGGTCCAGTAAGTCTGAGATAGGATTAGGGTGATATAAGCTCCTTCTTAGTGTGGTCCCTCGTACACCAACAGGGTCCACGTAAACATATAAATAAAACAAATATATATATTTGCTTGTAGATTAGGAGGACACCCCTAGCGGTACCTTTCCCCAAGCAGGCATCCTATTTTTAGGGCAGTGCTAGTAAAACTCCCTATAGGAATCGCCTGACTACTTTTGAGTTGAGATAAGTCCCCGGGTCAGCTCTCTCTCAGTAGTCTCCCTTAAGTCAGGTTTGACTTGTTGTGCCACCAGCAGGTCACCCTGGCGGTCGTCGTTGCTTTGGAAGATCTAAGTCTCTCACACATTCTCTCCAGCACGACCGTTGCACACCGGGGACCAGCCTTAGGTCGGGTTCAATTTGTTGTGCTATCAATCGATTACCCTAGTGGCTCCTTATGTAAGAAGATGTAAGTCTACAAGCTTTCTTCTTGACTTGACCATTGCACATCGAAAGACACCCCTTAGGTTAGTTAGCTCTACCCCATGGTCGGTAGACTATCCCTTTGGATTTATAATCTAATATAAGGCTAAGCTGATATTAGCCCCTTCTTAGTGGATCCATCGCACACCGACAGGGTCCATCTAAAATGAAATTAATTTTGACTATTTTTGAGTCGATATGAGTCCACAGCAGCACTCGCTCAATAGTCACCTTAGGTCGGGTTTGATTTATTGTGCTATAAGCAGATCACCCTAGTGGTTCCTTATTTAAGAGGATGTAAGTCTACAAGATTTCTTCCTAACTTGGCCATTGAATACCAAAAGGCACCCTTAGGTTGGTTAGCTCTACCCCATGGCCAATAGACTATCCCTTTGGATTTGAAAATCTAAGATAGGACTAGGCTGATACTTGCCCCTTCTTAGTGCATCCATCACACACCGACAGGGTCCATCTAAAATGAAATTAATTTTGACTAATTTTGAGTCGATATGAGTCCATAGCGGCATTCACTAAATAGTCGCCTTATGTCAGGTTTGATTTGTTATGCTATTCACCGATCACCCTAGTGGTTCCTTATTTAGGAGGATGTAAGTCTACAAGCTTTTTTCCTGACTTGACCATTGCACACCGAAAGACACCCCTTAGGTTAGTTAGCTTTACCCCATGGCCGGTAAACTATCCCTTTGGATTTGTAAATCTAAGATAGGACTAAGTTGATATTAGCCCCTTCTTAGTGGATCCATTGCACACCGACATGGTCCATCTAAAATGAAATTCATTTTGACTATTTTTGAGTTGATATGAGTCCACAGCGACATTCACTCAATAGTCGCCTTAGGTCAAGTTATATTTATTATGCTATCAACCAATCAACCCAGTGGTTCCTTGTTTAGGAGGATGTAAGTCTACAAGCTTTCTCCTTGACTTGACCATTGCACATCGAAAGACACCCCTTAGGTTCGTTAGTCCTACCTCGTGCTAATAAATTTTTCCTTTGAATTTGTAAATCTAAGATAAAATTAGGCTGATATTAGCCCCTTCTTAGTGGATCCATCGTACATCGACAAGGTCCATCTAAAATGAAATTAATTTTGACTATTTTTGAGTCGATATGAGACCATAGTGGCATTCACTCAATAGTCGCCTTAGGTCGAGTTTGATTTGTTGTGCCATCAACCGATCACCCTAGTGGTTCCTTGTTTAGGAGGATGTAAGTCTACAAGCTTTCTTCCTAGCTTGACCATTGCACACCGAAAGGCAACCCTTAGGTTGGTTAGTCCTACATCGTGGCTAGTAGACTTTTCCTTTGAATTTGTAAATCTAAGATAGGACTAGGCTAATATTAGCCCCTTTTTAATGGATCCATCGCACACCGATAGGGTCCATTTTATTTAATCCACCATCCTTCCCTAGTGGAGTCTAAATTAAATCTATCCATTCTTATTCCTAGTGGATACTTCCCCGAAATAAACCAAAGAAAGACATAAATCAAATCCACCTTATTTCCTCAGTAGATTCGAGCTCATATCTCTAGCAGATGTGCCCTCAAAATTAAATCAAATTTCTCCAAACAAATCATATCCTCTCCCTAGTGGAGCCCCACAAAATCAAACCAAATTAGATCCCTACCCCTAGCGAATAATCAGAACCTGCTTCCCAAGTGGAAGGTTCACATACTTGATCCCTCAGTGGATTATTTCTTCCTCTCTTATGCCCTTGGCATAAGTTTAGCTGAATTGCACTAAGATCTTTATTTTGTCTACACCTCAGGTTTAGCGATAGATCCTTTCCATTAGTGCTTGCGGTCCTTTATACATTGTTGATCGTCTCGGTCAATGCCAATATGTGTGATGTGCGTTGTCAGTTACACCACACCTATTGGGGGTCCTTTTGTTGATCTCACTTTTGGAGTGAGATCTCAACTTCCTCATCATAGATCTAGGACTCTTATAGACACTAAGAGCTCCTTAGTCTTAAGACACTTTTAGTGATTAGGTGAACACTTAATCTAGAGACTTAGAATAGTTAGCTGGAATAGGTTGTGCCCTTGGACTTAGGAAGACTTGCCACTATAGCTAAACCCAATCCATACTTTCCTTTCTCAAACCTCAAATTCATACAAACCAAAACCAAATTTCCAAGACTCATAATCAATCTCATGATCAAACTCAAGCTCAAAATTTCTCCATAAAGCCTCATGATTAAATTCAAAACCCCTAACCCTTTCATCCTGGACTTAGCCTTAAATCCAAATCAATCCCAATTCATTTAGTTTTCTCAAATATCAATTTAATCTTTCAATCAAACTATCAAATTTTAATTCAAATCCAACTTCAAATGATTCAATCCCATGATCTAAATCCAAACTCAACCAAATTTCCTTCTAAGCCCTTTTGACCTTCCTCCATGAGCTTAGTCAAATTTGCTTCAAAATCACTCCAAACTCAAGTGATTTTCTCATGAATCATTTATATCTTCATTTATATTCACAAATATAAATGAAATATAAATTCAAATAGCCAAAACCAAATCTAAAATTAAACCAAAATCCAATTTATACCCTTTAAGCCAATTCCTTGAACTTGCTTAAATCCTATCCAAATCAAATCAAAACCTATGGATTTTCTCTTGAATCAATCATTCCTTCAATCATCTATCAAAATATAAATAAAACTTATAATCATCAAGCTAAATCAAAACCAACTCAAATCAAACCCAACCTAGCCCATTTGACTTGAAATATTGAGCCAAACCTCATTTGAACCCAAACCAATTCCAATTGAATTTATATATCAATCTCAAATCCATATTTAACTCAGTTAAATCAAACTCAACTCAAAATCAAGCCAACTAAACCCAATTGACTCACTTAACCCAAAGTGGATAATTTTACCTACATGAACCAAAATCCATTTCAATTTAATTCAAAGTGAATTAAGCCAATCCAAACTTCATGTCATGATTGTTGATCATCTTAGGTTAATCAATTATCATGAATTGGGTCAAACCAAGTCAAACTAGCCCATTGACCAAGTCAACCCTTTAACCTATGAACCAAACTACAGCCAAATTGATTGCAACCAATGGCTCAAGTTCATTCCAATTGATTATTGAACTTGACCAAAGCCATAGTGAGCTTAATTTGACTAATTGGTCAACCTAAAACTTAGCCCAAATTGACCTAAAGGATCAAATTGGCCAAAATCCAAATTAAATCCAAATTAAACCAAATTGATTGAAACTAATTGAACTAATGCACTGATTTGAACTTAATCAACCTTGGTTGATTTGACCAAATGAGTCAAATTGACCCAAATTAAACAAATGAACTCCAAATGACATGATATTTGATCCAACTTATTTTTGACTCATTTCAAATCTGCTCAAATCAAATTCAATGCTAAATGACAACTTTGCCTTTGGGTCAAGGGCATCCCAGGAGAAAAGACACTTGCCCAAATGGTCATTTCTCTTTCTTGGCCACTTGACACTCATCCATTGGTCCACCTAGGTACCAAGGAAACTCATCATCTAACCCAAGAGGTGGTTTGGGTAGCCATGACATATGGGGAGGTGAAATCACCTCTCATCTCCCATTGGAACACTTGGCATGAAGTACTTCCACCTCCCCTTGCTAGGACACCCATTTGTCCTTTATGATAGCCACCTCCCATGCCTTATCCAACCAAAATGAACCACCTAGGATGGCTCCCTTTCATTCCCAGCCACCCAAGCCAAAGACACCCATTTGGAGCCAAAAATAAAAAATGAAAGGGGATTTTCAGCTGAAACCAAAGCATAGAAAATAAAGACCATTATTCTCATCCTATTCCCCTCATTTCCATCCCCTATAGTTCCTAAATCAACCAACAATCATTCCCACTTGATTTTCAAGCAAAAGCAAACAAAATCAAGTGGATTCTGATGAAGAAGTGATGAGCACTGGTAGATACATCATTCTAAAGTGAAGGCGAAGGTCTAGGCTCATTCCAAGGCTTCTTCCCCCACACAAGAGCATGCTCAAATCATCACTGCCACCAGAAATCATCCCCGATGAGGTAATTTTCAAGAACTATAGCCAGCCTTTGGATTTCTTATTTTGTGATGATTTTTGTGCGATTATGGGAATTTTCTTAGAAAACCCCTACATTTTCATTATATTTAGTCCCAATATGAATATAGAAGTTTTTTGGTGTGAATTAATGCAAAAATGAGCCCATTTAGATAAAATTTTATTTAGAATTTGCAAAAATTTGCAAAACCCCTCAGTTTACTATTTCCGCGTGGACGGAAGCGTCGATCCCATTCGATTAGGATTCATGATTACATAGATCATGTGTTTTTGATCGGATTATGATTGGATCGAATGTCAATCCCACAATCGATCCGTCATCGCATCCTCCGCTCTCGCCTTTTACGCTTGCGTCGCGTCAGCATGCCATACCTACGGTCGATGTCAAGGCCTGAGTTCAATCACAGACCAGGTTGCCGCGTCCTGCGGCGATGTGTTAAGTGGGAAATTCTGGATTTTCTGATTTTAAAAATTAATTAAATTACCTGAAACTTCAAAAATTCATAGAAAAAAATACTTAACAAAAAATCACAAACAAATATTCATTGAATTTGTCATTCTGAGAGAAATCCAAAACACCTAAAATCCCAAAATTTCACTACATATTTTGAGTTTAATTTAGGTTTTAGTGAAAATAAAATTTCATTAATTACACTAAAAGTACACATCATATTAAGTTGAAATTTTCAAGGATTGAAATTAAAGTTAAAGTGCACCCACCATAAAATTTTTAAGTCAAATGTATTTCTGGACTGGAAGATATTACATTATGAAGCTTAAATGGTCTATTTTAACAAAACTAAATTAATGGACTTTATAAAAATCATGAAAAATCACTTAAATCGACTAAAACATTGAAAAATCATAAAAAAATCATGAAAATACAAATAAATACTCATTTAAAGGTATTTTATAGGAGAATTTAATGAAAATATTCCCAATTAATTTTGAATAGTAATTAAAGCTTAATTTGGGTTTAATTAAAAATTTAATTAGCTTAATTACTCTCTAATTACTCAAGTAATTAATTGCAAACTTTTTTATATTGATTAATGGTATGACCCCTGCCTCCCATAATTTTGTTGGAATTTATTGCTTGGTTAATTAGGGAAATTGCTTTTCTTATCCCTAATTACTTTCTTAATTAATTAGATGATTAATTAACATTTTAAATAGAAAGGAAACCATTAATTAATCTTTCTAATCATTGTGGAATAGTGAATGGGCATGGGGAATGAGATTGGGACCTCTTTCCCATTCTTTTTCTTAAGTTCATTTCACTTGACTTGAAACTAATTAATTTGGGACTAATTAATGGTTTAATTCATTAAGTAAAATGGCTTAATTAATCAAATTAAAATCATAATCATTCCACATATCATCTAATTGATTTTCTTGGGTAGACTCTTAGGTGTTCAATAACCTAAGAGAAGCCTAGGGAAATTATAACTAGCCCATATGTGTGGGAGAATTATAGGAGTACTTAATTAAACCCATTAGTTTAATTAAACAATAATTGTGAGCCAAATTACATTAGGCCCTTTTATTTTTATAGGATCATTGTTGATTTTATTTCCAAAGGATGTGCATATCATGTTACTCATAATTACTTGGATAATTATGCTAAGGTGGTATATGAAAGAGATAATTAATGGACTTAACTCATATTGCAACCTAATTAATCTAGAAAATCAACTTAATTTCTTTTCATTGAATTAAATTGATTAACCAATATGGAAATGGGTTAGGAGTAGCAAATGATTAAATCTCCTCTTTTCTCTAAATCAAATTAAACATCCAAAAATAACTTAATAAGAAGCTTTGGTTTATTTTAAATAAGCTTATTTAATATGATTGTCCTTGGGAATTAGTTAGATTGAATGAAATTACATGGTTGTATCTTTATTTCTTTCCAATCATATTAAAATGTTGTATGCCACTTGATTCATGCATTTATTTCTTCAAAAATTAATTAAAAATAAATGAGTCCTTTATGTCAAATGTGCATGTGTTGACTTAATTAAAAATATGTGTGGCTATTATCACTATTAAATCTCAAATGTATTTTCAAAAGCTTATTAATGAATAATAATACATGTTGTGATATTAGATATACATACATTGGGAGGTGCATGTGAATATAAGCTTAGTGTATGAAGTGAAGTTCCTTTCTTTTATTCATATGTTGATTTGCATAAGTACGAATATTAGTGGGTATATTAGTCTGGATATTCCGGGGACGCACATCTTTAAGTAGCCCTAAGGAGGTCCCTACCTCACTCCCTTGGTGCAAAATAATGGCAACTTACCCGTTTGATTTCATTCTTATGCATCTTGACGTTAGAATTTAAATAGAGCTTTAATTCATTAACACAAATAAATTAATTAAATTAAATACAATTTTTGCATGATTTCCATTCTTATAGTTTTTTGTACACTCATATGTATTTAAGAATAGCGGGTATATCTAGTCTGAACATTTTGGGATGCACTTTAAGTAGGAGGTTCTACCTCCCTTGGTGCAAAACAATGGAAAAGTAATTGCTTAGAACTTTTATATATTTGAATGTGTATTTAGCTAATGAATGAGAATCCTCTTTTTCTATAAAAATCATTCATGAATCTTGCAATTAAGTGTGCCAAAAATATATTGTATGCGTAGATATATTTAGGATTTAATCTTCTGCATGCTACATATGATGGAAAGAAATGAACAAGCATCTGTTGTGTAATAGCAATTAACTCCAATTAATCTTAAGATGTCTTTCTTATTGAATGAGATTATTTAAAGTGAACCTAAACTTAGGATTAATTAAAATATGGAATAAGCTATTCATTAAAGAGAATTGATTAATTAATACACTTTAGATGTAACTTAAGGTAGGGATAAAGGTGGGTGATCCTCTCTTTTCTTCTCTTTATAACACGTAGTTGTTAAGTGTGAACCAAGCGAAACAAAAGAAAATATTAAGTAAAACATACAAATTAATTAAATTACTTAAAGTGAAACCATCCTTTATAATTAAATCCTTTCTTACTTCAAAAATTATAACAAAGCTTAGTTTAGGCATACCACATAAGCCTTAATACACACACCTTAGAATTAAGTCACCACTTCTAGCTTTATGTTAGGGCGGTGCATGATTTGATGTATATTTTATTTTGTGATTATTATTTTAGACTGGATGTTAGGCTGCTATTAACCTAATCATGTTTTTATAGGGGATTATGCTTAAGTGGCTGCTGAAAAATAAATATAAATGCTCTCTTTGCAGGTTACTTAAGCCCCTAAGCATAATCCAAGTTAGGATAGGTGGGGCGTTACCCATGTATGGGTGCTAAGTCCAAATTATAAATATAATTACTTGGGTGGAATGTATGTTTAGCTAACCTCTATTTTGCAAGTGTAGTTAGATTTATTCTTTCCATTTAAATGTAATTTTGTAATTAGGAATTAGGATTAGTACTATGGGAGAATTAGGATGAGCATTGGCTAGAAAACTATGTCTTATGTGCCATGTGATGCTTTAAAATGAGCCAAATCAAAGAAGCAAAGAGGAGAAAAGAAGATATAAAAATTTAAAGAAGATGAAGACCCCCATAGCATGTATTCATCCTTAATTGTAATTATTCTTTTGTAATCTGGGTTGTATAAAGGTAGAGCTTCATACCCTTTTTTGGGTTGTCTGACGATGCAGACACCCTTTCTTTTTGCATTAGGTATAAAATATTTGATGTTTTGTTTAGCTTGTGCATTAGAAGTTACATGCCTTTTTATAGTTTCTTTATGATTAGTGTTTGTTGTATGGCTTGGATGCGATTAGGCACTTAGAGAAAAATAAATCTTTTACCCAACTCTAACTCATAATTAAATTTCTAAATAACTCATAACCTCAGATAAATCCTAGGCATTAAATCAAGATAATTAAAAGATTTAGCAACCCCGTAGTTGTATGGTTGTATGTCTAATATCATGCATGAATCTTCTACCACTCTTGCAAAAATGAGGGCCTCCGTTCTTGCACCATGGGAATCGCTTGACCTATGAGAGCAACTCCTACTGATGGAGCTTCACCCTCTTCTCTCTTGATTTGGCCCATAACTCATTTCAAGATGCATTTAGGCATACAAAAATCCCAAAGCCTTTGTCAAAATGAAGTATCAAATACAAATAAAATTTGAAAAGATTTGCATTAGACTAAGTCATTACTCATACCACGCATGCTTTAGTCTCTTTAGGGAGTGAGTTTAAGGACTTTAGTCTCTTTCTAATTAATAACAACCTAACTATCTTACAATTCATATGACTTGGCTACATAGATTTAAAGCATAAGAGGAGTTAGTTAACTGTCACTCCAGACTGTTGTAAGCCTAGCAGTCGAGTGATTTATCCTCTCTTATGGAGGTAAATCATATACCCATCTTCTCTTAGATTTAGGTTTCTCTTTGGTTCTTGCCAAAGCTCCTTAGATTTAGGATCTGAGGTAGCTATTTCATTTAGGCTACAAGCATAAATCCTCACCTCTTATGCAATTTCACAACCTTATGTTGTGGGACTATAAGCCCTAGCCTTCTAATAAAATTCCAATTCAAACATATAATTCTCTTCAACTTCAAACATATAAAGACCAACTATAAGATAGATTGGAATGCTCACTAGGCTTCCTAGTATCATGAGCATTTCCTACGCATTATCTTTGGCTTCGATAATAAGTCTTCTCTTTGATTTATCCCATTTGATTTTCTAAAATAGTCAATCCTTTGATAATCTTAGCCTTGAAATCTTTGGAGACCCTAATTGTCTACTTTAATCGAGAGTATTCTTAATGACTTCACTTTTCTTATGATGTAATTAACTATGGGGGCTTGCACCCATAGGAAACTTTAGAACCCAGTTTAAATAAACCCTGCTTTATTCATCCATGTAAAGTAGGGAAAAAATCTCTAGTATATTTGAAGACCCATCATGCCTTAAGAGTCCTTATTAGGTGATTAGGTCCATTATAAGGTGGTGATTTTTATCAAGATAATGCATCATTCTTTAATGTCATACCTGATCACTTCAATAAGTACCCCTTGAGATTTGCATGGTGTCCCACATCTCAAAAATAAACACCACACATGTGTATGTATGAGTGGTTAAAGGATGAAAGTCTCTCTTTTCTACTAAAAATGCATGCATTCATAATCGACTAAGTGCTTGAATTAATTATTCATGTGATTTGGAGCTTTCTTTCTCATATTTATATATATAAAAATTTCCATATGTTTGAATATGAATAGGTATATAGTTTGGACATCCAATAGGCTTTAGCGGTGATGAGGTCATTTGATTACCTCACTTTTTCAATGACACATACCTATTTGATCTCATCCCTATGTATTTTTGTATAAGAATTTAGATAGAGCTTTAAACTAATATGATTAAATAATTCAATCACATAAAATAATATAAACCTTAAATATACATATATATACATTCATCATATAAGTGTGCTAAAATATATTGCATGTATAGGTACACTTAGGATCAAAATCATATGCATATTACATGTGATGGAAATGAATAGATTAGCATATGTCATGTGGTAGTAGTTCAATCAAATTAATCTTAATATGTCTTTCATATTGAATAGGATCATTTAAAGTGAACCTAAACTTAAGATTAATTAGAAATATGTAATAAGCCATTCACTTAAGAAAACTAAATCAAATTAACATGCTTTAGAAAGTGGCTTAACGTATGGATGAAAGAGGGAAATCCTCTTTCTTCTCTTTACAACACTTAGTTGCTAAGTATGATCATATGAAATAAAAGAAAATATAAATTAAAAATTCTCAAATCAATTAAACAACTTGAAGTGAAATCAACCCTTTATGTTAATTTGAATCCTTATATACTTAGAAAATTATAACTTTAATGCTTAGTAAGACATACCACATAAGTCTTAACACACACATTAGAATTAAGTCACCTCTTCTAGTTCTATGTTAGGATGGTGCATGATGTGATGCATGTTTTATTTTATGATATATTATTTTAGATTGGATGTTAGGGTGTATGCCTCGTAGGCTGGATGTCGATATTAGTCTAATCATATTTTCTGCAGGAGATTGTGCTTAAGGGGTGCTTAAAAATAAATATCAATGCTCTCTTTGCAGGTTTCTTAAGCCCCTAAGCATAATCCAAGCTAGGATAGGTGTGCTTGGTTACTCATGTGTAGGGTGCTAAGTCTAAATTATATATTACTGCTTGGGATTGTATATATGTTTAGCTAACACTTATTTTGCAGGTATAGTTAGATTTATTTGTTTTCTATTTTTAATGTAATTTTGCATTAGGAATTAGGATTAATGCTATGGGAGTTTTGGATTAACATTGGTCAAAAGGTTTTGTCCCGTGGTGCCATGTGATGCCTTGAAACCTACCAAATGAAAGAAGCAAGGAGGAAAGGAATGAAGACATGAAGAATGAAGAATGAAGACCCTCCATAGCATTCATTCAATATCATTGTAATTATTATTTTATAATTTTTGGTTGTATAAGGGTAGAGCTCGACTACCCACCTTTTCTTTTCGGGTTATACGGAGGTACTCGACCACATCAGCCTTTTATTCTTTTGCGTTAGTTTATAAAATTGATTGATGTCATGCTTAGTTTGCCATTAAAAATGACATGCTTTTCCATAGTTTCTTATGATTGATGCTTTATTGTGTGACTTGGATGTGATTAGGCTCTTAGAGAAAAAAAAATTTACCCCAATTAATCATTCATAACTAAATTTTAAAATAATTCATAACCTCATAATAAAGCCTAGGCATTAAATAACATAATTAAATTTAGCAACCCCTTAACTGAATGGTTGAATATTTCACAATATGCATATCATATTATTTCATTCTTGAGGGATTTTCCCATCCTTTATGGGAATGCTTTTCTAGGCATCCCTTGTGGTGGAAAACACCCTTCTTATTGATTTATCCAATAATCTACTTTCATCAAACATATAGGCATCAAAATCCTAAAGCCTTTGTCAAATGAAGTGTCAAAACTGAAATAAAATTTTAAAAGATTTTGCATTAGATTAATTCATTGTTCATACCACTCATACTCTAGTCTCTTAGGGAGTGGGTTTAAGGACTTTAGTCTCTTTCTAAATAAATAATAACCCAACTATCTTGCAAATTCATAAGACTTGCCTACATGATTTTGAAATTATAGGAGTTAGCTAGCGGCCACTCCAGACGGTTATAAGTCCAAAAGTCGAGTGGTTTATCCTCTCTTATGGAAGTAAACCTTATGCCCATTTTTGCTTAGATTTAGGCCGTGTTCTGGTTCTTACCAAAGCCCCCTAGATTTAGGATCTGAGGTTGCTATTTTCTTCGAGCTATAAGCATAAATCCTCACCTCTTAGGCATTTCCACAAACCCTGTGTTGATGGATTATAAGCTCTAACAATCTAATAAAATTTAACTCAAAACAAAATAGTTCTCTTCAACTTCTAATATATAAAGCCCAACCATATGATAGATTAGTGTTGACCTCACTTTTGGAGTGAGCTTTCAACTTCTCCATCCTAGACATAAGGACTCTTCTAAACACTAAGAGTTCCTTGGTCTTAAGACACTATTAGGTGAACACCTAACCCTGAGACTTAGAAGAGTTAGCCATAGGAATAGGTTATGCCTCAGGGGTATTAGGAGGACTTTCCCACCCTATAGTTTGAACCCAATCCTTACTTCCTTCTTTCAAATCAAACTTCAAACTCAAATCTTAAATCAATTCTAACCTAATTGATTTTCTCAAATCATAAATAAATTCCAAAAATAAAATCATGAATCAATTCCAAATAATTGAAACCCATAATCAATTCCAAATCCAAAATCTTTCCTAAGCCCTTTTGATTTCATCTTATGGACTTAGCTTAAATCAAATCCAAATCACTCCAAACTCAAAAGATTTTCTTATAACCCATTTATATTCTCATTTATATTCACAAATATAAATGAAATATAAATTTAAATAACCAAAACTAAATTCAAAACTCAAATCCAAATCTAACCAAAATCCAAATTATCTCTTTCAAGTCAAATCCTTGAACTTAGCCAAATCATTCTCAAATCAATTCAAACCCTTTGATTTTCTCTTCAAATAATGATTCCTTCAATCACATGCCCAAATATGAACATAAACTACAACCATCAAACCAAAATCAAACTAACCCAAATCAAACACATGTTCATCTTTTGAACTTGAAATTGTCAAATGAATCAAAACCCATTTGACTCCAAAACACATGCAATTCGATTTATATTTCAATCATAAATCCATATGTGAGTTCAACCAAACTTGAATCAAGCCTTGATCAAGCCAATTGACCCACTTAGGCTCGCTTGACCCAAAGTGACCCAAAGGACCTTTTTGAGCCAAATTCTAATCTAACCCAAATTGGATTGAACTAAGCCCATCTAAGCCTCACATTGTGAGCAACAATCATCCTAGGATGATCAATCACTCAAATTGGGTCGAACCAAGTCAAACCTAACCTTTGACTAAGTCAACATTTAGCCCAAATGAAACCTAAACTAGCCAAAATCCACCATAGGCTAAATTGATTGAAACCATTGATCTAAACCAATTCATAACCAATGATTGAACTTGACCAAGCCATTAATTTAGCCAAATCAAGCCTAATTGCCCACTTAACTTAAGTCGACCCAAGTTGATCTAAAAAGTCAAAATGGGTCAAATCTTGATCTAAGCCAAATTGATTGCAACCAATGGGTCAAATTCATTCTAAATTGATTGTTGAACTTGACCAAAGCTTCAATTAACCAAGCCCAATTATGAACTAACTTGACCTAAAAGGTCAAATCGATGAAATCAAACCAAAACAAAATTGATTGAAACCAAAGCTTGCAAAACATTTCAAATGATCAACCAAGCCTAAACCAACCCATGACCTAACCCAATTGGGTCGAATGGCTCAAATTGGTCAACTTGACCCATTTGACCTAAATGAACTAAAACCAAATATAACTCAAATTGAACCAAACCAATGATACCCATAAGCTCCAAATGATCATTTGAACTTGACCTAACCCATGGTTTGACCTAATTTGACCAATTGGTCAACCTAACCCAATTTGACCCAACTTGACCTAACTGGGTCAAGTTGAACCAATTCAAACCAAATGAACTCTGAATTACTTGAAGTTTGGCCTTACCCACTTTTGAATCATCTCAATTCTGCCCAAATTAAAATCAAGGCCAAATGACCACTTTACCCTGAGGTCAATGGATATCTTATGACAAATTCACTTGGAATTTGATCATATTCTTTCTCTAGGCCACTGGGCATCCTCCTAGCACTTGGACACCAAGGAGGGTGGTGAACATGACCCAATCACCTTGGTCATGTGGAAAGGCCAAACTAACCCCTTCAATGGGAATTGAGCACTTGGATCAGCCTATACACTCACCTAGCACATGAGCACTCCCTCTCTTCCACTCCTCTGCCTAAAATGAATCACATGGAGTATCTAATAACCTAAATCGATCAATCAATCTTAGCAATTGATCAAAAATGGCAAATCTAGTCTCAACCATCCAGTCAGGAGGAGAGATACTCCCCTCATTCCCACTCAAACCACACACATTCATTGAGCTCACAGAAAGCAAGCTTCTCCAAGCATTGGCGAGCATTCCTGAGCTCCCCCCATTTTCTCCTTTTCGATTTTCTTCAAAGCTAAAATAAGGGAGATCCAAATCAACTCCAACTCATCCAATTCTCCACTAAACCCAAATTAAACTTACAAGCACCATCAAGGCACCTTGTCGAGCTCAATTAAGTTGTTCCCCAAGTCACCAAGACACGGGAAGGAGGACTTCAATCAAAGCCAATTTCCATTGAAGGAGAGCTTGGTCAATCGAGCATCCACTTTAAATTAAAGCTTGAAACCTTCAATAGGGCTTTGACTCTACTAGACGAAGCTACCTCCTCCATTGGAAGCACCAGTGATAGCCTCCGATGAGGTATTGCTCAAAATCAATCCTAAGATAAAAATTGCTTGGTCCTTTGTGAAGGGAATCGTAATCTCATTAGATCTTAGCTATTAGATTCATTGCTTGTGCTTCCTCAAAGGTGTGGGGTGAGTTTGAACTCCATCCAAGCTTGGGTGAGCTTGGATCGAGCAATGATCGATGGATGACATCCATCTCTCGCCGCTCGGGAGGAGACAAATCACCACCGCCCATTTCACGTGATTGTAATGGACGGTTGTGATTTTATCATGTTAGATCTCCCTCTAATTTAAGCCTAAACTGCGGGATTAATCATGGTCATCTGATCTTAGATCGGATGGCCCATGGAAAGCGTCGCGCTAACTTCGGTAGTGGATGACAACTCTCATTATCCACACGGAAAGCATGTCGCGTTAGCTGCGACATGGCCCGACTGGATTATGGGGGTTTAATTAGCTCTAATTAATCTAATTTTAATTATGAAACTTATAAAATTTATAACTAATTATAGAAAAATTTAAAAAATACAAACTCAAGTTCATTATGAAGACAATTTAGTGAGGAATAAGATAAAATTAAAATCAATTATTTTGAATAGTAACCTTCACTCAATTTAGGTTTTATTAAAAATATAATTAGGCTACTCCTTAATTACTTTAGTAACTAATTCCAAACTTCCTAGGGTTAATTAGTGGGATGACCTCTTCCTCTCATGATTTTCTTGGAATTTATTATTGGATTAATTATGGTAATTTTTTGTTTCATCTCTAATCACTTCCTTAATCAATTAAATGATTAATTAACCTATAAAATGGTGATAAATTCATTAAGGTTGTTAATCATTGGAAATGAGAGGGTGGATTGAGCTAAGCCCATCTAAAGCACATTGTGAGCAATCATTATAAGATGATCAATCACTCAAATTGGTCAAACCTAGCCTTTGACCAAGTCAACATTTGACCCAAATGAAACCCAAAAATCTACCATTACTAAAACCATTGATCAAAACCAATTCATGATCAATAATTGGACTTGAGCATGTCATCATTTGAGCCAAACCTAGCCCAATTGGCCACTTGACTCGAGTTGACCTAAAAAGTCAAAATGGGTCAAATCTTGATCTAAACCAAATTGATTGCAACCAATGGGTCAAATTCATTCTAAATCACTTGTTAAACTTGACCAAAGCTTCAATTAACCAATTTAACTTGACTCAACACCTAACCCAACCTAATTTGGTCAAATTAGTCAAATTGGTCAACTTGACCAATTTGACCCTTTTGAACCTAAGTGAGTCAAACCCAAACTTAGACCAAACTAACTCAAACCCATTGGACCAAAACATCCCAAATCATTATATGAACCTAACAAGCCTTGGTTTGAATTTGACCAATTGGTCCAACTCAATTCAACCCAATTGGTCAACCCAACCCAATTTCCAAATGGAACCCATTTGACCAAATTAATTTGATTATCCAAAATTATTTGGAAATGATAATTGAACATAATCCAATTCCCATTGGATATAATTTTGTAAAATGGGTTATTTGATTAAATTAAACATAACCCATTAACCCTAACTTGGGTCAAATGGGTTTAAGCCAAAATGAAATTTGAAATGAGTTAACTAAGTGCAAGTCAAATTGTCTAGATTAACCATATTAAAAATGAAATATCACTTAATTAAGTCGATCAAGTCATTTCACTTAACCAAAAATCCAATTAAAAATACATAAAGCTAAATGGATCAACAAACCTAATGCACTTTGAAGATTGAAAGTTAATAATTTCCTAACTCGTGGAGAATTATTAATGACTAAGTGCATAAACATTTAACACTAAATTGAACATTAATCAAAGGATGAAATTGGGCTAAAACAAATTATCCAAGGGTTAGTCAAATGCATTAATTCCAACCAAATCACATGGGATGGGGATGAGACATCCTTAAACCTTTCTAATGAAGGTTAACATCCCTAATTAAACCATTTCAACTTCTCTTGCTTTATCACACTAAAGCCCAAATGGTTAAATGAGGAGGGAAGGGGAGAAAGTCAAAGGTATCTTCCCATTTGGTAAGCCCATTCCTCATCATCCATCATCCATTGGGAGAGAAGGAGTGAAAGCAAAGCTAGCTAAGTTCCAAGCTTTCCATTCCCCATAAGAAAAATGGAAATGAGTAAAGGGTCAAAAAGGAATTCCAACCTACACACTTCCAAAACCCAAATTGAAGAATTCCATTACCTTCACCACTAAAAATTGAACCCAAACGAAACTCTCCCTGCCTCCCACATCGCCGGAAATAAGGAGAATGACCAAAGCCTTAAAATCGAAAGCCTGGTTGGTCAAAGGAGCAATCCATAAGGCTAGGATCCAATTCCTTTGATAAGCAAGCTCACTTCAAGGTTCCAAAGCTATAGGAATCAATTCCGAAGCCAATTGATCAATGGATCAAGGTATGTCATTAACACTGCACCCACCCCGACCCCCGCCTCATTTTTCCTGAAGCTTTCGGTTGTGGACATTTTCAAAGAAAACTTGATCTCCAATGAGATCAAGCCATATTGAATCATAGGATCTCCTTCAACGATCGTGTAGCAATTGAAATCACTCGATTTTATTTTCTAGATCGTTCAAAATTAAGGAAAAACCATAGATGATTCTTAGCTCCTACAGAGGTTGGGGAATACAAAATCAGAACTGTTTGTTTCTTTTAAAAGAAATGGACGGTCCAGATCTAGGCGCACCGTTGATTTAAAACCCTTAAGGAATAGTGGGAGTAACCTAGACCGTCTGATCTTTGATCGGACGGCACATAAAGGAACCCACATTTCAGCCTTGGCTAATCTAGATGCCACGTGGCTCCGTATGGACCAACCCATGCATGCCATGTATGACGGACTCTAAAAATGCCACGCTGCATTTCCATGTGGACCCCGCACCACTTAAAAATCATTAACTAACATATTAAATTAATTAAAAAAATTATAGAAAATTCTAAAAATCATAGAAAAATAAATACAAATTAGAAAATTTTAATTAAGAGCTCTATGGATTCATCTTAATGAGAGAAATCCATAGAAATTAAAATCCCCAATTTTTATTGGGCATTTTCCCCATAATTTGAGTTTATTTGAAAAATATTAAATCCTAATTATTCTCAAATTAATAATCCAATTAATATGAAACTTTGGGGAAATGAAATTAAGCATGAAACACACTTTAGGTGAATTTTACAGTATTTATTTCACTAGATTTAATGGAAATTGCAATTTCACATGCTTAATTAATATATTAATTAAATTAATTAATCCTTACTGAAATAATTAGGGAATTTTAAACTTAAATCACCCTAAAACTTTAGTGAACATTAAAATACAACTAAAACTTAATTAAAATTGACTTAACAAATTCACATTAAATAATTCAATTTAAAAACTTGATTAAATTATAATAAATCAACCAATAATTCAAAAATTATGAATGAACTCTCATTGGAAACATATTTGAGTGAAGAATCTATGAAAAATATAATCCTTAATTGAATCTCATTGAATTAGGCTTAACTTAGGTTTTAATGAAATAATTAAAACCCTAATTACTCCCTAATTACAAATCTAATTCTAAAACTTTGAAAATGTATTATTTGAAATGATTCTATTTTAGCTGGATTAAGGAAATCCATTAATTCATTAAATCATTTAATAATAAACCAATCTTAATCAAACATTAGAGGATTCTTAGGAATGTTTATAATAGTCCTAAGGAACTTAAATAATTACACATTTAAGGATTAATAAAACTTGATAATCTAATGAGAAATAAAAATAACAATTAAAATAAATGCATGAACTTAACACTTGTAATTAATAATCTAAGAATAAATATCAAACCTTAACCTAAGCATATTAGGTTAACATAAAGTGAATTAAATTAACTAAACTTAAAGGGATAAACCTCATTAAATTAACTGATAATTTAACTTAAAGGATAACATAAACCTTAAACATAATCCAAATTTAACAAACAAAATTAATTTAGATAAATTAATCTAAATGAAGCTAAGCATTCTTAACATAATGTTATGTTAAGAATATAACCAAATTAGCATTATCTTAAGGTTTGAAATTATTAAAGATAGGATTAGTCTTCAAATGAAATTAATTAATAAACAACTTAAGCTTAAGTTATATCAAATGAAAATCTAATTAAACCGTAGAACAAAATGAACTCATAATCAAACTAAATAAATCAAATAGAAGTAAAAAAGAATAAAATAATTCAACTTAATGAAATAAAGAAATATGAACAATTAAACATATGACATAAACTAAAATAAATGAAATTAACATAAAAATCGAATAAACAAAAATAAAAAAATATAATCACATACATAAGAATTAATGAACTTAAGATAAATCAATAAAACATAAGTCAAACCTTAACTTAAACATTTTCAAGTAAAAATAAATCAAATTAAATGAAATTAACATAACTAAACTTAATGTAAAGTTAAAACAAAAGTCAAATAAAAGAAATAAACTAACCTAAATAAAATAAAGCTAACATAAATTATTTTGAATCACTCAAAATAAAAATGAACCAACCTAAATGAAATAAAACCAACATAAAATAAATTAAACTAATCAAACTTAAACATGAAACAACTTAAAGAAAAGAAATGAAATAATTTGAACTAAAACTTTATTTAAACTCTAAGCTAATAAAATTATAACTAAAATAATTGAAATAAATACCATTAAAGAAAAGAAAAAAATGTTAAATACCTTAAGTTAAAGAACTTAAAGGTTAATGAAATGTTAAGAATAATTTAACTTTAACTTTGTAAACTCATTAAAGATAATTGGAATCAAATCAATTAAAGTAAAATAAAGTTAATATAAACCTAAACAAAAGAAAACCAAATCAAATGAAATAAATTGAATCATATCAAAAGAACAAACTAAATGAATTAAATCCAACTTAATTAAAAGAAAAGAAACAAAACCAATCCAAACATAAGTAACATAAAAAGATTAATTAAGATACTTAAGGATCTTAGTTAGACTTTTAGAAACTCCATTAGGAGTTAGGATGTGGAATAAAGTGAGTTTCACTTAAAAATAAAATTCATTCTATTTCTCATTCTTGAAAACCAAAACACTACTTTAACCAAATATAATGAACATAAAAATGGAAATTAACTCACTAAACCATTTGAATTAAAATCAACCAAAGGTAAAAAAATTAAACAAATTCAAACTTCATATCAAAACTTGAACTTAAAGGAGCCTAGCAAAGCCTAACCACACAAACCCCTCCTTTCACACACTAGAATACTAGGTCACCGACCGTAGAATCAGGTTAGGTCGATGTGCTGTGATGGATGGTGTTGTGTTTTGTTTTGTGATGTAATATTTTAGACTAAATGTTAGGGCAAATGTGCGTAGTCTGGATGTTAGGCCGTTGTGGTGAAAAATATCTCTCCCTTCATCTAATCCCTTTTTGTGAGGAGGAATTAAATGAAAATAGAAATATTATGCCTTGTTAGGACACCACGTAGATCCACAGATATTCTTATTAGGGTGATTGGGTGCGACATCGAGGAAAGGTGTACTATCTCGAAAGATAGAAGTCACCACCCTACAATGGTCCTAATCACCTGAATAAGGACTCCTGAGGACTATGGATCTTCCTATGTACCATAGATTCTTCCCCTACTTTACATGGAAAGATAAAGCAGGGTTTATTTTAAACTGTGTTCATCAAGTTCCCTATGGAGGCAATCCCCCATAATTAATTACATCCTAAGGAATAGGATTCTTTAAGAATACTCTTGATTAAGGTAAATGATTATTGTCTCTAAAGATTTTAAAGATAGGACTATCAATCAATTAGTTTGTTTTTTAAAGATCAATTGGGATTGATCAAGAGGAGGGAGTTATTATCGAAGCCAAAGGAAGATAAGTAGTAGAGGATGTTTATGATGTTAGGAAGCCTAGTAAGCATCCCAAACTATCCTATGGTTGGGCTTTATATTTTTGAAGTTGAGGAGAATTAGTTATTTGAGTTGAATTTTTTATTAGAAATCTAGACTTATTTTAGCATTAAATCATGAAATGCCTAAGAGGTGGTTATGCTTTTACAAATAGAAGTAGAGACCTCTGAACCTAAATCTAGGGAGCTTTAGTGAGGGCCAAAGCATGAATCTAAGGCGAAAATGGGTATTTGGTTTACCTCCACAAGAGAGGATAAACCACCCGTCTGTTTAGACTTACAATCGACTGGGGGTGGCTGCCAACTAACTTCTCCTACAATTTTAAATACATGTAGGCAATTCATATGCTTTTGTAAGATAGCTAAGCTATTATTCATTTAGAAAAAGACTAAGTCCTTAAACACACTCCCTAAGAGACTAGATCATGTAGGGCATAATTTAATGACTTAAATCTAATACAAATTTTGTTACATTTTATTTTTATTTTTGGACTATTGATTTGACACAGACTTGTAGGATTCATATGCCTAATGAATGAGAAATTGGATTATGGGATAAAATCAGCAAGAAAGGAGGTGTGTTTTCGCCATGGCTCTCAAAGGTCAAGCTAAGTTCTCTGGCACAGGTGGAAGCCCTCCAAATCAAGAGTGAAATAATATACTTTTTATGCATGATGTGAGAAAGAAAATATAACATCCAGTTAAGGGGTTGCTAATTCTTTTATCTTGATTTTTATAACCTAGGATTTAAGTGAGGTTATGAATTATTAATTTTTAGTTTTGAGTTGATTAATTTAATAGCAACTTTATTTTCCTAAGAGCTTAATCATCATCCAGGCCACGCATCAAAGCAAAGAAGAAATAAGGAAAACATGGCATCTTAATGTACAAGCTAAACAAACACCAATCAATTTATAAAGCTAGCTCAAAAGAATAAGAGGCCAAGTGTGGTCAGGATCCGCCACACAAACTCAAAAACAAATTGGGTAGCCAAGCTCTACCCTTATACAACTCGGATTATAAATGAATTAATTACAAAAATGAATTCATGTTATGGGGGTCTACATTCTTCTTTCTTCTTTCTTCATTTGGTTCTTTCTTCAATTGGTCCTTTTCTTCCTTTTGACTTGGTAGGAATATGGTTTGCTACAATGCTTCACATGGCACATAAGACATGATCTTATGACCAATGTTCATCCTATTCCCCCATAACATTCATTCAAAATCCTAATTTGCATAGTTACATGAAAAGGGAAAGTAAATCTAACTAAAACTTGCAAAATAAAGATTAGCTAAACAAACCACACAATCCCAAGCATGTATTGGACTTAGCACACATGGGTAAGTCTACCTTACCTATTTTAGATTATGCTTAGGTATGAGCAACCGCAAAAAGCATTTATATTTTTATCATAGCGCCCCTTAAGCATAATCCCTTGCAGAAGACAATGATTAGATTAAGATCTTCCTACCATTCAGTCTATGCACATACACCCTAACATCCAGACTAATATATCACATCACAAAACAAAATTAAACATCAAACCATGCACCCCAGGACAAAAAGTGGTGACTTAGCCTGTGTATGTATTTAAGGTTGTGTGGTATGTCTTAGTTAGGCTTTAAGGTTAAAGTTTTCTAAGTATGAAAGGTTCAACTTAGAGGATGGTTTCATTTAAGTGGTTTAGTTGGTTTGGTTAAGTTTTATTTCATGATTTTATTTGGTTTGAATGAACATATACTTAATTACTAAGTGTTGTAAAGAGAGGAAAAGAGAAGAGAACTTCTCTTTCCTCCCTACCTTAAGTAATTTCTAAGGTAGATTCATGAATGACTTTTGTTTAGTGATTATTTTATTATGTATTTTAATTAATCCTAACCTAAGTTTAGATTTTCACTAAACAAACCTATTCAAAAAGAAAGATATTTTAAGATTAAGTAAAGTGAATTACTGTCACAAAACACACAACACTTTATTTCTTCCCCAACATGTGTAACATGCATATGGATGAATCCTAAGCATATCTATACATGCAAATGGAAATGTTTAGCACACCTTCATGATGAATGCTAAGAGAGTATGTTTAAGATAAATTTGGAATGTCTCATGTATGCATGATTTTGTTAAGTAGAAAAGAGGGATTCTTTTATCCATTATTCATATGCACATTTACATGTATGAAAGGCATAAGTGAGTATAGCCATTATTTTCTATACTGGTGTAAGGTACAAGACCTAATTTACTTAAGCAACCCAGGATATCAACTAATATACCACTTTCCTTAAATACATGTGCATGTATAAAGACAAATGGATGGAAAAAGAATCATGCAAAATGTTTGTGTTTGTTTAATTTGTTGGTTGTTTAATTTATGTTTGCAAGTATAAATATCCTATTTAATTAATGACATAGGAGTGAATAGGAATGAATTTAAGCAAGTGTTGTGTTCTTTTCAAATAAACTATACACTTTGCAAATCCTATTCAAAACTATATTAAAAGAGAAGAGAAGGAAAGTCACACAATGCACACCTTATTTTATACTCACACGCAAGCTTATAAATAATTATAAGTAGCATACCTTTCAATTGTAATGTTTGATTTATAAGTTTTGTAAATAGTTTTGGGTTTAGTAGTGATAATAGCTATTCATATTCTTACTTTAGCCAAAATATGTAATTTAATATAATGAAAATATTTCATTTTAATTTGATTTCTTAAAAGACATGAATGCATGATTTTCATATGACATACACATTTAGCATGATAGGAAAGAAATAAGGTGATGTAAGCATGTAATTTCACTCACCCTAATTAATTCCTAAAGACAATCCTATGGAATAAGATTATTTAAAGTGAATCAAATTTGGTATAAGGAATTTTGATTTTTATTTTGAGATTTGAATTTAAGAAATGTGAGAAGGTTTTCTAAACCCATTTCCCACATGTGTATTATTTTAGTTTAATTTTAGAACCATTAGATTGATTTTATATTTTAGGTTTGTTAAGGTGTACATTAAGTCCATTAATTACCTTATACCACTTTAACATATTTAACCAAATAATTTTTGAGCCAATGTATGACATAAAACCACAAGAAATTTAAATCATTAATGCACCAAGAAAGGGGCCTAATGCATTTGGCTTACAATTAATGATTAATTAAGCTAAAGGGTTTAATTTAAGTACTTTTCATTCCCTTCCACTTATGGGTTAGATATGATTTCCTTAAGCTACTTAGGTTATTGGACACCGAAGTATATACCCAAGAAGGAAAAAGATAAAGTTCATATTGATTTGATTTTAAAATTTTGATTAATTAAGCCATTTAATTATGTGATTAAACTATTTAACTAATTTTCACCTTAATTAGATTCTTATCCAAATAAAATAAACTTAGGAGAAAAGATTTCGGAGAGGGCTCCTAATCTCATTCCCTAAGTCCATTCACTGTTCTAAGGTAATTAGCAAACTTAATTAATGAATTTATCACTTTTTAATAGGTTAATTAAATATTTAATTAATTATGAGAGTAATTAGGAATTAATCAAAGCAATTATTCTAATTAAATCATTAATAAATTCCAAGAAAATTAGGGGACACAGAAGTCATCCCACTAAACAAACATGAGAAGTTTGGAATTAATCAGTGGAATAATTAGGGAGTAATTAACATAATTACATTTCAAATAAAACTCAAATTGCATGAAATTTGCTATTCAAAATCAATTAAACTTAATTTTATATTATTCCCCTTTGAAATATCTTCAAAATGCATTTGAGTTTGTATTTTTTATTTTTCTACATTTAGTTATGTATTTTTGAAGTTTCTATGATTAAAACTTAATTAAATAGCCTAATTATATAACTAATCTCATCGGCGCCACATGGGCTGATGCGGCGCACGCTTTCCACGTGGCATGATGGGATTGGTTATTTAAGTTATCACATCAACTACACGGTGGTACTATCTTTCCCTTGGACCATCGATCAAAGATGGATGATTGAATTAGCTTGGTATTAAAGGGATTAAAATCGGATCTAACATGGATTAATGATCGTCCATCAAAACACTGGAGATGGATGGTCCATGATTCATCGCTCGCTGCGGGGAGAGCGCCCCACCCTTTAGGGCTTGATCCGAGCTTGATTGAGCTCGGATTGAGCTAAAATTGAACCCACACCATCATCATGCAGGGAGATGAAAATCTAATGGTGGATTTCACTTGGGGTGAAACTGATCTTCATAAAAGACCAAATAATTTATACACTAAGCCTAGTTTTGATCCGTACCTCACCGGAGGCTATCACCTCTAATCATTTGGTAGCCTGTGGAGATGAATCCCTGTTGAAGGTTTGAGGGCTTGAGATTGAGTGGATCCTTCAATTGGCCAAAGTCCTCCTCCTAGGCTTGCGACTTTGGTCTAGCACCCACCTCCCTTGCCTTGGATGCTTGGAAGAATCTTTGGATGAATTTGATTGGATCCTCGGTGCAAGAGGTGGATTGAAATTGAGTAATGGATGAGTTTGAATTTCCTTGAGCTCCTCTATTTTTGGCTTGAAGAAAAGAATGGAGAATTCAAAGTAGCTTAGGAGACCTTGGGGAGCTTGGAATTGCTTCCTCGAGTTCCTGCTTCAATCAAATGTGAGTGAATGAAGTTCAATGAAATTAGGGAGTATATCTCTCCCCTAGAAGGATCGGATGGTGAGCATGGCTTTCCATTTTGATCAAATTGATCCAGGGGTGAGTTGGTTAGGACATTTTGGATGGCATGTGTGTGATTTAGTTTGGGTTTTGAGGTGGAGTGTTCCATGTGCTGAGGTGGAGGAGTGATTCCCATATGCTCATTTTGAGTGTGGTGGTTAGTTTTGGCCTTGGGTTGGGTTTGGCTGACCCATTAGGTCACATGTACACTAGTGTACACTTGGTCCACTAAAAGGGTGACAAGTGGCCATGAAGAGGATATGACCAAATTCTAAGTGGAATTGGCAATGGGTAACCCCTTGACCTAAAGGTGAAATGGCCATTTGGCTTTGATTTCCCTTTGGGTGGATTTAGAATAGTTTGAAATTAGGTTGGTCCAGATTTTAAAGAATTTGAAGTTGATTTGATGTCATTTGGCTCATGTTGACCCATTTTGGTCAAAATGGGTCAACTTGGGTCAAGTTAACTAATTGGTCAAATAGGGTCAAATCAAGGGTTAGGTCAAGTTCATATGACTATTTGAAATGTGTTGGCATCATTGGTTTGGTTCAATTTGGTTTATATATGGTTTTGGTTCATTTGATTTCATTTAGGTCAAATGGGTCAAGTTGATCAATTTGACCCATTTGACCCAATTGGGCTAGGTCATGGGTTGGTTTAGGTTGGTTGGTCATTTGAAATATGTTGCAAGCTTTGGTTTCAATCAATTTTGATTTGATTTGATTTTGGCTCAATTTGACCTTTTAGGTCAAGTTAGGTTCATGGTCAATTGGGTTAGGTTAGGTCTAGTTGGCCAATTGAGGCTTTGGTCAAGTTCAACAAGTGGTTTATAATGAATTTGACCCATTAGTTGCAATCAATTTGGCTTAGATCAAGATTTGACATATTTTAATTTTTTAGGTCAATTTGGGTCAAGTGGCTAATTGGGCTAGGTTAGGCTCAAATGATAACTTGGTCAAGTTCAAACATTGATCATGAATTGGTTTTGATCAATGGTTTCAATCAATTTGGCCTATGGTGGACTTTGGCTAGTTTAGGTTTCATTTTGGCTAAGTGTTGACTTGGTCAATCCTTAAGTTTGACTTGGTTTGACCTAATTTGAGTGATTGATCATCTCATGATGATTGTATTGAGGCTTAGGTGGATTTAGTTCAATCAATTTGGGGGATTAGAATTTGGCTCAAAAGGGGTACTTTAGATCACTTTGGGTCAAGTGAGCCTAAGTGGGTCAATTGACTTGATCAAGGCTTGATTCAAGTTTGGTTGAACTCACATATGGACTTATTATTGAAATATAAATCTATTTGCAAGTGATTTGGAGTCAAATGGGTTTTGATTCATTTGATAATTTCAAGTTCAAAGGGTGAACATGAGTTTGACTTGGGTTTGATTTTTAAATTTAGTTTTTGTTCGATGATTGAAGTTTATGTTTATATTTGGTTTCATGATTGAAGATTGATTGAATCATGAAAAAATTAAGGGTTTGGCTTGATTTGAGTTTGATTTGGCTAAGTTCAAGATGGAATCAAAGTGACTTAGAAAGATTTTTTGAACTTGAGTTGAGTTTTGGATTTGGTTTATCATTTGAATTTACATTTCAGTATATTTGTGAATATAAATGAGAATATAAATGGATTATGAGAAAATCTCTTGATTTGAAGTGATTTGAATTTGATTTAAGCTAAGTCCATAAGATGGAATCAAAGTGACTTAGGAAAGATTTTAGATTTGGAATTCAATCAGGTTTCAATCATTTGGTGATTCATGATTTGAAAATCCATTGGAATTGATTTGAATTTATTTTGGAATTGAAGTTGATTTAAGTTCAAGGTTGATTTGAATTTGAAGTTGACTTGAAGAAGGAAGTGAGGATTGGTTGAGCTATAGGGTAGCAAATTTTCCTAAAGTCTGATATTCATGCTGACTAACTCTTCTAAGCCTAGGGTTAGGTTAAGTGTTCACCTAATTACTAGATATGTCTTAAGACTAAGGAACTCTTAATGTCTAAGATGAGTCATATGTCTAAGAAAGAGGGGTTGAGAGCTCATTCTAAAAATGAGGTCAACAAAGGGTGCCCAATAGGTGTGGTGTGACTGACAAGGCATATCGCATGTATTGGTGTTCGCCAAAATGATCAACAACATCAAATGATCACTAGCACTAACAGAAACAATATACTCCCAACCAAAGGTGTAGAAGGAATCAAGAGCTTAGTGCAATGTGACTCCACTCATGTCAAAGACATAAGAGAGTGAAGGAGGAATCTGCTAGGGATAGAGACTATGAACCTTCCGCTAGGGAAAAGAGGTTCAAGCCATCCATAATGGATGAGAGGTTTGATTTGATTTGAATCTCACAGGGGAGAGAAATTGATTTGATTTATTTGATTATTTAGTTGTGTTTATTTCGACTCCACTGGGGATAGAAAAGTGAACTCTCCACTGGGGGAGCAAGTTCAAGTCACCCACTAGGGAAGAGAGGTTATGAAATCCGTTGAGGGATTAGAACTCTAGAATCGCTGGGGGAACTAGAAAGACTTGCATCTCACTGAGGATAAACTTATTGATTTAATTTGTTTGGTTTTGTTTTGATTATTTGATTTGATTTGACTCCATTGAGGGAGGAGAGGTTGAATTTTTTTTCAAATTTTTAGATTTTTTTTTTTTTGAGATAGACCCTATTAGTTTGCGATGGATCGCATTGAATAGGAGCCATGGGCTAGCTAACTCAGTTACCAATCCAAAGGGTAGTCTACCAAACATATAGTAGGACTAACCAAAGGGATTCTGTCGATGTTGTACTTAGGAAGAAAGCATAATAGACTTACTTCCTCCAAAGTAGGGATCAGTTACTGGGATGATCCATTGAGGCATTGATAAAACCAAACGGGGTGTATTGAGTGAATCATGGAGACTTAAATCAACTCAAAATAGTCAAAGATTAATTTTATTTTTAAGTTTATTTTGATGGATCCATTTTTTGGATGGACTTAGGAGTCATGGGCCTTGTCTAACCGATTTACTAATCTAAAGGGAGCAATCTACCAACCACATAGTAGGAGGGGTGCATTTTGGTTTGCAATGGTCAAGTTTAGAAGAAAGTACGGGGACTCACATCTTCCAAGATAAAGAACCACTGGGGTGATCGGTTGCTGGGCAACAAATTGAACCTGACCTAGGGCTGACTATTGAGTGAATGTCATTGGGGGACTTAGATCAACTCAAAGATAGTCAAGGTTGATTTCGTTTCTAATTATTTTTAATGAAACCTATTGGTTTGTGATAGACTACACTGAGTAGGGGTCATGTTGGCCTTGATCTAGCTCAGACTTACCAATCCAAAGGGGGTAGCCTCGAGAGAACTATCCAACCAAAGGGTGCCTTTTTCTGGTGATTGGAAGAAAGCTTGGGGACTCATATCTTCCATTAAAAAAAGACTACTGGAGTGACACCTTAACAAGGTAACATGTCAACTCGACTAGGGCTCGATTTCATGTCATGCAGAAAGAATGTAATAGACTTATATTTTCAAAGTGAATGACCACTAGGTAACCTATTTGTGGTAAATTGAACCAACCTAAGGACTGGAGAGTGCCAACCTAGGGACTTATCTCAACTGGTGGACCTAGAGTTCTATGGCGCTAAAGATAGGATGCCTGCTTGGGAAAGGGGCCTTTTGGGGGCTTGAATTTCTAATCCACAAATGACTATTTTATTTATTTATCATGGACCCTGTTAGTTTGTGAGGGATCAAACTGAGAAGGAGCTTATATCGGTAGACCTATCTCGATTCTTGAACCAAGGAGAATCTGCATCATTGAATAAATTCTCCAACCACAAGGGTGGTACAGGGGATTGTCTAATCCAAAAGTTCGGGTAGGTAATGGATGATCCAAGTAGAGTGCACACCACAGGAGAGGGGACGCTTGATCCAAAATCTTGGAGAAGATAATACATATAGGTGGCCAACCTCAAGGGAGAAAGCGTGGGGACTTACATCTACCAAGAGTGGTGTATATCCAGGTGAGTTCATCGCAGCATCAACCAACCTAAGGTGCTCGGTTTCGGGACTCACATCTTCTTATAGTGGAAGTGATTGATGGGATAGTCTATCTTCAACTCGATAGGTGCTATCTGACCTAGGGCGATCACTGAGTGAATGCCACTAGAGGACTTATATCAACTCAAAAGTAGTCAAGAGGAAAGGAGCCACTGGGGGACTTAACCTAAACCTCAAATATACTCAACATAGTCAAAATATGATGGCTAGTTCAAGAAGAAAGCTAAGGGACTCACATCTTCTTGAACAAAGTCAACATGAGGTAGCTTACTAGTTGCGCAGTTAAGACTACCAAACTAACAAGATGCTCATTAGTTTGCAATGATCAAGTTAGGAAGAAAGCGCGACTCACATCTGCCCAACAAGTGACCACTGGGGTGATGTAGAGGAAGTATGTTGCGACTGAGCGACTAATGAGTGTGCCACAGGGGACTTGCTCCCACATCAAAATAGCTCAAGACAAAAGATATGTATTTTTTTGTGCTTGTGTTAAAGGGAATAGGATGTCGCTTGGGTTCTCTTACACCTACCCTAAACACGCTTGAGGAATTTGGTGAAATGATGCCATGGATGGCAGCTGGGATTCCCACCAAGAAAGGATGTCGCTTGGGTTCTCTTACACCTAACTTAGTTGTGTTAATGGAAATAGGATGCCTCTTGGGTTCTCTCACACCTATTCTAGTAGCATGAGGAATTGATTATGTTTATGTTGTGAAAGAGGGATAGGATGCCTCTTGGGTTCTCTTACACCTATCTAAAAATGTCGTGGCATTCACAAGAAGCAATGCTTGAAAGAAGAGAAGATTTTGATGAATTGGAATTAAATTTTATTCTTTTGTTGATAATTGTTTTCAAATATATTTTTATGGGTAGTATTTCTACCCCATTAATTGGAAGCATATCAGGTGTTCCCCTTCTGATCAATAGGCGATAGGATCCTCCTTGGTAGCCTTCTCTCTATAACATAGTGGGCCTTGCCTCCCACATCTTTCGATGGGATAATTGGTCTCTTAGGACTAATACAAGTTCTCCCTACTTGAAAAGTCTTAGGAGGACTAGCTTGTTGTGAGCTTGAATCATTTTGGCTTTATAACGGTTACGGCATGGTGGCGTCTCTCCTCCAAACCTTGAGCTCTTCTAACATCTTGCATTGCTTTATAGTGATCTTTTCTACCCAATGCTATCCTTAGTGATGGGAGTTGAACTTCTAAGGGTAGAATGGATTCAGACCCATACACTAAGGAAAATGGGGTAGATTGAGTTGGAGTTTATGTGGTGCGGTAGGCCCACAAGGCTTCAACCAACTGCTCATGCCACTATTGCTTATTGTCATCAAGTATCTTCTTTAGTATTTGGATGAGAGTTTTGTTGAATGCTTCTGCTAAGCCATTTGCTCTAGGATAGTAGATGGTGGAGTATCTCCATTCTATATCATTTCTTCTAGAGAAGTTATTGATCTTGGTGCTTTTGAATACAGTATCATTATTGGATATAATTCATCGAGGCACCCTAAACTATATATGATATGGTTCTTAAAAAATTGAAGCACATGCTGAGCTGTGACCTCTCTAAGTGGGATTGCCTTTCACTTGGAAAAGTAGTCGGTGGCAGCTAAGATGAACCGGTGACCCTTGGAAGAAGGAGGATCGATCGGACCCACAATGTCGGTACCCCATCACTCAAATGGACATGAAGCCAAAGTAGAATGTAGAATGTTGGGTGGTTGATGTAAGACCACACCATGTACGACAGCGATGGCATCTCTACATCCATGCACAATCATCGAAGCGGTAGTATCTAGTCTCTTGATCTTGCATTCATCTTTGGACCATTGATGAGCTCACATAGACGAATGTATATCTTGATCAATCATGGGCTTCATGTTTGTCTAAATAATGTAACCACATTTGATCACCATTGATACATGGTGCCATCATGAGAGCATAGGAGAGAGCTCTTTTTTTTATCGATGGGCTTGTGACTTCTCTTGAGGTAGTTTGGCATTCAAAGTAATCTATGAAGCGGTTGCCTCAATCCGACTCCTGTCTTTGTTGCAATGATAACCTCCCCTTCAAGAGAAAGTCTCTCGATGAGTTCAACATCAATAAGGGATATGACTTATCTATTTTGGACCCTTATTGGAATGGACTCATCTTTCGGACATGCCAATTCTTTGGCAAGTTTGGCCAAAGCATCTGTTACTGCGTTCTCTGCTCGGGGAACCTTGTAGATGGTGACTGGGAATGGGCCCAACTTCATGGTATACTCATAGTAATGATGAAGCTTGGGTTTGAGAACCTTGTAGGACCCAATAATCTGGTTGATGACCAATTAAGAATCCCCATAGATGTTGATGCTCTTGACACACACTGTAATGGCTAATTCTAAACCAGCAATCAAAGCCTCATACTCGGCTTCATTGTTGGTGCGGGGTTGAGATAGATATGAGAATCTCATCACATCATGGTCTAGAGTTAAGAGAACTATTCCTACCCTTGCCTTTCCTGGAAGAGTAGATCATGGTGCTTCTCCTTTATGAAAGGAAGCCACACCATCAAAATACATCTCCCATCGATGATTGTCAACCTCCCCTAAGTTCATGATTTGTTCAGGAGATCATCACTAGAGAATCGGAGAAATGGGTGTCTTTGCTAAGAAATCTACTAGTGCTTGTCCTTTCACATGGAGGGTATGAATGTGATATCAAAGCTGAGAGAATCATGGACATGCCAAATATCGATAGCATTGGCGTGTCATGAGATCTTGTAGTGGATTGGTTGGAAATCAAGTTCACCTTAAAAGCATATAGTGTGCTTTTGGAGGATCAAGATCAAAGCTAGGCAATGTTTCTCAATGGGTGAGTAGTTTACTTCAAAGAAGGATCATATGACAGAGGTAGTAGAGAGCACTCTCCTTCCCTTTATCGCTGGTTTGGGCCAAAAGCAAAGAGAGTCAATGTATGTAGAGGATGAGTGGCTGCAGGATAGGGTTGCTAGAACGGCTTCCAAATACTTGCTTGATATCTTCAAAGGCAATCTTCATTTATCATACTTGAACTTGGCATCCTTTTACAAGTGCTGAAAATGGCTTGCATCTCCCGATAGTTGGAAAGCATCTTAGATACAACCATCCTTGGAAAGATGAGTTGAGTTAAACTTTTAGGGAGGTGGCATTTCTAAGATAGCTTTGATCTTTTGATCTATTTCTATTCCCGTGTCGGACAACAACAAATTTCCAAAATTTTAAATGCACACTTGGATTCATTTTGAGGTTGTATTATCTTAACCATTCAAAACTACTCTCAAGTCAAAGAGATGGTCCTTTTCTTTTCTCAAATCAACATCTGATGATGGATGAGTTCATTGAAGATCGAGTCATGGCGTTGGTATGTAGCACAGCATTTTAAGGCGAAAAAGGCATGACCTTATAATAGATTTGATCGGGGTTGAAAAGTGCTTTCTTTCATCCTGAATCTTGATTTGGTTTGTAGATGACCCATCCATGAAAACTACATGAGATGAGGTGATGTCCATTAATTAGTATAGGAAGAGGAAACTCATCCTTAGGACATGCCTTATTTAAGTCCTAATCAATGCATATGAATTTGGCCATTCTTCTTCTTCTTAGCGGATGACACAGCTAACGGTAGGGTATTTTTCTTCCCTGATGAAACCAGCATCGATAAGTTTCTTGACTTTAGAAATGACCTATTATTCAATTTCTAATTGCATCTAGCTTGCTTGATAGGGTTAGCATTATCTATTGCTAGTTTGTGGACTTCGTTAGGAGATAATCAGGCATCTCTTCATATGCAAAGCGACTTAAACTCAATCAATAGCCTAACTAAGTCATTGGTTTCTTCTTCATTCAATGAGCGATGTATGTCGGATGATTTTCTTTCATCCGAGGTTGATTTCTTTAAGCTTGTCAATTATTGAATGGATCTCCTCTTCAAATTTGGTGCATCTTTGATTTGGAGATCATCACGGATCATCTAAAGTTTTTAAACACATCCTCATAAGAGTTAGTGTGGTTTGAGAAGAACCTATCTCTCAGATGATGATTGGTGACAACTAGCTAATGTCATCATCATCGGTCCTTGTATTGAATCCTAGTCGATCTTGATTGTGCATCCCTCCTCTATTATTCCAGCTTTTGAAGTTTTGAACCTTGACCATGTATAAGGAATCAAACCCTTCTTTGCAAGATTAAGAACACAAGGTGTACCAATCAAAAGGTAATTCCATTAATTCTTTATATTGAATTATCCTCAAGTTACATCAATTTGGACTTGAGGATGATGATCCCAAAAAGAATCTCTTGGCTTCATCTTTGGAAGACTTAGCTTCCTTAACTACTAAACCTTCAACTTTTTTGAGATGAAAGTGAGGTTAGAGCTAAGGTTCTAACTCTCTAATAGTTTCATACATTTGATTGAATATATATGCTTTTGCGGAGGCCTGGTCATCCTTGTTTGGCTCAGTGTCACCTCAATGAAACCCAACGAGAGGGGTTGGTATGTTAGTAGTCTGAATAGTCTCTCCCTAGGTGATGGTCAATGGTGTTGCCTCCCAGTGAGGGTCAGTCATCCTACCCACATGTCCATATGATGGAATGAACTATGGGTGGAATGTGATATCGACTCACTTCTACTTCTTCCTCAATTTCCTTTTCGTTCACTTGAATTTTCATTTTTTTCTTTTCTTTTCTTTCTTTTTTCTTTTTCTTCTTTTTCTTTTCTTTTGAATTTGAATTTTGACCAAGTTCATGAAAAGGTGTTTTGAGGAAGATAGTAGGTTGTATCTCATATATCTCAACCTCTCGAAAATGGCTTTTCATCACCTTTGACAATATTCTTTCATTTCACATGCACTAATGGAGGGATGGAATCATCTTGTTGATGTATCCAAGGCCTTGAGCAAAGCGGTGAATGAAGTATTTGAATCAATGATATAGAACTTGGCCTTCACCATTCACCTATCGGAACACTAAAGCCTCTCACCTTGTTCATTGAATCCTCTCAACATCATCTCCATCTCCTGAGTGTGGAGATGTCGATCCTCAAATAAAGAGGTCTTTAGACTCATAATGTTCATGATGCACTAGATCAACAAGAACAGAAAGTCTAAATATGCCCATGTTTTATAATGTAGAGGGGCGGTTGTGCTCCATGTCCCCAAAAAAAGGTCTTCATCACAGCTTCTTGGGAATAATGTGCCTTCTCTAGATCAAGGAGCCTTGATTAATGATTCCCTCATCTCTTTGGATAAGATAAGGGCATATATGCTTAACTTTATGAGAGGACAGTCCTTGGGTCTCACAAGCATATCCAAGGGTGGAGCATCAGTGGAGGGGCATCGAACCAATGACTTATTTTCTCTATCTTGAGGTGCCTAGGAGGTAGAACCTTGCCACTCTGGAGGTTGACTTTGGTGATCTCTTGTATGGAAGGTTAGTCAGCTCACCTACGCTTCTCTATGGGACCTCAAAATCAGATGATTCCAAGTCTATCTCAGAGGTGAACCCATAGTATTAGAAGGAAAGTCCAACTCTAAATTAGAAAGAGGAAGATCATATATTATTTAGACTTGAAGAGTTTTTTATTAGAGTAGATTTAGACAACCCATAAGTGACACGATATAATTCAAACTAGCTTTATTCCTTGATTTCTTGGGTTTTGAAGGAGGTACATGGTAGTAGTCAAGTAAAGTAAGTGGGGTGAGGGATTTGATGCCCTCATCGATACAAGATGTCTACTAGAAGAAGAGCTCTGAAGTAGAGTGCTAGTAGTAGCACTATAGACTTGAGGCTGGTTCGATCGTGGTTTTTGCTACTTGGCTATCGGGCAGCATAGGCTGCTGCTGAGCTCCCCTTCCGTTATCTGGACAACTTGCAAACCTTCCTTGATGTTGGAGGTTGAGTGCCTCAAGAACCTACAAGGAAAGTTTCTTGATTTTGGACATAATCTTTTAGAGGTTGAGATAAGGAGATATCCCAACCTTCTTTGGTTTTGGAAGGATCAGTATCCCCGGATTACCTAATGGCGATGGTTCAAGGTATTCCTTTGATGGACTATGGCTATCTTGAAGCTATGTTCAAGCCAGTCCTTAAATGTAAAGCAATCCTCCAAAACATGACCTAGAATGTGGTGGAAGGGGTAAAAGTTAGGATCATTGCTCTTGCCCACTTCCTCTGGCCTTCTTGGTTCGAGTAGCTGGAAATCAGATTTCTTTAAGAGATTCTTAAGATCTTCTTGATTACCTCCCTCTTAAATGAATATGATTTGTTTAGTTTATCCATAAGAGTAGGTGGAGCTACTGCGGTGGGTATGTGTACTGCTGATGATATGGAGGAGGAGGAGGCATGTAGATGTGGTAGCCGGTAAGATGCTCGGTGGTGGTAGAGGAGGTGGAAGTGGATGGAGCATGAGGTCTCTCATTGCTCTTTATTTTCTTTCCCCTTCTACTCTATCACGCCCGGTTTCTTCTCATAAGCTTTCTGACTTTATTGATTGATCAAAAGGCAACTATTTGGTAAGCTAGTTGCCTTGTTGATTAGCTTCTCAAATGTTTTGATGGTGAAACCTTTGAGCATGAAGGCGTGGACCATGGATATTCTTAAGTAGAATCTCAATGGGCATCTTGATTACGGTTCACATTTCATACTCAAATTATGTCATCGAGAATATAATCAAAAGAGACTCATCATGGTGTTATTGAGCCATAATGAGATCCTACAAATACCCTCTCGAGCTCCAAAGAAATCTTTTAATGAAGAGTTGCTCCAACTAAAAGTCTTCAATGTTGGGAGTTTAGTGTACCTCGAAGGTTATGCTACTACCGATAAAGAGATGAAAGAGTAAAGCATCACTATCACTGGCATTGCAACAACTGGCCCTGAAATGTGCTATGAGCTACCTTGGGTTCCCATTGCCATCGAAACTCTTGAAAGAAGGTGACACGAAACCCTTAGGATATTGGATGGCATCGAATTCCTCTGGGTAGGGAATACCCTTAGGAACCGATGATCTTCCTCGAGCTTGAGCCAACGCTTCTCTCACTTGCTGCTCAACCATGATTTTGATATCATTTTCTTATATGGAGGTACTATCCACTACCTTCCTATACAAACTGGTGATGCCCTGCTCTACTAGAGGTAAAGTCTAAGCTGAATCCAAGACATGCACCAACTCTGACTGGCTAGTCTCTATTATATTAGGATGAACTGTCGGTGCTTGGTTTTGGAGCTAAAATAGTTGCTAGCAAATCCTTGAGCTGCTTCCCCATCCTATCTATTTGTTCATCCTTTTGCTTTAGTTGTTGACAGAGGTGTTGGGTCGAGTAGGCTATTTCTTCTTGCTCGATCGCATCACCTTCCAAAGTCTACTGATCATGTAAAAGAGAACCCCTAGTGTCTACCATGTGAACTCCTGTTGAATCCTCTAACAGATTATCCTCATTAGGATCAAAACTGATCTTTTCATCCTCCAAATCATCATATCCTAAGATTTTCTTCTTCCTAGATACAAGCCACAATGTCAAGGATCTCAATCCAATAAGGTACAAAGATCAATTATCGGTAGTAGGATCGTTATCATGAACAAAAATGCATCTAACTTATGATGCTGCTAGAGAGCTAACCCCATGAGGGCTATGCTCGCTAGAAGAGAGATGCTTCTGGCTATCACTGGATCTGGATGGAGTAGTACTCCTAAGAGGATCTATAGTCATGGGTGATCAATTCTCCTCCCCCCTGCAATCTCCATAGAAGGTGGTGGTGATGGGACTAACGATACTCAGGTTGCCATTCCTTTCTCACCACACATCAAAGGTCAAGAGAGAGCTCTCACCACAAGAGGTGTAGATGGAATGGGATCTCTTAGCCATAGCCAGATCACCAGTGGGGTTCTCTTCTCCCTGGATGCGGCCTTCATGGCCTTTGGTGGAATAGTAAATGTTGGAACATGTATTAGAGACGGTGGACGGGGGATAGAGCTGTGTAGTGGAGGCATCACCGACTCTCTCTGAATAGGAGTTCCTCTCCTATGATGAGTAGTCCCCATCAATAAGATGTTGTCAGTATTATCGACGTAGGTAGCGCACCGATTGGGAAAGTCCACAAGTGCGAGGCCGACCACGCCTCCACTCCACTAGTAACATGAACTAATGTACGGGCCTCCTCGGCCCTCTCCTACTTAATCTGTCTATCCATACTATGGGGAATAATTGATCTTAAATCAAATTGACTGACTCGACTTCATCAAGACTCGACGAAGAAGCCTTAGGCACACCTCCTCCTCTCACTAGGAGCCTAAAATGAACGGTGGATGTGAAGTAAATCCTCTAACATCCTCTCATCGAACCGAGGGGTGAACTTGTTCTCAGAATGGGACACCGCCTAGGTGACTCCTCCATAAAGAGAAATTGCCTCCAACTCACTATGCAGTGTGATACCACTTGATCATGGTTCTTATTTTACCAGTCCCTAGGTTGAGCGGATGGGAACTAGACCCAATCGGCGAGGAGACAATCATTGAATTAAGGAGCCTTCCCCTTGAAGGTGCCAATGAGTGGTGCTAGCTAACTAGGGCAGAAGGGGAATAAATAAGCACCGCACACTACTATTGTGGGAATAGCCACGACCTTCCTCTTTAGTGAGGGAATCTCATAATCAGATGGTAACTCAACCCGATGACCATCACCATGCTCTCGCTAACCATCGTAGGGGTTCCCTCACATGTAAGGAGCCCCCTTAAAGCCTCGCCAAAGTGGATGAGGTGGGCATAGTTATCATGGAAGGTGATCCAAGGCCAAATCCATCCCATGAGAAAAAATGTGAAGACATATCTGTGCGCCATTGAATAACCGACTCAAAACTAATCGAAAGCTAACGAAAGTCAATGTTAAAAATAAGTTTGAAATATATTTTCTTATTGATTTTTTTTGAATTTTGATTTAGAATTTGAACCCATACTCAACAACTTGAAAGTGTTAAGTGGGCTCAAATGAATTTAGAAGAAAGATCTTTGAGTTGATTGGAAAGGAGATGTTTGAATGTCGAATCCATTTTCAACAAATTTGTGTATGTTGAAAATGGGTTCAAATATTTTTTTGAAGAGATTGATGCTTCCATAGGTTCATATTTGATTTTGATTTTTGGAGTTTGAGGACCCTTTATTTAACAATTTTGAGTATGTTAAAGTAAAGGGTCAATCAATTATGTTTTGATTTGTTTTTGGAATTTACTCACTTAGCAAATTTAAGTATGCTAGGTGAGGTGTTTGAAAACAATTTTCTTTTGTTTGCTTATTTTTGAATCATGTGTGAATTTGAAAATGGAATCTTCACTTAGAAAATTTGAGTATGCTAAATGGAGAATCCAAGTGTTTTGTTGTTTTTGAAAAGAGGATCTTTACTTAGCAAATTTAGGTATGCTAAATAAAGATCCATGTGTTTTTTATTTTGATAAATATAAAAGAGGATTCTTAGCAAATTTAGGTATGCTAAGGAAGTCCAAATGTGTTTCATGTTTTTGTGAATTTGATTTTGAAAAGAGGATTTCTACTTAGCAAATTTAGGTATGCTAAATAGGAAATCCAAATGTGTTTCATGTTTTTGTGATTTTGAAAAGAGATTCTTAGCAAATTCAAGTATGCTAAGAAAATTCAAATGTGATTGATTATGTTCTTTTGATTTTAAAAAGAGGATTTCTACTTAGCAAATTTAGGTATGCTAAATAGAAAATCCAAATGTGTTTCATGTTTTTGTGATTTTTATTTTGAAAAGTGGATCTCCACTTAGAAAATTTTGGGTATGCTAAATGAAGGATCCAAATGTTGTTTGAATTTTTTTGATTTTTATTTTGAAAAGTGAATCTTCACTTAGTAAATTTGGGTATGCTAAATGAAAGATCCAAATGTTGTTTTGAATTTTTGAAAAGATGGTTATTGATTTTGTATTGGAAATGAAATCTTCATTCAATAAATGGAATGAGGTTGTTCATTTGTGCTTTTTGAAAATATGATTGTCATATTTTATTTTTTTGAAATGATTGTTGATTTTGACTTTGAAAATGATGATTATTTTTATTTTCGTTGAAAATGAAATCTTCATCCAACAAGTTGAATAAAGATGTTCATGATTATTTATCTTGCTTTTAAAAAATGATTGTTGGTTTTATTTTTGTTGAAAATGAAATCTTCATTCAAAATAAATTGAGTGAGGATGTTCATTTGTGCTTTTGAAAAATATGATTACTGGATTTTATTTTTGAAAATGAACTCTTCATCAAAATGAATTGAGTGAAGAAGTTCATTTATGCTTTTTGAAAATATGATTATTGTAATTTTATTTTTGAAAAGAGATGTTGATTTTGTTTTTGAAAATGTGATTGTTCATTTTGTTTTAAAAATGAAATTTTCATTCAACAAATTAGATGAAGATGTTCATTTGTGCTTTTTTTTGGAAAATCTAATTGTTGGAATTTTATTTTTGAAAAGATATGTTATTGATTTTATTTTTTTGAAAATGTGATTGTTCATTTTGTTTTGAAAATGAAATTTCATTCAACAAATTAGATGAAGATGTTCATTTGTGCTTTTTTTTGGAAAATATGATTGTTGGAGTTTTATTTTTTAAAATGATCCTACATATAACAATCATGAAGATTGTTAGATGAGGGTGATTTTTATGCAAACATTTTATCATGTGCATTTTGAAAAGTGCTTTTTGGAAATTGATGTTTTTATAAAGGATTTATTTTTGTTTTATTTATTTTTGTAATGAACCTTTCCTTACCATAGAAATGGTAAGGAGGAAGTCTTTAGTTATTTCTTTTATTATATTTTTATTTTCACCCATTAGGGAACCCAACAAGGATTTTAAGACCCACACGGAGTGAGGTCCTAAAACCTAAAGATGTTGGCTAGCTTAGCTTAAGGATGAAATAAACTAAGTGCCAATGGAAAAGAAAGATAGTCTTGGATTTATATATAATACAAACCCACAATTGATACTTGGAGATAATGATCATTTACCAAAGATGGAGAGAGGAACCTTCCCTAGCGGAGTGGCCAGAAAAATCTATGGTGAAAAATATCTCTACCTTCATCTAATCCCTTTTTGTGAGGAGGAATTAAATAAAAATAGAAATACTAGGCCTTGTTGGGACACCAATGAAATCAGATGTTCTTATTAGGGTGATCCATCGAGAAAGGTGTACTATCTGAAAGATAGAAGTCACCATAATGGTCCAATCACCTGAATAAGGACTCGACTATGGGTCTGATGTGAGATTCTTCCACTTTACATGGAAAAGTAAAAGGTGGTTTATTTTAAACTGGTTTCATTAAGTTCCCTATGGAGGCAAGCCCCCATAGTTAATTACATCCTAAGCAACATGATTCCTTAGGAATACTCTAGATTAAGGTAAATGATCATTATCTCCAAAGATTTCAAAGATAGGACTATCAATCAATTGGTTTATTTTGGAAGATCAATTGGGATTGATCAAGAGGAGGGAGTTATTATCAAAGCCAAAGAAAGATAAGTAGAGGATGCTTATGATACTAGGAAGCCTAGTAAGCATCCCAAACTATCCTATGGTTCGGCTTTATATTTTTGAAGTTGAGGAGAATTAGTTATTTGAGTTGAATTTTTATTAGAAATCTAGGACTTACGATTCCATGACACTAGATCGTAAAAATGCCTAAGAGGTGAAGATTTATGCTTGTAGCCCATAAAGAGAAGTAGCAACCTCTGAACCTAAATCTAGGGAGCTCTGGCGAGGGCCAAAGAACGACCTAAATCTAAGGAAAAAATGGGTATTTCATTTATCTCCACAAGAGAGGATAAACTACCCAATTATTTCGACTTACAATCGTCTGGGGTGGCTGCCAACTAACTCCTCTAATTTTAAATATATGTAGGCAAGTCATATGCTTTTGCAAGATAGCTAAGTTGTTCATTTAGAAAAAGACTAAGTCCTTAAACATATGCCCTAAGAGACTAGATCATATAGGGTGTGATTTAATGACTTAAATCTAATGCAAATTTTATTACATTTTTTTTATTTTTGGACTATTGAATTGACACAGGCTTGTAGGATTCATATGCCTAATGCATGAGTAATTGGATTGTGGGCCAAAATCAACAAGAAAGGATGTATGTTTCCACCATGGCTCTCAAAGGTCAAGCCAAGTTCTCTAGCATGGGTGGAATTCATCCAAATCAAGAGTTAAATAATATGCTTTTTATGCATGATGTGAGAAAGAAAATACAACATCTAGCTAAGGGGTTGCTAATTCTTTTATCTTGATTTTTATAACCTAGGCTTTAAGTGAGGTTATGAGTTATTAATTTTAGTTTTGAGTTGATTAATTGGATAGCAAATTTATTTTCCTAAGAGCCTAATCATCATCCAGGCCACACATCAAAGTAAAGAAGAAACTAGGAAAACATATCATCTTAATGCACAAGCTAAACAAATACCAATCAATTTATAAAGCTAGCTCAAAAGAATAAGAGGCCAAGTGTGGTCGGGCTCTACCACACAAACTCGAAAACAAATTACGTAGACGAGCTCTACCCTTATATAACCCAGATTATAAATGAATTAATTACAAAAATTAATTCATGTTATGGGGGTCTTCATTCTTCTTTCTTCTTTCTTCATTTAGTCCTTTTCTTCCTTTTGACTTGGTTGGAATATGGTTTGCTCCAAGGCTTCACATGGTACATAGGACATGATCTTATGACCAATGTTCATCCTATTCCCCATAATATTCATTCAAAATCCTAATTTGCAAAATTACATGAAAAGGGAAAGTAAATCAAACTAAAACCTGTAAAATAGATATTAGCTAAACAAACCACACAATCCCAAGCATGTATTGGACTTAGCACCCCACACATGGGTAACTTAGTCTACCAGACTTATTTTAGATTATGCTTAGGGGTATAAGCAACATGCACAGCAAAAGCATTTATATTTTTATTAGAACACCATTTAAGCATAATCCCCTACAGAAGATAATGATTAGATTAAGATCGTCCTACCATCTAGTCTATGCACATACACCCTAACATCCAAACTAAAATATCATATCATAAAACAAAAGCAAATATCAAACCATGCATCACCCTAACATAGGACTAGAAGTGGTGACTTAGCCTAATGTGTGTGCTATTTAAGGCTTGTGTGGTATGTCAAGTTAGGCTTTAAGGTTAAAGTTTTCTAAGTATGAAAGGTTCAACTTAGAGGATGGTTTTATTTAAGTGGTTTATTTGGTTTGGTTAAGTTTTATTTCATTATTTGATTTGGTTTGAATGAACCTACACTTAATTACTAAGTGTTGTAAAGAGAGGAAAAGAGAAGAGAACTTCTCTTTCCTCCCCACCTTAAGTAATTTCTAAGGTAGATTCATCAATGATTTTTGTTTAGTGAATATTTTATTATGTGTTTTAATTAATCTTAAGTTTAGATTTTCCCTAAATAAACTTATTCAAAAAGAAAGGCATTTAAGATTAAGTAAAGTGAATTACTATCACAAAACACACAACACTTTATTTCTTCCCCAACATGTGTAACATGCATATGGATGAATCCTAAGCATATCTATACATGCAAATGGAAATGTTTAGCACACCTTCATGATGAATGCTAAGAGAGTTCATTTAAGAAAAATTTATATTATTTCATGTATGCATGATTTTGTTAAGAAGAAAAGAGGGATTCTTTTATCCATTATTCATATGCACATTTACATGTATGAAAGGCATAAGTGAGTACGACACTATTATTTTCTACACTAGTGGTGTAAGGTATAAGACCTACTTTGGGCTACTTAAAGCCTCGCAATCACGGGATGTCCAAACTAATATACCACTTTCCTTAAATACATGTGCATGTACAAAAGCAAATTAATGGAAAAAGAATCAAGCAAAAAGTTTGTGTTTATTTAATTTATTGGTTGTTTAATTTATGTGTGCAAGTATGAATATCCTTCTTAATTGATGACATAGGAGTGAATAGGAATAAATTTAAGCAAGTGTTGTGTTATTTTCAAATGAACTATACACTTTGCAAATCCTATTCAAAACTATGTTAAAAGAGAAGAGAAGGAAAGTCACACAATGCACACCTTATATTATACTCACATGCAAGCTTATAAATAATTGTAAGTAGCATACCTTTCAGTTGTAATGTTTGATTTATAAGTTTTGAAAATAGTTTTGGGTTTAGTAGTCATAATAGCCATTCATATTCTTACTTTAGCCAAAGCATGCAATTTGACATAAAGAAAATATTTCATTTTAATTTGATTTCTTAAAAGACATGAATGCATGATTTTCATATGACATACACATTTAGTATGCTAGAAAAGAAATAAGGTGATGTAAGCAAGTAATTTCACTCACCCTAATTAATTCCTAAAGACAATCCAATGGAATAAGATTATTTAAAGTGAATCAAATTTGGTTTAAGGAATTTTGATTTTTGTTTTGTTTTGATTTGAATTTAAGAAATGTGAGATGGATTGTTGGTCCTAACCCATTTCCCACATATGTGTATTATTTAGTTTAATTTTAGAACCATTAGGTTGATTTTATATATTGCTTAGGTTAATGTGTACATTAAGTCCATTAATTACCCCATACCTATACCACTTTAACATATTTAACCAAATAATTATGAGCCAATGTATGACATAAAACCATAAGAAATTTAAATTAGCAATGCACCTAAGAAAGAAAGGGGCCTAATGCATTTGGCTCACAATTAATGATTAATTAAGCTAAAGGGTTTAATTTAAGTACTTTCATAACCTTTCCCACACTAATGGGTTAGATATGATTTTCTTAAGCTACTTAGGTTATTGAACGCCTAAGTATCTACCCAAGAAGGAAAAATATTAAGTTCAGATTGATTTGATTTTAAAATTTTGATTAATTAAGCCATTTAATTAAGTGATTAAACTATTTAATTAATTTGCACCATATTTAGATTCTTATCCAAATGAAATAAACTTAGAGGAAAAGATTTGGGAGAGGGCTCTTAATCTCATTCCCTAAGTCCATTCACTGTTCTAAGTAATTAGCAAACTTAATTAGTGAATTTATCATTATTTAATAGGTTAATTAAACATTTAATTAATTAGGAGAGTAATTAGGAATGAATCAAGAAATTACCCTAAATAAACTAAGAATAAATTCTAAAAAAATTAAGAGAGATAGAAGTCATCCCATTAAACAAACATGAGAAGTTTAGAATTAATCAGTGGAATAATTAAGAAGTAATTAACATAATTACATTCCCAATAAAACCCAAATTGCATGAAATTTACTGTTCAAAATCTATTAAACTTAATTTTATATTATTCCCCTTTGAAATATCTTCAAAAATGCAAATTTAATGTGGATTAATCAAGACTGTCCATCGAAAACATGCGGGATGGATGGTCCATGATTCATCCCTGAGCTCACCTTCGGGAGAGGGCAATCGTCCACCCCTTAGGGCTTGATCCGAGCTCGGATTGAGCTCAGATTGAGCTGAAATTGAACCCACACCATCATCATGCAAGGAGATGAAGATCTAACGATGGATTTCACTTGGGGTAAAACTTCTCTTCACAAAGGACCAAATAATTTCTACACTAAGCTCGGTTTTGATTCATACCTCACCGGAGCTCCCAACCGTCATGGTAGCTTTGTCTAATGGAGACGAAGTCCTATTGAAGGTTTGAGGGCTTGAGGTTGAGTGGATCCTTTAATTGGGCAAAGTCCTCCTCCTAGGCTTGCAGCTTTGTTCTAGCTCCCACCACCTCCCTTGCATTAGAAGCTAGGAAGAAGCTTTGGATGAGTTTGATTGGATCCTTTGAGGGTGCTTGCAAGAGGAATTGGATTGAAATTGAGTAATGGATGAGTTTGAATTTCCCTTGAGCTCCCCTATTTTTGGCTTTAATAAATAGAGAATGGAGAATTCAAAATAGTTTAGGAAACCTTGGGAGAGCTTGGAATTGCTTCCTCTGAGTTCTTATGCTTCAATCGAATGTGAGTGAATGAAGTTCAAGTGAAATTAGGGGGAGTATATCTCCCCATAGAAGGATTGGATGGCCTAGCATGGCTTTGCCATTTTGATCAAATTGATCCTATGGGGTGAGTTTCTTAGACCATTTTTAGAGTCATGTGATTCAGTTTTAGGTTTTGAGTGGAGTGGTGAAGCTCCCATGTGTTAAATGAGGTGGAGGAGTGATTCTCATGTGCTCATTTTGAGTGGGGTGGTCGATTTTGCCTTGAATTGAGTTTGGCTGACCCAAACACATTGAGTCATGTGCACCACACCCACTAGTGTCCACTTGGTCCACTAAGAGGGTGCTAAGTGGCCATGAAGAGGATATGACCAAATTCTAAGTAGAATTGGCCATGGGTTACCCCTTGGCCTAGGAGTAAAATGGTCATTTGGCTTTAATTTCACTTTGGGTAGATTTAGCATAGTTTAAAATTGGGTTGGTCCAAATTTCAAAGAATTTGAAGTTGATTTGATGTCATTTGGCTCATGTTGACCCATTTAGGTCAAAATGGGTCAACTTGGGTCAAGTTTATCAATTGGTCAAATTGGGTCAAACCAAGGGTTGGGTCAAGTTCATATAACTATTTGAAATGTGTTGGCATCATTGGTTTGCTTCAATTTAGTTTATATTTAGTTTTGATTCATTTGATTTCATTTAGGTCAAATGGGTCAAGTTAATAATTTGACCCATTTGACAATCCATGGGGTTGGTTTTAGGTTGGTCATTTGAAATATGTTGCAAGCTTTAGTTTTAATCAATTTTGATTTGATTGATTTTGGCTCAATTTGACCTTTAGGTCAAGTTGGGTTCATGATTAATTGGCTAGGTTAGTCAGTTGGCCAATTGAGGCTTTGGTCAAGTTCAACAAGTGATTTAGAATGAATTTGACCCATTTGCAATCAATTTGGCTTAGATCAAGATTTGGCACATTTGACTTTAGGTCAAGTTGATGAACTTGGGTCAAGGCCAATTGGGTAGGCTCAAATGATGACTTAGTCAAGTTCAAACATTGATCATGAATTAGATTTGATCAATGGTCAATCAATTTGGCCTATGGTGGATTTTGGCTAGTTTAAGTTTCATTTTGGCTAAGTGTTGACTTCGTCAACCCTTAGGTTTGACTTGGTTTGACCTAATTTGAGTGATTGTTCATCTCATGATGATTGTTACTCACAATGTGAGGCTTAGGTGGGCTTAGTTCAATCCAATTTGGGTAGGATTAGAATTTGGCTCAAAAGGGGTTTAGGTCACTTAGGGTCAAGTGAGCCTACGTGGGTCAATTGACTTGATCAAGGCTTGATTCAAGTTTAGTTGAACTCACATATGGACTTATGATTGAAATATAAATCCATTTACAAGTGATTTGGAGTCAAATGAGTTTTGATTCATTTGACAATTTCAAGTTCAAAATGAGTTTGACTTGGGTTTGATTTTGAATTTAGTTTTGGTTTGATGATTGAAGTTTATGTCTATATTTGTTTCATGATTGAAGGATTGATTGAATCATGAAGAAAAATCAAGGGTTTAGCTTGATTTGAGTTTGATTTGGCTAAGTCCATAAGATGGAATCAAAGTGACTTAGGAAAGATTTTTGAACTTGGAGTTGAGTTTTGGATTTAGTTCAATCATTTGAATTTATTTTTCATTTATATCTATGAATATAAATGAGAATATAAATGGATTATGAGAAAATCTCTTGAGTTTGAAGTGATTTGAATTTGGTTTGAGCTAAGTCCATAAGATGGAATCAAAGTGACTTAGGAAAGATTTTAGATTTGGAATTCAATCATGGGTTCCAATCATTTGAAATTGATTCATGGTTTGAAACAAATCCATTGGAAATGATTTAAGGTTTGTTTTGGAATTGAAGTTGATTTAAGTTCAAGGTTGATTTGAATTTGGAGTTTGACTTGAAAGAAGGAAGTGAGGATTTGGTTCAAGCTATAGCGTTGGCAAATTTTCCTAACACCCCTAAGGCATAACCTATTCTTATGGCTAACTCTTCTAAGTCTCTAAGGTTAGGTTAAGTGTTCACCTAATCAATAGAAGTGTCTTAAGACTAAGGAACTCTTAATGTCTAAGAGGAGTCCTATGTCTAAGATAGAGGGGTTGAGAGTTCATTATAAAAATGAGGTCAACAGCCATTATTAGCCTAATCATATTTTCTACTAGGGGTTGTGCTTAAAGGGTGCTGTAATAAAAATATAAATATTTTTGTTGTGTAGGTTACTTATACCCCTAAGCATAACCCAAATTAGGATAGGTGTACTTGGTTACCTATGAGTGGGGTGCTAAGTCCAAATTATTTATATAACTACTTGGGTTATATGGTGTGTTTAGCTAACATTTGTTTTGCAGCTATATCTAGATTTACTTTTCCTATTTTTAATGTAATTTTGCATTAAAAATTAGGATTAGTGTTACGGGGGATTAGGATGAGTAGTGGCCAGAATTATTAGTCCTTGGGGTGCCCTATGATGCCTTTGGAGCAAATCAAATCAAAATAAAGAGAAGCAAGAAATGAAGAAAAGAAGACCCCCATAACATGTATTATTTTTGTAATCTGGGTAGAGCTCAGCTACCCACATTTCTTTTTGGGTTGTATGATGGTACTTGAATACATCATTCTTTTATTCTTTTATGCTAGCTTTATAAAATTATTTGATGTTTATTTAGCTTGTGCATTAAGATGGCATGGTTTTTTCCTAGTTTCTTCATTGATTGATGAATGGCCTAGATGTGATTAGGCTCTTAGGGAAAAATAAATTTTCTATTCACATAATCAACTCAAAATTAAAAATTAACAACTCATAACCTCACCTAAAGTCTAGGTTATAAATTAAGATAAAAGATTTAGCAACCCCTTAACTGGATGTTGTATGTCTCACATCATGCATAAAAAGTATCTTGTTTCACTCTTGCTAATGGAGAGCTTCCACCTTTGCTAGAGAAAATGGCTTGACCTTTGAGAGCCATGGTGGAAACACACCTCCTTCTTTCTGATTTTGCCCATAACCAATTTCTCATGCATTAGGCATATGAAATCCCATAGCCTGTGTCAAATAAAATTGTCCAAAAATGAAAATAAAATTTAACAAAATTTGCATTATATTAAGTCATTTATTCATACCCTTCATGATCTAGTCTCTTAGGGAGTGTATTTAAGGACTTAGTCTCCTTTCTAAATAAATAATAGCCTAACTATCTTGCAAAGCATAAGACTTGCCTACATGTATTTAAAATCATAGGAGGAGTTAGTTGGCGCCACCCCTAGGCAGTTGTAAGTCCAACAGTTGGGTGGTTTATCCTCTCTTGTTGAGGTGAATCATATACCCATTTTTGCCTTAGATTTAGGTCGTGCATTAGCCCTCATCAAAGCTCCCTAGATTTAGGATCTGAGGTTGTTATTTCTCTTTACGGGCTACAAGCATAAATCCTCACCTCTTAGGCATTTTAACGATCTTATGTTGTGGAATTGTAAGCCCTAGATTTCTAATAAAAATTCAACTCAAACGTATAATTCTCCTAATTTCAAAATATAAAGCCCAATCATGGATAGTTTGGGATGCTCGTTAGTTTCTAGTATCGAGCATCCCTACTCATCTCTCTTTAGTTTTGATAATAACTCTCTCTCTATGATCAATTCCACTTGATTTTAAAATAACCAATTTGTTGATAGTCCTATCTTTTAAATCTTTGAAACAACGATCATTTACCTTAATCGAGAGTATTCTTAAGGAATCTCATTCTTTAAGATGTAATTAACTATGGGGCTTACCTCAGGGAACTTAATAAATCTTTAAATAAACCCCGCTTTATTTTTCATGTAAAGTAGGGAAAGAGCTCTAGTACATTCGAAGACCCATCGTCCATAGGAGTCCTCATTAGGTGATTAGGTTCATTATATGGTAGTGACTTCTATCTCTTGAGATAGTATACTATTCCTTAATGTCGTACCCGATCACCTTAATAAGTACATCTGCAGATCTGCATGGTGTCCCAACTATAATTTTAAGCATTCCAAACTAAAAATAAAACACCACAATCATAAACATCAAACACATTTTTGATCCCTCATTTAGCATACCCAAATTTGCTAAATGAAGATTCTCTTTTCAAAAAAAAACAAACATCAAACATAATTGGATTCTTCATTTAGCATACCCAAATTTGCTAAGTGAAGATCCTCTTTTCAAAAAAATAAAACAAAAGAAAACATTTGGACTTTACTTAGCATACATGTTAAGTAAAGATTTCATTTCCAAATTCACATGATTCACAAACAAGCAAAAGAAGAATAAAATTGTTTTCAAACAACTCATTTAGCATACCCAAATTTGCTAAATGAGAAAACCCAAACAAAAATCAATTGACCATTTATTTTAACATACTAAAATTTGTTAAATGAAGGGTCCCTAAATAATGAAAATCAAATTCAAATATGAACCAATGGAACCATCAATCTCTTCAAAATATTTGAAGCTATTTTCAACATACATAAATTTTGTTGAAAATATTTCTAAATTCAAAAATCTCCTCTTCAATTCTAAATTCAAAATCTCTCCTAATTCAAAGAGCCCCACATAACATATTCAAATTATTGAGTGTGGGTTCAAATCCTAAAAATAAATTTTAAAAAAATTTGATTTGAGTTTATTTTCTAAAATTGCATAATTTTAACTTAGTTTTAGTTAGTTTCAGTTCAGTTCAGTTTAAATGGAAGCTCAGAAGTACGTGTTTACTTTTCCTTTTGGGATGGATTTGGCCTTGGATCGGGCGAGCCTCCCACAGACCGACTTTGCCCACCTCATTCATTTTGGTTGAGGTTTTGAGGGTGCTAGGATCACTTGTGAAGGGACCACCCTCACTACCATCAGCAGGAGTGTGGTGACTGGGCAAAAATCGGTCATCCAGGTTGAGATGCCATCAGATTCAGAGTTTTCCTCACTAAAGAGGAAGGTTGTGGCGCCTAGCAGTAGTTTCAATACCAGCTGGTTTCCATTTCTACTGATGCAAGACCCACTCATTTTTCTTCCAAGGGGAAGGCTCCCCTATTTGGATAGTCTCCCCTGAGGTTGGGTCTAGTCCACCGCCTCCCTACCAAGTGTAATAAAGTCGGGTCAAACGACATCATGTGTGCATAGCTAAAGAGATAGAGGCAGCTGCTCAGTCTATAGTAGAGGAGACACCCAGATAGTCTCTCTTATCATAGAGAATAAGTTTCACCCCTCTCTGGTTGATGGAGAAAAAATATTAGGAGGATCTCGTTACTTCCACATATTTTGAGGCTCCTACTAGAGCAGAGGAGGTCATGCCACCTTAGATCAGCTGTGCTGGCGGCTTTTGGATGATCAGTCTGGGGCTAATTTAATGATGTCATCCCTCATAGCAAGGAAACACATCTAGGAGAGGGCGGAGAGGCTCATGTATCGCTGCAAATTACCAGAGAGAGAGAGGTAGAGGGCATAGCTCTCATGGACTTTCTCATCTTTGCCACTCCCATCAGCAAGATTATTGAAGGGTACTACCCACCACAGGAGAGGAGCTCTTACACAGAGAGAGTTGGAGGTGCCTTTGCCACACTGCTCTACCTCATGCCCACCATCTCCAGTACAAGTTTCATCATCTACAATTCTAGCAAAAGCTATGAAGGAAGCATCCGGGGAAAAGAGAGCCCCATTGGTGATCCAGCTATGGCCAAGAGATCCCATTCCATCTACACCACTGACTTAGGAGAGGCCAAGCTCTCCTGCTCGACCTCCTACTTTAGTTGTGGTGAAGAGGGAATGGTGACTGACATCATAAGTTGTGCATCACCACCACCAGATATGGATCAATAGCAGAGGGAGAAGAGATGTTACCACTATGGCCATAGATCCTACCAGGAGTACCACTCCACCTAGATCTAATGATAGTCAGGAGCATCTATCCTTCAATGAGCATAGTCATCACAAGATTTGCTCTCCAATAGCAGGGGAGGTTAGATGTCTCCCTGTTCATGACAGTGATCCTACCAGCACATGACTTTTCAATTGGACCCCTATGACATCGTAGCATAGATTCATTGAGAAGAAGAAAATTCTGGGTATGCGGTATCTAGGATGAGAAGGTCAATTTTGATCCCAATGAAGATGATCTATTGGAGAATTCAGCAGGAGTACACATCATTGACACCAAGGGTTCCCTCCTTCGTGATCAATAGGGTTTGGAAGGTGTTGCAGCTGAGCAAGATGATACAGCCCATTCGACCCAACACCTCCTTCAACAACTAAAGCAAAAGCATGAACAAATTGATAGGATGGGAAAGAGGCTTGAAGACTTGCTAGCAGTAATTTTGCACTTCAAAACCAAGCCCCAGCAGTGCATCCTACTATTGCAGAGACCAATCAGCCAGAGTTGTTGCATGTCTTCGATCAAGCCAAGACTTCACCTCCAATAGAAAAGGAAAAAACTAGCTTGTATAGGAAGGTAGTGGATAGTACCTCCGTACAAGAAAAGAACATTAAACTCATGGTTGAGAAATAAGTGCGAGAAGCATTGGCGCAAGCTCAAGGAAGATCATCGGCTCTAAAGGGTAGACCCTACCCAGAGGAATTCAATGTCATCTAGTATCCTAAGGGTTTTGTGCCACCTTCTTTCAAGAGCTTTGATGGGAACCCACACAACACATAGCACTTCAAGGCCATGTTGCAACATGTGGCAACATGATGCATTACTATTCTATCTTTTTAGTTTAGGCATAACCTTTGATTAGTACCAACAATGAAGTGAAGACTTTTGTTGGGTTGAAACAACTCTTCATTAAAAGGTTTGCTAGAGCTCATCAAAGGTTCCGTGGGATCTCTGGGCTCAACAACACCTGGTGAGTCCCTCATTGATTATATTCATATGGCATAATTTGAGTATGAAATGTGAACCGCAGCTGTCTAAATATGCCATTAAAATTATACTAAAGAATATTCATGACCCGGTCGCCATCATGCTCAAAGGTTTTACCATCAAGACATTTGAGAAGTTATCAACTGGCTATACAAGGAGAGAAGCCAAACAAATAGCCTTTTTTGGATCAATCAAAGCAAAGCCAAAAAGCTTATGAGAAGAAGTCGGTGGTAAGAAGTTGGACAAGGGGAAGCACGAGATCGATGGGAGACCTCTGCTCCATCACTTCCACCTCCTTTACCACCAGGTCATCCATGCCACGTCCATGGCCTTCCCTCTTCCTCACCATACTCATAGCAATGCCTCATACGCCACCGTAGCTACCATCCACCTACTCTTTTGGATAACCTAAACAAACCTTATTCATTTAAGATTGAGATAATCAGGAAAATCTTTAAGAACCTCTTAAAGAAATTTGATTTTTAGCTACCTGAGCCTAGAAGGGTGGACGAAGTGGGCAAGAGCAATGATCCTAACTTTTTCCCCTACCATCGCATGCTAGGCCATGTTTTGGAGGATTATTTTACATTCAAGGACTAGCTTGAGCATAGCTACAAGACAGACACCATAGTTATCCCAAAGGAATACTTAGTGGAATAGTCATCTAGTTCTATTAGGGTAATCCTTGGGGATACATGCGATCCTTTCAAAACCAAAGAAGGTTGGGATATCTCCTTATCCCAACCTTTAAAAGATTCTCAAAATCAAGAAATTTTGCCTAAAAAAACCTCCAACATTAAGGAAGGTTTATACAAGTTGCCAAAGACAACTTGGGGGAAAGTGGGAGCTCTACACCAGTGAGCCAAGTAACCACTAATCCAGCCCATTCCACCCATCTACTACTTCAAGCACTTCTACTTCTTAGCTCTTCTAGTAGACATCTTGTATCGATGGATGCGAGTATCAAATCCCTCACCCCTCTTACTTTACTAGATTTCTACTATGTACCTCCTTTAAAATCTAGGAAATCAAGGAATAAAGCTAGTTTGAATTACATCTGTGTCATTTCTGATGGGTTATTTAATTCTACTCTCTTCAAAAATTCTCCAAGTCTAAATAATAATTATAATAACTCCGATCTTCCTTTTTTGATGGGAGTTTCCTTCTAATACTATGGGTTCACCTCTTGAGATAGACTTGGAATCATCTCGAAAGGGTCCTATAGGAGAAGCTAGTGAGCGATGAGCGTAGAATCTTCCAATAACCTGCCATAAGAGATCACCAAAGTCAACCTCCATAGTGGCAAAGTTCTACTTCCTAGGGCAGCACCTCAAGATAAGGGGAAACAAGCATTGGTTTTGATGATCGAGAAGCCCTTCCACAGGATACTCCACCCATGGATATCCTCGCTCACCTAAGAAAGTTGCCTGCTAAGTTAAGCATATATGATGCCCTGGTCTTATCCAAAGAGATGAGGGAATCATTAATCAAGGCTCTTCATGATCCAGAAATATGCTTAACTCAGTCGACCGTTGTTGGAGAGGAGGCACATTATTTTAGAGAAGCCCAAGGAGTCACTTTCACAGATGAAGACCTTCTTTTGGTGGACATGGAGCACAACCGTTTTCTCTACATTAAAGTGGATATAGGTAGATTCAAACTTTCTAGGGTTCTTGTTGATCCAGTGCATCAGGAACATTATGAGTCTAAAGACCCTTGCCAACTTAAGGATTGACATCTCTACTCTCCGAGGAGATCGAATGATGTTAAGAGGATTCAATGAACAGGGCGAGAGGGCTTTAGGATCCATAGACCTTTGGAGATAGTTGACTGAAATATTAAAGCCAAGTTCTATATCATTGATTCAAATACTTCATTCACTGCTTTGCTCGGTAGGCCTTGGATATAGCAGAACAAGATGATTCTATCCTCCCTTCATCAGTGCATCAAGTTCAAAAGGGATGGAATTGAATATTATGTCAAAGGAGATGAAAAGCTATTTTCAGTTAGAGAGGTTGAGATATATAAAGATGTGTCCTACTATCTTCCTTAAAACACATTTTCTTGTGAACTTGGTCAAAATTTAAATGCAAAAGAAAAAGAAAAAGAAAAATGAAAAATACAAGTCAACGAGAAAAGGACATCAAGGAAGAAGTAGAGTCGCATGTCGCAATCCACCCACAGTTCATTCCACCATACGGACATATGGGTAGAATGACTGACCTCCACCGTGAGAGGCAGAGTGAGACAGAGGCGCCAGAGGAAGACCCCGGTTGGCCACCAATGGGGTTATGTTCTAGTTCTCAAGAGTACCCCTATTATTCACATAAACTTGGAATCCAACTCAGAGGATGAGTCTAATGTGATTAGCATACCAGCCAACCCCTCTCAGCGGGTTTCATTGGAGGTGACACTCGAGCTGGACAAAGATGAAGACCAGGCCTCTAAGCAAAGCATGAATGTATTCGAATCAAGTTTACATGAAACTATTAGGAAGTAGTTAGGAACCTTAGCTCTAACCTTACTTTCCTCTCAAAGAGTTGAAGGTTTAGTAGTAAAGGAAGCCCCTCAATCTTCCAAGGATGTCAAGTTGAAGAGATTCCTATTGAGATCATCATCCTCAAGTTCAAAAACTGATGTAGGACTTGAGGATAATTCATAAAAAGAATTAATGGAATTATCTTTTTATTGGTACTCACCTTGTGTTCTTAATCTTATAAAGAAGGGTTTGATTCCTTATACATGATCCAAGCACAGGTCAGAGTACTTTTAAGAAGCAATGGAACAATAAAGGCAGGGATGCACAATCAAGATCAGGACTAGGATTCGATATAATTGGTCCAGTCGATGACGATGATTACTGCTTAGTTGTCACCAATCATTTGGAGTCTGATAGGTTCTTCTCAAACCACACTAACTCTTATGAGGAAGTATGTCTAAAAACTTCAGATGATCTAGATGATCTCCAAATTGAAGATACACCGCCAGAATTTGAAGAAGAGATACATTTAATAATTGATAAGCTTAAATAAATCAATCTCAAGATAGAAGAAAATCCACGCCCGACATACATTAGTTCGTTGTTGAATGAAGAAGAAACCAATGACTTAGTTAGGCTATTGCTTGAGTTTAAAGATTTATTTGCATAGAGCTATGAAGAAATGCCCAGATTATCTCCTGACGTAGTAGTCCACAAACTAGCAATAGACTCTAACGCTAACCCTATGAAGCAAGCTCTTAGATGCACATGATTAGAAATCAAACAAAAGGTTATTTCTGAAGTCAAGAAATTGATCGATGCTAGTTTCATCAGGGAAGAAAAATACCTTACCTGGTTAGCCAGTGTCATCCCAGTTAAGAAAAAGAATGACCAAATTCTCATATGCATCGATTTCAAGGACTTAAATAAGGCATGCCCTAAGGATGAGTTTCCTCTTCATATACTAGAATTAATGGTGGACATCGCCTCATCTCATGCACTAATCTCCTTCATGGATGGGTCATTTGGCCAAAGCATCTGCTACTGCGTTCTCTCCTCGAAGGACCTTGTAGATGGTGACCTCAAGGATTTGGGCCAACAGCTTAATGGTATACTCGTGGTAAGAATGAAGCTTAGGTTTGAGAACCTTGATAACAGGAACATCACCATCAACCAGGCTCAAACTAGATTACTTAAACACCAGCAAATTTCCTCAAGAGAAATCACAAGCCCATCAGATGAAGCAGAGAACTCTCTCCTATGCTCTCCTAGATGGCACCTTGTATCGACGATCTTTTGATCAAATGTGGTTATGCTATTTGGACAAACATAAAGCCCATAGGATCGTGATGGAGGTACATCCGTGTCTATCAGAGCATCAATCCGTCAAGATGACAAGAAGACCAAGAGATTAGGATACCTGATGATTACAAAGCATGAACGTGGATAGAAGATGCTATCAATGTCAGGTACATATTGTGGTCATACATCAACCACCCAACATTTTATATCCTACATTAGCCTCATGGCCATTTGAGTGTGTAGGCATAGGTCCTATCGATCCTCATCTTCCAAATGCTTCATTCTAGCTACCAAACTACTTTTAGGAACCAAAGAAATCCCACTCGAGAGTCAAAGACATGTGCTTGCTTTTCGAATCATATCGTATATGGGTTCGGGGTGCCTCAATGAATTATATTCGATAATGGTACTGCATTCAAAAGCACCAAGATCAAAAACTTTGCCAGGAGACACGGTATAGATTGGAGATACTCCACCATCTACTATCCCAAGGAAAATGGCCTAGCAGAAGCATTCAACAAAACTCTCATCCAAATACTGAAGAAGACACTCGTCGACAACAAGCGACAATGGCATGAGTAGGTAGTTGAAGCTTTGTGAGCATACCGCACCACATACAGAACTCCAACTCAATCTACCCAATTCTCCTGTATGGGTCCAAGCGTTCTACCATTAAAGTTCAACTCCCATCACTAAGGATAACAATGGGTAGTAAAATCGAGCGTAATGTTGTGGTTAGAAGAGCTCGAAGGTTTGGAGGAGAGACACCTACGAGCATGCCAGAACCTCGAGTTGTACAAAGTCAAGATGATTCAAGCTGACAACAAGTTGGTCTTCCTTAGAGCCTTTCAAGTAGGAGAACTTATTTTAGTTCTAAGGAAACCAATTGTTGCCCGTCGAAAGATAGGAGATAAGTTTGAACCCACTTGGGAAGGCCTTTTTATCATAGAGAAGGTCTACCAAGGAGGATCTTATCAACTTATTGATTGTAAAGGGGAACACCCAATGTTTCCAATTAATGGGCTCTATTTGAAGAAATATTACCCATAAAATCATGTTTGAAAATAATTATCTTCAAAAATTCTATTCCAATTCATCAAAATATTATTTTCATTCGAAGCGTTGTTTGCTTATTTGCGAATCCGCCATGACGTGTTTTAGGGTAGGTGTAAGAGAACCCAAGAGGCATCCTATCCCTCTTTCATAACATGAACACAAATTAAACACAATTCCCTAGTGCTACTAGAATAGGTGTGAGAGAACCCAAGAGGCATCCTATTTCTACTAGCATGCCTAAGTTAAGTGTAAGAGAACCCAAGCAGCATCCTTTCTTAGTAGGATCATAACTGCCATTTGTGGCACCATTTCATCAACTTTAAAATGTGTTTTAAGATAGGTGTAAGATAACCCAAGCGGAATCCTATCCTCCATAAACACAAACACAAACACATATCTTTTGTCTTGAGCTATTTTAAAGTGGGAGCAAGCCCCCTGTGGCACTCACTCATTAGCTGCTCTAAGTCGGGCCGACATGCTATATTGCTAGTGTGTCACCCCAGTAGTCATTTATCTGGAGGATGTGAGTCCACATGCTTTCTTCTTGACTTGACTATTACAAATCGATGAGTGCCTTGTTAGTTTGGTAGGCATCACTACGTAGCCAATAAGCTACCTCATGTTGGCTTTGTTAAAGAAGATGTAAGTCTACATGCTTTCTTCTTGGACTAGCTATCATAATCTGACTAGGTTGAGTATGTCTGAGGCTTACGATAAGTCCCCTAGTAGCTCCTTTCCTCTCAACTACTTTTAAGTTGATATAAGTACCCCAGTGGCATTCACTCAATAGTCGCCCTAGATCGGATAGAACCTATCGAACCGAAGATAGACTATCCCAACAATCCTTTCCGCTATTAGAGGATGTGAGTCCCTGATGCTTTCTTCCTAGGTTGATTGTCACAAATCGTTCACTATGCTGACAGTGACTCACCTAGTGGATACACCACTCTTAGTAGATGTGAGTCCCCGCTCTTTCTCCTTGAGTTGGCCACCGAATACCTATAGATATTATCTTCTCCTGGGTTTTGGATAGAGCCCTTAGCGACCCCTCCCCTGGGCACTCTACATGGATTACATCCTATACCCCAGACAAGACGTTACTTTTGGATTGGACAGCCCCTTTCCTAGTAGCCACTCTGTGGTTGGAGAATTTGTTCAACCGGATGCATGATTCTCCTTAGTTCAAAATTTGAGATAGGTCTAGGCTGATATAAGCTTCTTCTCAGTATGATCCCTGGCAAACCAACAGGGTCCACAATAAATAAACAAACAAAACAAATAAATTTATTCACTTATGGATTAGGAATTAAAGCCCCTAGCGGCCCCTTTCTCAAGCAGGAATCCTATCTTTAGGCTGTTAATAAACTTCTTATAGAATTCCGACTACACTTGAGTTGAGATAAGTCCCGTGCACTCTCTATAGTCACTAGTCGTTCAATCTATTTTGCAACAAATAGATTGCCCCAGCATTCATTTTGCTTTGGAAGATGTAAGTCTACTACGCATTCTTTCTAGCATGATTGTTGCAAACTGATAGGTAGCCCTAGGTCGAGTTGACATGTTACCTTGCTAATATGTCGCCCCAGTGGTCTTTTATTCAGGAAAGATGTGAGTCCCCGTGTTTTCTTCCCTGAATTAACTGCTGCAAATCGAAAGACATCCATTTGGTTGGATAGTTCTCCCCTCGATCAAGAAGGTACTTCCTTTGGATCAGTAAATCTGAGGTAGGCCAAAGTCGACAAGGCCCCTACTCAGTGCAGTCCATCACAAACCGATGGGATCCATCAAAAATAATTAAAAAATGAAATTAATTTTGACTATCTTTGAGCCAATTTAAGTCCCCCAGTGGCATTCACTCAATAGTCAGCCTAAGGTTGGGTTCAATCCGTTTCCTCGCCAACAGATCACCCCAGCAACTAATACCTATTTTGGAGGATGTAAGTCTACTACACTTTCTTCCTAGTACAGCTGATGCACACTGAAAGGCACTCCTTTTATTGGATAGTCCTACTATGTGGTTGGTAGACTACCCCTTTGGATTGGTATATCTGAAGTATGCCAAAGCCAACATGGCCCCTACTTAATGCGATCCATCGCAAACTGAGACGGTCCATCTCAAAATTCAAAATTTAAATTCTAAAATAAAATCAACCCTCCTCCCTAGTGGAGTCAAATTAAACAATCAAATCAATCAGCTTCTTCTCAATGAGATGCAAATTTTTTTTATCTCCCTAGTGGAGTTAATTCAATCCAAACTGAACTTACTCCCTTAGAAGAAGGTTTATATCTTTTATCCCCAGTGGATTCCAAATTTTAATCCCTTAGTGGATTTCACAACCCCTCATCCCCCAGTAGATGACTTGAGCCTTTTCCCTGGAAAGGTTCACATATTGTATCCCTAGTGGATTCCTCCTTTGCTCTATTATGTTTTGACATGTGCAGAGTCACATTGCATTAAGCTTTTGATTCCACCCTAGAGATCATTTATGTTAGTGCTTGTGATTGTTCGGCATTGTTGATCGTCTTGGTTAACACTAATACGTGCGGTGTACCTTGTCAGTCACACCACATATATTGGGTGCTCTTTGTTGACCTCACTTTTGGAGTAAGCTTTCAACTTCTCCATCATAGACATAAGGACTCCTCTAAACACTAAGAGTTTCTTAGTTTTAAGACACTTCTAGTGATTAGGTGAACACTTAACCTAACCCTAGAGACTTAGAAGAGTTAGCCATTGGAATAAGTTATGCCTTAGGGGTATTAAGAGGACTTGCCTACCCTATAGTTTGAACCCAACCATTGCTTCCTTCTTTCAAATAAAAATTCAAACTCAAATCTTAAATCAATTCCAACTTAATTGATTTTCTCAAATCATAAATCAATTCCAAAATCAAAATCATGAATCAATTCCAAATAATTTAAACCCATAATCAATTCCAAATCCAAAATCTTTCCTAAGCCCTTTTGATTTCATCTTGGACTTAGCTAAAAATCAAATCAAATCACAAACTTAAAGATTTTCTCATAAATTATATTCTCATTTATATTCACAAATATAAATGAAATATAAATTCAAATAACCAAAACTAAATTCAAAACTCAAATCCAATTCTAACTAAAACCCAACTTATCTCTTTCAAGTCAAATCATTGAACTTAGCCAAATCGTTCTCAAATCAATCCAAATCCTTGGATTTTCTCTTCAAACAATCATTCCTTCAATCACAAGCCCAAATATGAACATAAACTACAATCATCAAACCAAAATCAAACTAACCCAAATCAAACCCATGTTCATCTTTTGAACTTGAAATTGTTAAATGAATCAAAACTCATTTGACCCCAAATCACTTGCAATTGGATTTATATTTCAATCATAAGTCCATATGTGAGTTTAACTAAAACTTGAATCAAGCCTTGATCAAGCTAATTGACCCACTTAGGCTCACTTGACCCAAAGTGACCTAAAGGATCTTTTTGAGCCAAATTCTAATCCAACCCAAATTGGATTGAATTAAGCTGATCTATGCCTCACATTATAACCAACAATCATCCTAGGATGATCAATCACTCAAATATCAAACCAAGTCAAACCTAGCCTTTTGACCAAGTCAACATTTAGCCCAAATGAAACCTAAACTAGCCAAAAT
>CM038222.1:131091786-131356297 GCA_021442155.1 Cymbidium sinense | reverse complement strand
TTGGATTATAGAGTGATTTGGTTCAATTTGAATTTGACCCTTGGGCTATGGTATAATTGGGGTTAGGTTGGCCAAATTAGATCTAATTGAAGGTTGTATTATGTTTAATATTGAATTAGTGATTGGTTGGAAGCATTGGTTTCAATCAATTTGGTTTAGGATTTGATTTGGTTCAATTTGACCCTTTAGGCCAAATTAGGTCAACATGGGTCAAAGGGTCCAATTGGCTTAATTAGGTCTAATTGATTATATTGGAGTGTTCAATAATGATCTACAATCATCAATGAAGGGATTTGATGGCTTGATTTGATCTAATGAGAGTTTAATTGGAGTTTAGTTCAATTACCCCTTTTTGGTCACTTTGGGTCAAGTGACTTGGTCAAGCTAGCTTGGACCACTTGGGGTTATGGATGGTTGGGGTGTGTTCAATGATAAATTTGAAGTTAATTGGTGGCTTTGATTGCAATTGATTTGGGCTTAACTAGGTTTTGGCTCATTTGAAACCTTTAGGTCAAATGGGCCAACTTGGGTTGGTCACCTTCCATTGGTTCAATTGGCTTGATTCCAAGTATTAGAATGGCTTAAAATGATCTATTAAATAATTAGAGTGATTGAGAAAATTAAGTTGGAATTAGTTTTCTTGAATAGGCTTGAGTTGAGTTATAGAATTGTTGTGGGGTTAACTTGGGTTAACCCCAAAGTTAATTTGGCTTGGAGCTTGGATTAGAAAACCAAATTCCAGTAAGATTAATTGAATGGGTTGGAGTTGGTTTAGCTTCATCTACATTTGGATGAGTGAATAGGTATGAGTCTTGATTTAAGCCATAGGATGGATGAAACCTATTTGTCCTAAGGTGGACTCTGAGCTTAGGGTCATACCTTCTATGCCTTTAAGCTCAAGTTTTAGTGCCCCCTTAATCACTAGAAGTGTCCTAGCACTCAGAAATCTAACTGTCTAGAAGGTTCTAAATCTAAGATAAGAAAGGTTAATCCTCACTCCAAAAGTGAGGTTAATAGCCTTAGCTGTAATTTTAAAGGTTCTCGGAGACCCTTCTATAAAAATTCATCAACCCAATGTAGCCAAATATTGATAACTAGAGGCTACTATAGTAATTCCTAACAATGATAAGTGCAACATTATAAGTAGTATAACCTATTATGGCAAACTATCATTGTTATCTAAATCTTAGCCATAGGATTGTAGCGATAACATCCTCACAAGTGTTGGATAACAAACTCATTTTATAAATGTATCATAATGTTATACCTATAGAGACTAATGCTACTATCATTTTTTTTCAACTCTATTTTCTCTAGTTGTTCATTTATAGGTTTTATGGTATCATAGCTTCTTCAAGCCCAAAGAAACATTCTTTATCTGCACACTCTATTTATATTTCAATTGTTTTTTTCAAACTCATGGATATCCCTGCTTCATCTGCAACTTAGTCTCTCAACCATCAATCTCCTATCCATATAAGTGAAACTTCTATTCCTTTTTAACTAAAATTTCTCAAGGCCAATGTCAAACTAGTGATTAATACACTACTATTGACAACTATCCTCTCTAGAAATCACTAACACTAAAACTATTTATAGCTAATGAATTTAATGGCTTTTTTATGGTATTGTAAAACCTCCAAAACATATAGTTGATGAAACAGGAAATATTTTTTCTAATCCAAATTACAATATATGGATACTCATTTATCTAAATTAGATAGTGGGTCTTTATTCGACTATATCTTCTACTCTTTTTTCTTATTTTCTTAATTTAGATTCATGTGCATCAATTAGGAAAATAATGGAAAGAAGGTTGCAATCAACTAATAAATCTTGTATCTTATAGTTAATGAATGGATTACATCATGTATTTATAAAAGACAAAACTATGGTGCAATATCTTTTTAAAATAAAGAGCAAATGTGATGCAATTTCTGCCACTAATTCTTTGTTAGCTACTAAAGATGTAATCCCTTATACTTGTAATGGATTATGTTAAACATATCAAGCATTTAAAAACTTTATAAGAACCAATTTGTATCTAATTTATTTGAATGACTTCATTGACCTCACTTTTGGAGTGAGGATTAATCACTCCCATCTTAAGTCTAGGATTCTTCTAAACACTTAGGTTTCCTTAGTGCTGAGACACTTCTAGTGATTAAGAGAACACTAAACTCAGACCTAGAGACTTGTAGGGCATAACCCTAAGCTTAGAGCTTACCTTAAGACACTTGGGCATCACCTACCCTAAGGCCTAAACTGACACTCATACCCATCAATTCATTTAAATCTAGACCAAATGATTGAAACCTAAACCCCAAGCCAAAAATATAAACTTAACCTAAGCTCAATTTAATCCACCTTAACCCAAGTCAGCTAAGGAAAGTAAGATGGTTCAACTCAAAACTTTTGGGCCTAAGAAAGCCAAATATAGCTTCAAACTCATATGATTGAGACCAAACCAACCCAAACTCATTTGAATTCAGCTAATATTGATTGAATTTGGTTTTCAATCCAAGTTTCAAGCTAAATTAACTTGAATCTTAACACAAGTTAACTCACTACAATTCTATAACTCCATTCAAACCAATTCATGCAAACCAAACTCAATTTAATTCTCTCAATCATTATAACTATCCAATTGATCATTTTAAACTATTCCAACACTTGAAATCAAGGTAATTAAACCAATTAAACTTAATTAATCAAAGTTAGCCCATTTGACCTAAATGGTTCAAATGAGCCAAAAGCCAATCAAACCCAAATCAATTATAGTCAAAGCCACCAAACAACTTTAAATTCACCATTAAATATATTCCAACAATTGATAGCCTCAATTGGTCCAAATGGACCAGACCAAACCACTTAACCCAAAGTGACCTAAAAGGTCCAATTTGACCAAACTTTAATCAAACTCTCATTGAATCAAACCAAACTACCTAATATTTTAATTTATAATTGTAGGTCACTATTGAACACTCCACTACAATCAATTAGCTAATTAAGCCAATTTGACCCTTAACCCAAGTTGACCCAAAGTGACCTAAAGGGCCAAATTGGGCCAAATCATGTTCTAAGCCAAATTAATTGCAATCAATAACTCTCATCAACCACAAATTGGATATTGAACATGGCTCAACCACCAATTGAATCCAATTGAACATAACCAAGACATTTTAGCCTCTCGACCCAAGTTGGCCTAATTTAGCCTAAAGGGAAAAATTGGGTCAAATCAAACCCTAAATTAAATTGATTGAAATCAATGCTTCCAATCAATTGACAATTGAATATTGGACATGATCCAACCTTCAATTGGACCCAATTTGGTCAACCCAACCCAATTGACCTATTTAGTCCAATTTGACCTAAAAGGTCAAATTGAACCAAATTACTCCCTAATCCAAATCAATTCAAATCAAATCTTCCAATCAATTGCTAATGATCAATTGAACATGGACCTAACCCATGCTCAAGCCAACTTAGCCAATTTGGTCAAATTGGTCAACATGACCCATTTAACCCATATTGAACCATATGAACCAAATCCAAATTTAATCTAAATTGAATAAAACTAATTGCACTAACTCATTCTAAATGACCAATTAAACTTAACCAAACTTCACTTTAGCCCAATTTGGTCAAAATGGTCAACTTAGCCAAATTGGACCTATTTGACTACGTGAATCAAATTGAACCAAACCCAATCAAACCAAGTCTAAACCTGGCCAAACTTGGCATGACTCATCCTTGGGCCACCATGGACCCCGCAGGCCTAACCCATGGAGAACTTGTTGGGTCAAACCCATTGAACCAAGCCCCTAAATGGGACAAAATCCATTAGAAGGGTTCTCCACCTCCCACTTTTGGAAGCCATCTTTGATCTTTCTAGGATAGAGGACCACCCAACCCGACCAAAGTTGTTGGGTTCATCCTTTGGTCAAGAGAGGGTTTCACCAATGAGCAATCATTGGTCCATCTAAGGAGGAGTGTACACTCCATGGAAGCCTACACTCTTAACCTCTCACATACATCCACCGAGTCCCCCACCTCTAACCACCCACTCAAATAGCTATCAAATGTCTGACCCAATTGGTTCAATTAGGGAGGAGAATATACTCCTTCCCATCCATTCAAACTTACCACAGACCTTCTCTAGAGGATTCCGAATAGTCCCCAAGCATTTTCTGAGTTTCTCATGCACCTTACCACCAATGAGACCAATCTCCACTCAAACCCTAGAGCCTTGTCCGTCCATTCTCATGAAAACTCCATAAAATTTAAATTAACTATTCCCACACATTTTCCAAGCCTCAATGAAAGAGAATGAATCGGTTCTTGATCAATTCAATAATCGAAAGGCATCCCTAGACTAACTCCGATGACTTCTATAGTGGTGCTTGATCTACAGACCGATAGGTGGGGAGACAACTTGAGATCTTCTCAATAGGGCTTCATCTCTTCTAGACGAAGTTACATCTATCTATGAACTATCAATCTTTAATTCCAACGAGGTAAAAATCTAGTAACCATAGATTTGGCTATTAAGTGTTGGCCTTTTTCGAAATGAATTGTGATTTTAGCAATTTCCATCATATGATCTCCTTCTCTTCCCCTACCATTTTGGATTCGATTCCACTATCAAATGACCCGTGTTTCGGATCGAGCGTAGAGGTGGAGCGGTTCTCTTCTGGATGACATATCACGCATCTATCTCGTGATTAGACGATCGTGATTAATCACATTAGAAATTTCAATTTAATCCTTTTGTAATCACAGGATTAATCTTGACTGATTGATCCGGGATTGGAAGATCGAGATGAAACTATGTTCGCCTCCACTGACTCACCACCCATGTTAGACATTTTAAATAACCAATACTACGACGCTATATGGAAAGCATTGTCGCGTCAGCATCCACGTGGCGTCAATGGTTTAAAATGATTTAATTGGATTTAAAAATATATTTAAATAGCTACAACTTTAAAAAATCATAACTAACTATAGAAAAACTCAAAAAATACAAATAAACCCATTTTGGAAGCTTAGATAGAAGAGAATTTAATAGAAATAAAATTTCTAATTAATATTTAATGAACAGTGCTTAATTAAGATTTAAAGCTTAAGCCCTTAAATTAAGGATAAATTACTTGGCTAATTAATTTTAAATTTGACATGTTGATTCTATAGGATGTCCTCTGCCTCTCATGTTTTTCTTGGAATAATTTGTCATGTAGTTTGAGAAATTCCAAATTTTCAATCCTAATTACCCTTTTTAAATGATTTAATAATTATAAAATTAATGAATAAAATTAAGTAATTAATGTAAATAGTGGGATAATTAATTAGGACCCTCTCAATTATTTCCAAATGTATTCTCTCAAAAGGTTTAGTTAATATGTCTAATAATTAAGGATAAATTAAAGAAAATTAATAATGAAATTTAAATTAAATCAATTAAGTAACTCAAGTGCAATCAATTAATCCCTTTATGTGTTTATTAACATAAAGTCATTAAAGAAATTATGATTTTTATATTGGTGTGGGAAATTCATAAGAGTATTTATCTTAAATCTTTTTCTTCTTAAATTTAATTAAGTCTTAAGCATGAGCCTAATTGTCTCTTTAGGTACATTACAAATTTTATTTTTTCAAAGCATATCATTGAAGGCTCATGTTTAGATAATTAATTAAATTAAAAAAGATTGGGAAGGGTGATCAAATTGATATAATTAATAGATTGAACCTAATTAATCAACAAAATGTATTTAATCTCCTTCCTTTAACATATTAAATAACCAAAATGGGATGGGGTGAATTCTAAGTATTGTTTCTCCTTTAGGTTTCAACAGCTTGAATATTAAAATTAACATTAAAGAAACTTTGATTAAATTTAAGGGATGTTTATCTAATTTGATTGTCCATAGGTTCTAATGAAATCAAGTATGTTGTGTAGTGATATTCAATTACTTCCTTTCAAGTATTATAAATGTGCATGACATGTGCTTCATTTGTTCATGTTTTAAAGTTAAAAGAATATGATTGCATTTAAATTGCATGAGTTGGACAAGTATTTTTATATGGTGTGGCTATTATCATTAGTAAATCTCAAACTATTTTGAAACTCTATGTTAATTCTAAATTAAATAAGCTGAAGCTTAAATCAATGATTATTATACATATTTAGTTATTTAAAAATAAAATGTTCATTTACTTGTAATCAAAAGATGGTAATTGATGGTTTTATTTCTATATTCATACTTATGTATTCATGCATTTGAATTAGCAAAAATATAATCTAGAAATCTCATAAATATGAGGCTTTAAGTAACCCTAACGAGGTCTTAGATAATCTCACTTCTTTAGTTCAATAATGGCACATACTTGCTTAACTTTATTTATGTGTATGCATATACTAGAATATAAAGTTAAACCCTTTTTTAAAGCTTTACACAAGTGAAAGATATTTATACAAAACCTTTTCATGATTTTATTTCTATGTTTATGTATATTTGATTTGGTAAGTATATTGTTTGAACATCCCAGGAACATGAGGCTTTATGTAGCCCCAAAGAGGTCTTAGATAATCTCACTTCTGATTCAACAATGATGTATGCTTTGATATAAGATAAAATATTTTTTTATCAAATTCATGCATCAACATTCATTAAGTATGCAAAATATAGGTACATTGCATGTATATATATACTAAATTAAATCTTAAAGAAACTAAAAGGAATGAATGTGGATGTTAGTGATAATGAAAGAAGTAGTGGAGTATTATTCATGTGATGGTGATTTAATTTCATTGGTCTTAAGATGTCATTCATGTTTGAATAAAATTCATAAGGACTTAGGCTGAAATAATATTCATAAAAGTCTATTAAGAAAGTTAAAGCAATAATGGTCTATCTTTGGAAATCAACTTAGGCTAGGGATGAAAGAGTTAAGTCTCTTTATTCTCTTCATAATGATTAAATGTTAAGTAAGAAGTGAACAAAATAAAAATACATAAGTTAAAACTCAATCAAGTTACTAAAGACTTAAAGTAAAATCACCCTTGAGGTAATTTAAACAATCCTAAACTTTAGAAAATCTAATTCTAAAGCCCAATCAAGACATACCACACTAAGCCTTAGCACACACATTAGAATACTAAGTCACCGATCTTAGTATTAGGCATAACAAATTATTTCAAAGAAGGAAAAGAACAAGAAATGAAGACTCTCATAATGTTTATTTCATTTGAAAGATTTAATTATAATATGCTTTATAAGTGTAGAGCTTCCAAACTCTTTTTCTGGTGTACGGTGATCATTAGCCTTTTATTATTATTTTATGAAATCTAAATGTTTGATTGTTATGTTTAGATTGTGCAATAGAAATGACATGCTTTTCATAAGTTTCTTAACATGTGTATGTTGGATGTGTGGCTCGGATGCGGTAGGCTCTTTAGGATAAAATTAAATTTTATATCCTCATTAAATAACACATAACTAAATTCTAATGTAGCTCACAACCTCACTCTAAAGATATATATAACAAGATAATAATATATTTTAGAAACCCTTTAACCGAATGGTTGTATCCTATAATAACATGTATGTCATATTTTCATTCTTGAATATAGAGGATCTCCACTCTTGCATGATAAGGGACAAGCTTAACTTTGAAAGCGGTCCCTTATAGTGGAGAACACCCCTTCTAGCTGATTTAGCCCATAAGTAAATTTTATCATGCATATAGGCATAAACTCTCCCAAGCCTGAGTCCAAAATGATGAGTCAAAATAAAATAAAATATGTAAATTTTATTGCATCAATTTAGGTCATAATTTGCACACCTATCACGATTTAGTCTCTTAGGGACTGAGTTTAGGACTCTATATTCTTTCTTAATTAATAACAGTCTAACCATCTTGCATTTACATATGACTTGCCCACATGATTTAAAATCATAGGAGGTGTTAACTAGCAGGCACTCCATGAGGTTGTAAGTCCAGAAGAGTCGAGATCGATCCACTCTCTCTAGTAGAAGTGAATCAATATATCCCATTCCCCTGAGTAGAATTAGGTCAAACTCTTAGCTTATGCTACTGCACTCTAGATATATGTTCGAAGGCTTCTTGTGTCCCTTTAACTATAAGTACAAGTCCTCATATCGTAGGCATTCCCATAATCTTGTGTTGTTGGGAATATAAACCCTAGCTTTCTAATAAAAATTCAACTCAAATAGAAATAACTCTCTTCTAAAAATATAAAGCCTCATCATAGGGTAGATTGGAACATTCATTAGGCTTCCTAGTAACATTAATGTGTCATGTGGATTCTGTAAATAAGATTCCTATTTGAACTCTTCCCATTTGATTTCTAATAACAATCAATCATTTGATAGTTTAGCTTTGAAATCTTTGAAGATATTAATTGACTACTTTAATCAAGAGTATTCTTAAGAAATTTCTATTATCTAGGATGTAATTAACTATGAAAGCTTGGTTCTATAGGAAACTAAAGAACCCAACATAAAATAAAACCTACTTTACTTGTCCATGTAAAGTAGGGGAAAGATCTCTAGTATAAATGTAGACCCTTCTGCCTTAGCAATCCTTATTAAGTGATTGAGTCCATTGTAGGGTGATGTCTATATCTTATGAGGTAGTACATCATAACTTAATGTTGGACTCGATCACTTCAATAAGTACCCTCTAAGATCTGTGTGGTGTCCCAACGACTCCAAATTAAAACACCATAACTTTTATACCTTATTTTGTAGCGAAGAACTCAATATTGAAGCGGCCGAGATACCAACAATATAGATGCACTAGATGCTCAACTTGCTCTTTATACATCTAAAAGAAAAAGAAGAGATCATATTTTTAATCATGGGATAAACTCTTATCTATACAACTCTAATTCTTAACCAGCAAGAGATATGCAATCATCTTATGAAAACACTACAAGAAATCCTAATTCATATATTGAATGTCAAATTTGTGGAAAACTTAAACACTCTACATTTAAATGTGGCATAAAACTAATCTTTCATACTAAACCAATACCGCCATCTGGTCAATCTCTATCTATTATGGATTTGATTTTTGACTCATGGATAACTGCAAACTTAATCACTTTTTTCGCTCAACTTCAACTTTTGAAGGCCTATTCAGGTTCACATCAAATATTAGTCAAAACTAGAGATACATTATCAATTTCTCATAAAGAACAAGGTCCTACTCCAAGTCATAAGCTCAATCTAAACCAATTGTTTCATGTTTCAAATATTTCTAATAACCTTATTTTTGTGAATATGTATACCATTGATAATCATTGTCCAATAATTTTGTATCCTTCTAGTTTAACTATCAAGGATATGATGATCAATCATTCTCACAAGACTATATCTAATTAGAATGACAAAACAAACACATCTCTATGTTACGCCATTGGCATTTGGCTATCCATCTACTTATATCAACTCAATCCTTTCCTCTTATGTCTATTTTAAAGTTTCATTGTTAGTCATGTGATCTTGCAAAAGTGTCACAAGTTGTGTTTTCCTATTTCTACTTCCCATACTTGTAAACCTTAGGAATTAATACATAATGATATATGGGGTCATTCACCAATTCTATCTATAGAAGGTTTTTGTTATTATCTTTTGTTTGTAGATGATTTTTCTCATTATGGTTAAGTGTATCCTATGAAACAAAAGTTTGATATTATTGACTTATTCTTATCCTTTAAAACTTTGGTTAAGAATTACTTTACTCAATCAATTAAAGTCTTGCATATAATGCTGGCAGAGAGTATATTTCACATAAAATCAAAATTGGCTTCAACAATTTGATATTGTACATCAACTTTCATGTCCAATATACTCCCAAACAAAGTGGTATTGTGAAATGAAAACATTAGCATATCATTGGAGCTACAAGAACCTTATTACATGAAGCATAAATATCACCTAAGTTTTGGGTTGATATTATTTAACTATCATATATCTTATAAATCATTTGCTTTCATCCACAACACTCAATTGTTTAGCATATGAAATGATATATCATAAATCTCCTACATATGATTATCTTAAGGTATTTGGTTTCTTATGTTACCCATGGTTACCACTTCACATTCATGAAATAACTTGTCCCTAAATTGGTTACTTGTGTATTTCTTGGTCTTTCATCTTCTCATAAAGGTTACAAATGCCTAACTCTTCTCACTAAAAAATTACTATTTCATGTACACTTTTGTGAGAACATTTTTCATTTGTCTTTTCAATTAAAATAAAAGTTTTACTTCTTCAATTATTCCACTATTAACTCTTGTTTCTATAATAGCTATCTTCATACATCAATTCCCACTTCATCTACCTATTTAAGCCCTTTAGCTCCACCAACATCACTTTCCCCATCTAATATATCGACTCCCACAACTACACCACATGCTCTAATTGACCAACAACTTCGTTTTCCTTCTCAAACTTCTTCTCCTTCCCGACCACCTGATACTTTTTACACTCATCTTATGGTCACACACTCTAAAACTAATCATCTCAAAACTAAACATATAATTAGCATTCTCACTTTTGTGAGTCAGGCAAATCCAACATCTTATATTGCTCTATTGACCTTACTTTTGGAGTGAGTTTTCAAATTCCTCATCATAGATCTAGGACACTTATAGACATTAAGAGCTCCTTAGTCTTAAGATACTTCTAGTGATTAGGTGAACACTTAGCCTAAGCCTAGAGACTTATAAGGGTTAGCCATAGGAATAGGTTATGCCTTAGGAACTTTAGAAGACTTTTCAACCCTGTAGCCTAAACCCAATCCATCCTTTCCTTCTCAAACCAAACCTCAAATTCATACTAAATCTAAACCAAATCTCCAAGACTCATAATCAATCTCATGGTCAAATTCATGCTCAACCTTATGATTGAATTTAAAACCCTTTCTTAGCCCTTTGATTTTGTCTTATGGACTTAGCCTTAACCAAATTCAAATCAATCCCAATTCATTTGATTTTCTCAAAGATCATTTCAATCTCTCAATCATTTATCAAATTTCAATTCAAATCCAACTTCAAATAATTCAATTCCAAAATCAAATCCAAGTTCCAAAATTCCTTCCTAAGCCATATAACCCATTCTCATAAACATAGCCAAATCTCCACCTAAATTATCCCAAACTTGATTGATTTCTTTATAAATCAATTATTCCTTCATTTATATTCACAAATATAAATGAAATCCATACTCAAATGACCAAAACTAAATCAAACCAAATCAAACCAAGCCAAGACCCTTCTTAAGGCATATGGACCTACCTCCATATGCTTAACCAAATCTTAACCCAAATCAACCCAAAAGTAATTGGTTTCTTTATAAATCAATTATTTCTTCATTTATATTCATAAATATAAGTGAAACCCACCTTCCAATGAAAAAAATAAATCAAACTAAATTGATTTGTTTCCTAGCTCTTTTGACCTACATCCTTTAGCTTAGTCAAATTTGCTTCCAAATCACTCCAAACTCAAACGATTTTCTCATGAATCATTTATATCTTCATTTATATTCCCAAATATAAATGAAATATAAATAAATAGTCAAAAATATATCCAAAATCAAACCAAAACTCAATTCAAGCCTTTTAAGCCATTTCTTTGGACTTGGCCAAATCCTATCCAAATCAAGCCAAAACTAATGAATTTTCCCTTAAATCAATCATTCCTTCAATCATCTATCCAAATATAAATAAAATCTACAATCATCAAACCAAACTCAAGTCAACCCAAGTCCAAGCCCAAGATGGCCCTTTTAGCTTGAAAACATCAAATGAGCCAAAATCCATTAAACTCCAAATTAATTACAGTTGAATTTATATTTCAATCCTAGGCTCATAAGTCAACTAAACTTGAATCAAGCCAAAACCAAACTGACACATTGAGATCCTCTTGACCAAAAGTTTCCTAAAGGATCTTCTTGAGCTAAGTTCTAATCCAACCCAAATTGGATTGAACCAAGCCCATCCAAGCCTCATATCATGATCAACAATCACCTTAGGATGATCAACCACCTTGAATTAGGTCAAACCAAGTAAGCATGGTCCTTTGACCAAGTCAACCTTTAGCCAAATGAAGCATAAACTAGCCAAAACCCACCATAGACCAAATTGATTGAAACCATTAATTCACACCAACTCATGATCAACGATGGAACATGACTTGACCCTCAATTGAGCCAAACCAAGTCCAATTGGCCATTTGACCCAAGTTGACCCAAATTGGTCTAAAAGGACAAAATGGGTCAAATCATGATCTAACCTAAATTGATTGCAACCAACGGCTCAAGTTCATTCCAAATTGACTATTGAGCTTGACCAAAGGCATAATTGAGCCCAATTTGATCAATTGGTCAACTTGACCCAACCTAGCCCAAACTGACCTAAAGGATTAAATTAGCCAAAATCTAAATTAAATCCAAATTGATTCAAACCAAAGCCTACAATCATTTTTAATTAACTAATTGGACTTAAACAAACACTTAAACCATCCTAATTTGGTCAATTTGGTCAACTTGGTCACCTTAGCCCATTTGACCTATATGAATCCAAGTGAGAAAAAATTAAAGTTAGGCCAAATTGATTGAAACCACTTGAACTAAAACTCTTCAAATCATCATTTGGACCTAACCCAAGCTTTGGTTTGACCCAATTTGACCAATTGGTCAACCCAACCCTACATGAACCCATGTGAACCTATTTGACCAAATGAAGCCAAAACCCATAAAACCAACCATGGGACTTTGGTGACAAATGACTCAAACACAACCTAGGGTAGCCAAAAATCAACCCAAACTCATTTGGAGTGAAGCCTAATGAAAATATTCCATTGATTCTCTCCCTCATGTGGGATTTTGCCAAAATGGCAAAGTCCACCTCCTTTCACCTTGTATCCTCACTCACCCAAATGAGGGATCCATACCCTCTTATCCCACTCTATAAGATGCTAGGACTTGCCATGGACTAAAGGGAGGTGAACCAACTCACCTCCCATACAAGCTAAACTCCCAAGGGATCAACAAAACCCAATATGCCCAAATCTAGCTTGGAGCCTCCTACCATGGCTTTTCCCAATCCAAATGAACCACGTGGACTCGAATGAGACCCCTCTAGTGCTCTGACGGTGGTAGGTCGACCAAAAAATGGGAAGTCATCCAGTCCATCCACCTCACAAACTGAGAGGTATACACCCTCAATTCGAATGGGAAACTCATCACTTCATTAGAGCTTCCAAACATGATTTTGAGTCTCCCTGTAATTCCTAGAGCCATCCCAAGCTTTCCCCTTGTAGCATTTCTCCTTTCCCTATGAAACTGAAATAGAGGAGGCTAATCTTGATTCGAGCTTGCCCATTCCTCAACCAAAACCAAATTACTCTTGCACATGCCTTCCACACACGTTGTTGAAGCCATCCAAGTCTTTTCCCAAGCTTTCAAGCTACCAGAGGAGGGACTTCGATCACCACCGAGCTCCATAGAGAAAGAAATTGATCCACTGAGTGAGAGGAATTGCCTTCTCAACAGGCCTCATACTATGAAGCTACCTCTGTCGATCCCACCACTGGTCTTGAGCTCCGATGAGGTAATTCCTCAAAACTATAGAAATAGGAAAATTTGGTTGGAACTTACGAAGGAAATTTGCATGTGAGTTGATCTTGATAGTTGAATGTGTTAAAATTCCTTTCGTGATGGTGTGGGTTGATTTTGAAGTTCAACCAAGCTTGGGTGAGCTCAAATCGAATGATTCATGGTGGACAGCATCATTCATCCCAGGAAAGAGGATCACGCCATCCATTCCACATGATTGGAATGGACGCTCATCAAATCATGTTAGATCTCCCCTATTTTCCTCCTTTATGCCATGGGTTTGATCGCACCAGGATTGACGATGGAGATCAATATCTCGCCGCATGCTGTGGATGTGACAACTTAAATACCAATCCCATGATACATGGAAAGCACGCCACTTTGCCATGGAGCTATGGGATTAGGCTTAATTAGGGTTATTTAATGTATTTTTAAGGCTAAAACTTCTATAATTCATAATTACTTGTAAACAAATCCAAAAAATACAAATAATGGCTCATTTTAAAGGTATTTTAGAGAAAAATTTAATAAAAATATTTTTAATTTGTTTTTAATAATAAACAGAGCTTAATTAAGATTTAATTAAAAACTTAATTAGCTTAATTACTCTCTAATCAATCAAGTGATTGATCCCAAAATTTATGAGATTGTTTAAGAGGATGACCTTTATCTCTATAATTTTTTAAGATTTATTACTTACTAAATTAAGAGAATTCATAAATTAAGCCTTAATTACTCTCTTAATTTAATTCATTAATTAATCATGTGAATAGTAATGGATTAATTAATTAAGTGGTTAAATGTTCCTTAACAGTGGGTGAACTCAGGAGATAAGATTAGGGCCTCTTTCTTAATCTATTTTTTATGTTCATTTTCATTAATTAAATTAACCAAAGCTTAATGAATTAATCAAATTGTTTAATTAATTAAGTTGAAAATGTAATTATATGGAATATTAATTAATTGAAATCTTGGGTAGAGCTTTAGGTGTTTAATAACCTAAAGAGAGCTAATGAAATTAGGTTAGCTCACATGTGTGAGGAAATCCTAAAAGTAATTCAGTGAGTATCTTAAGCGTAATTAATTTATGATTATGAGCTAATTATATTAGGCCCCCTTTCATTTCATAAGAGCATTGCTATTTACTTTTAAAATCATTTACATATTACATTAGCTCATAATCATTTAATTAATTATCTTAAGATAACATAGGTAAGGGTTTAATTAATTGATTTAATTCTGACCTTAACCTAATTAATCCATAAAATCAACCTAATTGCTTTTCATTAAATCAAATTAACTCACACATGGGGAATGGGGTTAGATTTAAAACCTTTCTCACATTTCCTAAATCAAATCAAATATAAATTAAAATGACATTAAGAAACTTTAGTTTATTTTAAATGAGTTTATTTAATATGATTGTCCTTAGGAATTAGTTGGATTGAATGAAATCATATGCTTATGTCCTTTTATTTCTTTTCAATCATATTAAATGTTGTATGCCACTAATCCAAATCTATTTTTCAAAACTTATAAATGAATGATTATATATGCTATAAATGCTAGCTATTATCATTATTAAATAAATTATTTTTAAACTTATAAATGAATGATTATGTATGCTACAAATGCTTTATTTATTAAGATGTATTGATTTACATAAGTAAGAATGTTAATGGGTATATAGCTTGGACATCCCAGGAATACGAGGCTTTAGTTATCCCCAAGGAGGTAATTTTATTACCTTACTTCCCTGGTTAAACACTGGCATGTACTCCATTTGATTTTGTTCTTATGTACTTCAATATTAGAATTTGGATAAGACTTTACTTCATATGCATAAATGTTCCAATCAAATAAAAATAAAACTTTTGCTTGGTTTTCTTCCTTTGTTTATGTATACATCCATATGTATTTGAGAAAAGAAAATATTTAATCTGGATATTGAGAGAATACGAGGCTTTAAGTAGTCCCTAGGAGTTCATTCGATTACCTCACTCCCCTAGTTAACGATGGCATGTACTAGCTTATGTCTTTTATACATGTGTGTGTGTATTTAATTATGGAATTAGAACCCATTGTCTTTTATCAAAAATCCATGCATTCATGAATCATTAAGTTGTTGAATTAACTAATCATATGACTCTGAGCTCTCTTTCTTATGTTCATGTATGCAAATTTACATATGCTTGAATGTAATGGGTATATAGTTTGGACATCCCACTAAACATGAGGCTTTAGCTAGCCCCAAGGAGGTAATTTGATTACCTCACTTCTCTAGTTAACAATGACACGTACCTATTTAATTTCATTCCTATATATTTTTGTATAAGAATTTAGATAGAGCATTAAATTAATATGATAAAATAATTCAATCAAAAGAAACACTTAAATTCCAAAAATACATGTTTACATCCATCCTTTAAGTAAGACATAATGCATGTATAGTTATACTTAAGGTTTGATCATGTGCATGTTACATATGAGGAGAAGAAATGGATGAACATGTGTCATGTGATAGTAATTAATTCTAATTAATCTTAAGATGTATTTCTTATTGAATGAGTTTATTTATAGTGAACCTAAACTTAAGATTTATTAAAATATTTAATAAGTTATTTACTAAAGAGAATTGATTAATTAATTCACTTTAGATGTGACTTAAGGTAGGGTTAAAAGAGAGTGATCCTCTCTTTTCTTCTCTTTATAACACTTAGTTGTTAAGTGTAAACCAATTGAAACAAAGCAAATCACAAATTAAAATTTGCAAATCAATTAAACCATCTAAAGTGAAACCACCCTTTATAATTAAATTCTTTCATACTTAGAAAATTATAACTCTAAAGCTTAATTAAGGCATACCACACAAGCCTTAACGCATACACATTAGAATTAAGTCACCACTTTAGCTTTATGTTAGGATGGTGCATGGCGTGATGCATGTTTGGTTTTATGATATATTGTTGTAGACTGAATGTTAGGATGTATATTTTTTAGATTGGATGTTAGGCCGTGAATAGCCTAATCATATTTTTTTGCAGGAGATTATACTTAAGGTGTGCTTAAAATAAATATAAATGCTCTTTTGCAGGTTGCTTAACCCCTAAGCATAATCTAAATAGGATAAGTGATCTTGGTTACCCATGTGTAGGGTGCTAAGTTTGAATTATTCATATAATTGCTTAGGTTGTATGGTGTGTTTAGCTAACACTTATTTTGTAGGTGTAGTTAGATTTACTTTTCCTATTTTTAATATAATTATGCATTTGGGATTAGGATTAGTGTTATGGGAGATTAGATGAGCGTATTAGAAGGTTTTATCCGGAGGCCTATGATGCCTTTAAGAAAATACATCCAAATGGAGAAATGAAGGAGACATGAAGAATGAAAATAACAAGACCCCCATAGCATTTATTCATTTGTAAAATTGTAATTATTCTTTCATATACCGGGATGTATAAGGGTTGAGCTCGACTACCAATTTCTCTTTTCGGGTTGTATGGTGACACCCAACTACATCAGCCTTTTCTTCTTTTGGGTTAGATTTATAAAATACTTATTATTATGTTTAAATTGTGCAATAGAAATAGCATACCTCTTCTTAGTTTCTTACTTATATGTTGATTTAATGTGTGGCCTGGATCCAATTAGGCTCTTAGGGAAAAAATAAATTTTCTATCCCAACTACAACTCATAACTAAATTTTCTAAACAACTTATACCCTCACATAAAGCCTTGGAATTAAATCAAGATAAGTAAAAGATTTAGTAACCCCATAGCTAAATGATTGTATGTTTAAAATCAAGCGTCCATATAACTTCATTGTTGCTAATAAAGGGTTTCCATCCTTGCACGATAGGGGAAGACTTGACATTTGAGGGTCTCCACTATGGTGGAAAACACCTCTTTCTCTCTGATTTAGCCAATAAACTCATTTCATCATGCCTTTAGATATTAAAAAATCTATGGCCTTTGTCAAAATGAAGAGTCCAAAATCAAATAAAAAAATTAAAAACATTTGCATTAGACAAAGTCATGGCTCATACACTCATGCTCTAGTCTCTTAGGGAGTGGGTTTAAGAATTTTAGTTTTCTTTTAAATAATAACAACCTAACTATCTTGCAAAATCATATGACTTGCCTACATGTTCTTAAAGTGTTGGAGTAGTTAGCTAGCTGTCACTCTAGGCAGTGATAAGTCTAGTAGTCGGGTGGTTTACTGTCTCTTATGGAGGTAAACCATATACCCCTCTTTGCTCAAATTTAGGACGTGTTTTGCCCCTCGCTAAAGCTCCCCAAATTTAGGATTTGAGATTGCTATTTCCTTCAGACTACAAGCATAAATCCTCACCTCCTAAGCATTTCCACAACCTTGTGTTGTGAGATTATAAGTCTTAGCTTTCTAATAAAATTTTAACTCAAATGCATAATTCTAATCAACTTCAAACATATAAAGCCCAACTATTGGATAGGTTGGAATGTTTACTAGGTTTCCTAGTATCATGAGCATTCTCTACTCATCTCCTTTGGCCTTGATAATAAGTCTCTCCTTTTGATCTATCCCATTTGATTTTTTAATATAACAAATTTATTGATAGTCTTATCATTGAAATCTTTGGAAACAATAATTACCTACTATAATCGAGAGTATTCCTAAGGAAATCACCTTCCTTGGGATGTAATTAACTATAGGGGCTTGTCCCCATAGGGAACTTCAGAACTAGGTTTAATATAAACCCTACTTTATTCATCCATGTAAAGTATGAAAAAAATCTCTTAGGTTCATTTTAGGGTGATGATTTCTATCTTTTGAGATAATGCACTATTCCTTAATGTCGTACCTGATCACCTCAATAAGTACACCCATAGATTTGTGTGGTGTCCCCCATACACATATTCAAAAAATAAACACCACAGATTTTTCTGGAGACTCTGCTGGGGATCATTTCTCTCTCCATCTCTAGTAGATAATTGTTTTCTCCAAGCATCAATAGTGGACTTCTATTTCATATGAGTCTAAGACTATCTCTCTTTTAGTTGGCACTTAGCTTATTTCATTCTTAAGCAAAGGTAGCCAACTTCCTCTAGTTTTTAGGACCTCACTCTTTGTAGGTCTTGGAACCCCTATTGGGTCCCCCAATAGGTGAAAGATAAAATTAACTAAGGAAAGGAGATAAAAATTTAGAACCTCTTCTCCAGTAGCTTGGTGAGGCAAGGTTCATCTTATATTTAAGTAAATAAACTCCTTTTCAAAATGCCACTTTCAAAAAGCACTTTTTGAAAATCCACATAACAAAAAAATGTTTTGCATAAAAATTCATAAGAAATTTTAAAAATAACACAAAACTCATATAACCAAACCTCATTTAACAATTTGTATAATTGATACATGGAGGTTCCTTTCAAAATCAAGATCAACACTTTTTTAAATCCCTTTTTCAAAAGTACACTTTTGAAAATGGCTATCTCCATCCAACATACCCAAATTTTTTGAATGAATATCCTATCTTCAAATAAAATCATGACATAAAATTGAAACTCCACTTAGCATATTTTATATGTGTTAGAGTTGAAGTTTCCCTCTTTTCAAAAGCAAGAGATCACACATAAAATCAAGACATATTTGAACTCCATTTGACATACCCAATTTTGTCAAATGAGAGTTCCCCTTCTTTTGGAAAATCAAAACAAATTGAATTCTATTTAACACACTTACTTTTGTCAAATAGAATTCCTCTTTTCCAAAGTCTTGAAAAATCAAAACACATTTGGACTACATTTGACATACCCAAATCTGTCAAATGAGAGTCCCATTTTTAAAAATCACAAAATCTAAATTGAACTCTATTTAACATACCTAAATTTGTTAAATAGATTTCCCTCTTTCAAAATCACAACACTTTCTGAACTCTATTTGGCATACCATATTTGTCAAACAAAGAGTTCCCCTCTCTTTCCAAAAAGAAAGAGAGCAAATCATAAACACACTTGACTCTTACTTAACAAACCAAATTTGTTAAGTAAGAGTCTCATTTCCAAATCATAAACACACTTGGCTTCTATTTAATATACCAAATTTGTTAAGTAAGTGACTCATTTTTAAATCATTAAACACATTTGGTTTCCTACTTAACATACCAAATCTGTTACTTTCAAAACAAACCAAGACATATTCAGTACACTTGACTCCTACTTAACCTACCAAATTTGTTAAGTAAGAGCCTCATTTTGAAATCATTAAACACATTTGGTTTCCTACTTAACATACCAAATTTGTTTAGTAAGAGCCTCATTTTCAAAACAAATCAACACATATTCAATACACTTGACTCCTACTTAACATATCAAATTTTTTAAGTAAGAGTCTCATTTTCAAATCATAAATACACTTGACTTCTACTTAACATATCAAATTTGTTAAGTAAGAGCCTTATTTCCAAATCATAACACATTTGGCCTCTACTTAACATACCAAATTTGTTAAGAAAAAATCCCCACTTTCAAATCAAATCAACATATATCACACACATAACCGATCATCACAAACAAAGATGTTTTCAAAAAAATTTTAAACATATAATTGAAAACCTTTTTAGCATACCCAAATTTGCTAAGTAAATATTTTCCGAATCAGATTTTCAAAACAAGACATATAACACACACACACACACATATACACACACACACACACACACACACACACACATATATATATATATATATATATATATATATATCTCCAAAGTCTCTCCAAAATTTGAACCCACCCAACATACTTAAATTTATTGAGTATGGGTTCTCTAAGTCATATAGTAAAGTCTCCTCTAATTGTCAAAAATCTCTCCAAAAAAACTTCAATGAACCCCACTTAGCATACTTAAATTTATTAAGTGTGGTTCAAATTCCAAATCAAATTTAGAAGTCAATAAAGATAAATATCAAGCCAAGGGTCTGACTCAATTATGTTTTAACAAATGCAATTAAGATCAATCTTTTCGACCTTTCGGGTAGATCATGGCTGCAAGTTTATTTTTCTCTTTCCCTCCGGTGTAGATCTAGCCTTGATCAAAAAATCACACCATAACACCGCACACCTAATTTACTTTGGCCTTGGCTTTGGGGTATGAATTACTTGTGGGGACAACCTCACAACTATTAGTAGGGAGGAGGTGGCAGGATAGACGCCACTTATCCGCTTTGACATGATATCTGACCCCTCATTGAAGAGGAAGGCTACCATGGTTCCTACACCACATTGTGTGATTTACTGCCGATGGTTCAGTGTTGCCCATAGCTCCAGGAGAGCTACCTCCTCTTTGGTCACCCCATAGGGGAAGGCTACCTTGGCCTTTGAGAGAGTCTCCCATACCTTCAAGGTAGGTTCTAGTTCACGCTCTACTTTGCTCACATGCACCACAAGGAAGGTCGGGAGCCCGATGTCGCTTCCCCACATAGTTGAGGAGGTTCTCCTGAGACCTCTCCACTATTGGTAGGTTTTCACCCCTCTCGACCTCGGATGGGGAGGAAGGCTACAGGAGGATCACATCACCTCCACCAGCATACTTTGAGACACCAACTAGGGAGCACAAGAGGCCCTATGTCAGACTTAGGACTATTCTACACCAGGTTGGTAGAGCCTACAGATGCTTAAAATCTGGTTCAATGTTTGATTTGAGATCCATGATCCCTAGAAGTGTTAGGAGTCAGATCCATAGAGAGAGAGAGCCATGGAGGCTTGAGAATCTGCTCAAGCAGGCAGTCAGCATCCTCTACACTGATGGATTTCCCTAATCATCACTCTATTAGGGCCAATCATTCAGACAGTATTATTCTTACTGGCATAGTCTGGCATAAGAGGAGATCTCCAGTTAAGAGGTAGTCGGTGTTGCCATGACATCGCTCCCCTTGCCATCCACCATTGCTCATTCAGCTTACAACATCCACCACTCTCGCCAATGTTGAAGCCCCATTCATGGAAAGACCATCCCCATTGGTGATCCAGCTATGGCCCAAGGATCCCACTCTATCCACTCCACCTATTGAGGTGAGATCATGCTCCCCTACTCGACCCTTCTACCTCAGCTGTGGTAAGGAAGGAGTGGCGACCCAAGAGCATCATCATCACATCACCACCACTGCAGACAGAGGGAGAGAGGGGAGTGGACATAGACATAGTCCCCATGATGTTTGATCCTACAGTGAGGAAGTATTGATAGTAGGCAGCATCTATTGCGTAGAGATAGAGGAGCACAATCCTACAACTAGCAGTCAGTGGGTGTTCATATAGGTCCAGCCAGGCACAATAAATCGATTGATAAATGACATATTAGCAGACTACTTTACCGAGAAAAGGTGAATTCTCAGGAATGCCCATTCAGATTAGGAGGAGGATAGTGTCAGTTTTAATCTTGATGAGGATGACATGTTGGACGACACGGATGAGGTCCACATGATCAATACATGGGGATCCTTACAGCAGGATCAGCTTAGCCAGGAAGGTGCTATGCTCGAGGAAGGTGACACTTCTGACTTGACTCAACACCTCCTCCACCAGCTCAGACAGAGGGATGATCACATTGACAAGATGGAGAAGAAAATAGAGGAGTTGATGCAGTGGTTTTAGCATTGCAGACTTCAGCCCCAGTTTCACAGCCTTCTCCCATGGTAGCCAATAGACTAGAGTTGGTGCATACTTTAGACCATCCTAGGTGCACTCCCATAGAGGACGATGCTAGTAGCTTGCATAAGAAGGTTACAGATGGCACCTCCATGCATGTAAAGGATATCAAGCATATGGTAGAGCAGCAGGTGAGGGAAGATGGCGCAAGCTTGGGGGAGCTCATCCATTCCAAAGAGTAGACCATACACAGAAGAATTCGATGTAGTTCAATACTCCAAGGGATTTGTGCCACCTTCCTTCATGATCTTTGATGGTAGTGGGATCCTGCATCAGCATATTGCACATTTCAGAGCCAGCTATTGTAATGCTAGTGGCAGTGACACACTCTTGTTCATACTCTTTATCAATAGCCTACTAGGGGTTGCATTTGATTGGTATATGGAACCCCCAACAGTCAGGGACTGCTAAGTTGGAGCACCTTATCATCAAGAGGTTTGCTAGAGCTCATCAAAGAATGACTGTAGGTGACCTTGTTGTAGTGAAGTAGGTTCCCAATGAGTCCCTTATTGATTATATTCTCAGGTGGCACAACCCGAGCATGAAATATGAGCATGACTATCAAAGATGCCATTGAGATTCTTCTCAATAATATCCATGGTCTAGTCACCTTCATGCTTAAGGGCTTCACCATTTGGACATTTGAGAAACTAATCAACAAGGAAACTAGCCTGCAAGAGGAAGCCAAATTCCCCTTTCCGACAAATCATATCACCGCCGAAGGTGTTCGAGAAGAAGCCATGGATAGTTATGTTAGTGGATAGAGGGAAGCAACTAGCCAGAGTTCAGTCTGAGAAACCTTGAGCTCAGCAGGCTTCTTTGTCACCCCGTATGCCACCACCTCTGTCATCATATCAGCCACCACAAATAGCCATTCCCGTTGTCTCAGCAGTATTCCTATCCTTCTCCAGGTAGCTATTACCCACCTACTCTTGCTGATAAATTGAATAAGCCATATTCATTCAAGATGGAGGTAGTTAGGAAAATATTTAAGAATCTCTTAAAGAAACCTAATTTTTAGTTACCATAGCCCAAGAGGCCGGAAGAAGTGGGCAAGAGTAATGAACCAACTATTGCCCCTACCTTTTTCTCATGGATTGCATTACTTTTAAGGACTAGCTTGAGCGTAGCTACAAGTCAGGCACCATAGTTATCCCTAAGGAATACCTATTATAATAACAATCTAGTTCTATTAGGGTAATTATTAGGGATACTTGATCCTCTGAAGATAAAAGAAGGTTGGGATATTGCCTTATCCCAACCTCTAAAAAAATTATTTCTAAAATCAAGAAACTCTCTTTATAGGTGCCTAAGGCAGCTCAAACCTCCAACATCAAGGAAGGTTTGCAAGTTGCCAAAGACAACTTAAAGAAGGTGACAAACCAATAGTAGCAACCACCTTACTTGCGGGATAGTTGAGTGCAACCACCATCCAATCCACTTCATCCATAGTTGCATACTACTTCTTCCTCCACTCTCTCTTCTACAGGAGCATTGTATCAGACAAGGGCATTAAATCCCTTAATCTGCTTACTTTGTTAGATTTTTATCATGTACCTCCACCCAAATATAAATCAATGAAGAAAGCCTTCACTTACATCTTGTCCACTTCTGATACTCTAGATTTTATTCTTGTTGAAAACTATCCAAGTATAAAAAATAATAATAATAGCTCTAGTCATTTCGATCCCCTCTCTTCTGATTCAAAATCAGACTTTCCTTTTCTATATTAATCGGGTTCACCTCTTGAGGCTGACTTGGAGTTAACTGACTCCGAGGATCCCATAGGAGAAGTTTTTTTTAAACCCTATATAGGGGAATTTTATTACCACAATAAAAGGGTTACAAGGTCCTTAAGAGGGGATAAACTCAAGAACTACTGCTCAAAGATCTACAATCAGCTTAGAGAGTAAATCCCCTGGCTAAGTACAACCAAAACATAAGAAAAAGGAAAAGAAAACAAAAGATACAAATTGAGCAAAGGAAAGAGCCATTGGACAGCCATCAGCAGAAGCTCTTGAGGATGAGAGAAGTCTATGCCTCCACTAGAGAAGGAGCCTACAAGAGAACAACAGAATGCAAAACATCTAGAAGAAAGAATTAGCACAAAAGTGATACAAGCAAAATTGAAAGTAAAAATAATAAAATGAGAGAGATATAGAGAAGTGTGTGAAGAGAGCTGGGCTGTCACACAAATTTGGACGACAAACATGAGCATCCAAACTTCAAAGGAAGGGTTATATCAGATGTGCTACTACTAGCCAAAGAATGAGTGAAATCATCCCAACCATCATAGCCTACAAACTTGGGGGAAAATAATAACCATTGGATGAAATTTGTATGATCTTTAGTACCTGCATACCAAAGCATAACCACATACACTATAGGAAAGAAGGAAACACAGATTCTAATGGTAAAGGGATGAAACCAATCCTTTCTAAGATAATAAATACCAGACAATTCTAACATAACATCAGTAAACATAGCCAACACCATCCGAACCAAGAAAACACCCTAGATTGGGAAAAGCCAATCCCACATACCAAAGAAAACCACATACACTATGGAAGAGAAGGTAACATAGATCGAGGTAAAGGGATGACACCACTCCCTTTTAAGATAAGAGAAACCAAACAATGCCAACATAATATCAGAATGCACATCCAACAACAACCCTACCCAAAATTAACCCCATAGAGGGGGAAACCAAACAGGGTCAGCAGAACAGATGTTAACATCCACCATATTAATAGTATGATTACAAAAATATATGTACAATTCTAAAAGAGCCAAGAGTAAACTAAAATAGCTAAGCCCATACAACAAAGGCACAGTTAATAAGGTTAACCACATGGTAGTGAACATAACATAAGACCAGGCAAAAAACCAACCATAATATGTAGCCTGCTAAACATCAAACCCAAAACCCATTCAACAAATAGCCAAAATAAAAAACCAAAAACTGAGCCCGATAGTGGGTAATAAGGGCAAAACCATTATAAAATTGAGCGAAAATGAAAATCGTAAAATAACAACAGTAAAATCCTTCATATCAAGTACAGTGTTAGCAAGCCAAAAAAATTGAATATTGAACCCTATAGAGAGTAATGTAGGTAGCACCATTACTACAAACGAACCACAGTGAGAATGAAAAATTAATAGCATTTAAGCAAACATCATCAATAAAGACAATAGGGAAGGGAGGCAAAAAATAATCCCAAACGTGTAAGGAAACAACATTGATGGTAAGCAAAATAAACACTTTGACCCTGCAGATTGGGAAAAGGGAAAGCACAAACTAGCAGGTCTGAGAAATAGGCGGCCCAGCCCCATACATTAAGGAAAAAATAGATAAAAAAAGAACCCACCATATAGCTGGACAACTAACAACTATCCAACAGCTAGGGATACAGAGGCAAGAGTCACCATTGCAGGATAACCAAAAAAATGGTGCAGGGAAATGCATTAACAAACCAAGAAGGAATATAAAAGGAAGTAAATCAGAAGATTGAACAAACAAGTAAGACAAACTATTAACATACCAAAAGGCAAAAGGATGAGAGTTTAGCGGTAGCCCATTTAGTCAATAAATAGTACATGACACAAAATAAAGTAACCAACAAAGAAGAAGGTAGGCAGTATCGTGAGACATGTTAAGAGCCAAACAATAAACAGCCAAAAACTCCCTCATATTAAGGGAAAATAGCAACAACAAAATCAGAGTGGGGAGGAAACCAACAGAAGTGTCCACCATGCAGGGAAGTAACAGAAAACACCAAACTAAGAAGAGAATGGGAAAAAGTGAACAAAAATAGCAAAGTAAGTACTTCATCCATGAGGGTAAAAGTAAAAGACATAACCCATCTAGCCAGAAACAGGCAAAACCATATTATTCGGTATAACGCAAACGAAGATGGGGAGCATAAAAAAAGGAATGCAAAAAGAACCAGCCGAAAAAGGATACACCCAACAATGCACAAGCATGACCCATCAACCTCCCTCTACAACAATAGTAGAGAAAGCAAACCAGAAAGGAAAAGGGACAAAAATAGTAAACAAGCATAGAAAGAAAGACTAGCCCCATCCCATCCGTAAAATGTGAAGCATCTGGGAAATAAAATAAATTTTTGTTCCCAAATCTCCTCCTGGAAAAAAGAAAACATAAATTGCTAAGAACTTCTAACATAAGGCAATCCAATTTTATCAAGATTTACAAGTCCCCTTAAGAGTGAATGGATATCATCATTGGAGAGCAAATTCAAAGAGGAGGACTTTGCTCCCCAATTAGCAAGAAAATTAGCACAAGAATTACCTTCCGATAGATATGAGAACTATTTTAATCTAGGTTGGCAAGAAGTCTCCTAATACGGTTAATTAAATAAAACACTTCAGCATTTCCATGAGCTCCCAAATTTAATAATTCAAGAAGAAGGAGAGCATCAACTTCAAACCAAATTTTCTGAAATCCTTTCTGTAAGCAGATAGAAATCCCATAGTGCAGACCATTAAGCTCAGTAAACAATACAGAACAGGGTTGTAAAGGAGCAGTAAAAGCAGAGATAACATGTCCACTATAATCTCTTAAAATCCCCCCACAACCATAAAAGCCATTAGAAACTGAACCATCAATGTTAACCTTAATGACATGAAAATTTAGCTTCATCTAATATATAATTTTATGGGTAGGCTCAATACCAGAAGAAGGAAGATTAATCCAAAAGTTAAAGGCCATATATTTGTACCCTTTGAAACTAAAGGAAGTAAGGAGATCAGCTTTATAAAAATACATAATTTTACATTTTTCTCTAGTAATAATATGATGATAGTTCATAGGGATATCACGATGCTTAGCATCATTTCTTTCCAACCAAATATACCACAGAAGAGTAGTGGCGACATGGCCTTTAGGGGTATAAGAGAAACAAGTTTCAAGAAGTTGCATGATAGAGAATGATCCATCAAAATGGAGAGTATTTAACATACTATCATACCAGCTCCAAACCTTAACAGCAATAGGACCATTCACAAACACATGATCCACAGTTTCAATGTGAAAATAACATTGGCATTTAGAGAGGAGGTGGAAGCTTTTTTTAAGGAGGGTAACATCAATAGGAATGTAGTGCTTTTGAATACGCCAAGTTAAATCCAAAAAAGAGGTAGGGATAGAGTTATTCTAGATCTTAGTGAAAACTAAGGATTCTTGAGTTCTAAGTCGAAAAGAATGCCAAACATCCTTAAAATAAACTCAGGAGAAACTTTTAAAGAGGATTTGGTCAGACTTATTAGGTAATGGACAAATTGCAAGGATTTTATTAACTATCACATTAGGGGCAATGGAAATTAATTAAGCTACATCCCAATTATTTTGAGTAATGAATTGATTAATCTTAAGCCTCGCAGTGAAATGATTATTAAGTAAAGAATCAATAGAACCATGTACCAGCCAATTATCTTGCCAAAAGAAGGAGGATCCCGAATTCACACCCCAAGAGTTCAGATTCTCAGCATTCCACTTGATATTACAAAGTCTTCTCCACACCGGAGAGTTGCCGGTTTGAAAGTACAAGTGAGGGGTGCCAACTAGCCCAATGAACTTTCCTGGAAGAGGAGGTAGAACCCCAAAAAAATTTGTTAATAAGTCTATTTATCCTTTTAATAATAGAACTGATAGGCACAATAGTGGACAAAAGATAGAAAGGAAAAGAGCAAAGAGTACTTTTGATCAGGATAAGTCTAGCACCAAAGGAGAGTAACTGGAACTCCCAAGAGGAAGTTTTCTTATATATTTTCTGAATAACTTCATCAAATAAGGAAGATCTTTTCGTTTCTTGATATATAGGAGTCCCCAGATACTTGATAGGCAGGGATTGATATGCAAAGCCCGTAATATTCTTAATAGCATAAATCCTAGATATTGAAATTGACTTGCTAGAAATAAAATAATTTTTATCAAGATTAATATTCAAACCACTTTTCCTACCAAACAGAGTAAGGAACTTACATAATTTTTTAATGTAGAGAGTAGAACCATTGCAAAATATAATGAAATCATCAGCAAAGCTGAGGTGGGAAATAGGAAAGCCACCCCTAGTTTGTAGTACATGTTAGGCATTTTACAAAACATCTACTCAATACCTCTAGAGAGATATTCCACAATAATAATGAAAAGAGCCAGAGAAAGGGGATCCCCTTGCCTTAGCCCATGGGAGGAAGAGAAAAAATCATGGACTTCACCATTAATAAGTAAAGAAAACCAAGAGTTCTCAATACCATTCTTAATTAAAGTAATAAATTGACTTGAGAATCCAAATAAAGTCAAAATTTTATATAGGAAAGCCCAACCAATGTTATCATAAGCTTTGGAAATGTCTAGCTTAAAGAGTAGGTTACCACTACAAACTTTGGTGTTTAAATCATGGATCGTCTCTTGGGCTACAAGAACATTATTAGAAATAGATCAGCCTTTAACAAAACCTGTTTGGTTGGGGGAGATAATTTTAGGAAGCAGAATACTTAATCTTTTAGCCAAAATCTTAGAGATGAGTTTACTAAAAAAGGAATAAAGGATAATTGGCATAAAATGGCTATAGTTCAGGATTCTCTATTTTAGGGATTAAAATAATGAAAGTGCTAGTAAAATATTTAGGGAGGATACTTCCCTTGAAAAAAATCCAGAACAGCTTTAACCAAATCTTATTTAATGATATACCAACTTTTTTGAAAAAATAAGGTAGTAAAGCCACCGAATTTGTATTCATATTTTGAAAAATATTAGCAATTTCAATTCAGAGGGTAATGAAGTAAGCATATTGTTATCTTCATCAGAAATAAGATTAGGAATAACTTCTTGGAAATCTCATCATAGTCATATTTTTATTAAGGAGCTCAGCAAAAAATGAAATGCCAGAATCAATAAGCTCCTTATTATCAGTACACCAGATATCATCATTAGTTTTAATTTTTTTAATATAGTTTAAAGTCTTTTTCTTTTTAACCATGGCATGGAAATATTTGGTATTTTGATCACCATCAGATATCCATTTTGTAGAAGCTTTTTGTCAAGGTCTCCTCCATATCTTGGTAACATGTTAACCTATTTTTGGCTTGAGTTAATAAGGAAATTTTGGATGGATCATAACAATAGCATCTTATAAAACTATAACATCATGTTCTAATTATTTGATATTTGCAAAGAAGTTTTTGAAATAGTGTTTGTTCCACCAATTAAGGCATTATTTAAGCCTTTTTAATTTGAACCATAGTCTCATCATCCCGAAAATAGAGTCATCGGATGGAGAGGTTCACCCCAATTGCTAACAACCACATCCATAAATCTATCATCCATAAGCCACATATTTTGAAACTAGAATGGAATATGAGAGGAGGGTTTATCAGCATTAACCTTAACAGTGATCAGCAAGGGAGAATGATCGGATAGGGTTCTACCGAGATGCTCAACAGAGGCAATAGGAAGAAGGTTGATCCATAGATTGTTAAAAAGAACCCTATCTAATATTTTCCAAAGTTTATGATTATTCCAAGTGAAATGAGACCCAGTAAAGCCAATATCAATAAGATGACAATCAAGGTTCATGTTATTGAATTCCTCCATGGAAAATAAGTTAGGAGCATTACCACCAACTCATTTAGAGGAGGAAGAGATAATGTTAAAGTCCCCACCCACAAAATAGGGAGCATTGATAGAGGAAGAGAAACTAACAAGATCTTCTCATTGAAGCCTTCTACCATTCCTATTATAAGAGGCATAGACAAAAGACCCAAGCAACACCAATTATCATAAGTAATTTTAGTATTTACAACCTGGGGTAAATCCTGCATAACTTGCAAAATAAGGGACTCTTCCAAAAAAATCCATATTTTATTGCTCGAGTTAGCAAAGAAATTATCAAAACCAATCATTCTAGAAATAGAAGCAATGTTAGAAGGGAGAATAAAGGGTTCCAAAATAGCCAAAAAGGAAATGTTATGAGAGTGAACTAAATTATTGATTTTATTTCTCACAGAGAGGGTACCAATCATCTCGCATTCCAAATAAGGAATGAAACCATTCATTTTAGGATAGAGGAGCTAGATCGAGTAACTCAAAAAAATTAGGAAATCTAGGTTTAGAAGTTTTTTTTTTTCCTTTTAAAACTATCTAAAATTTATTGGTCATATCCACAACATCACTATCTGATAATGATTGATCAAAAAATAGCTTGAAAAAAGGAGGCACATTTAAAATAGAATTGCAGGCCAATTCACCTTCTTCCAAATCATTATTCTATTATAAAGACAGATTAGAAATCAGATCAAGGTTAGATGAAGAAGCACAAGTAGGATTAGAGCCGAGAAAAACACAAATACCTAAGGCAGGTGTAGAAACTTTCTCTAAATTTTGCACACCAGGCATTCCTTCATGATCAATTGCTTTTCCTTTAATTAAAGGTGTCAAAGAGGTTGGAATAGAGACATTAGATAGAGAGTCAGCAACCATAAGTGTTGTAGAACTATTATTAGTTACATTCATGCCAATATTATTATAGTTTAAGTGGTTAGTCTCATTAGAAGGGACAACATCATTATTAGTGTGGCATGCGTGACATGATAGCTGCGAATATTAGATTGAGGAATAGGTAGTTCAAGGCATTGGGCCTCAGATTCAGGTAAGGAGATATTAGAGATAATAGTATTTTGTGGTTTAACCAATGAAGCATTAAGAGAGGGAGCTGACTTTGGAAGAACAATAGAACTTTTCATAAGGTGTGAATGAACCACAAAGCATTCTAAAATCCCATGCCCTTGAATTTTACATTGAGAACAAAAAATAGGAAAATTTTTGAACTTCATTTTTATAAATAACCATATTTCTCTAAGCCTAGCCAAATTTCCTTTGGATATTTTTTAGTTATATCCAACTCAACTAGTATCCGAGCAATTGATGGCCTACTATTAGAAGCAATCACCTGATCCAATTGGAGAGGTTGACCAAACAACCCAGCCATGACAAAGAGAAATTCAGGATTAAAGAAATAAACACGTAAATTGGGAATGAAAATCCAGACAGGAACAATGAGAGACTCCTCCTTAATGTCAAAGTGGTGTCATTTCAAACAAACGATCGGCAGTTGAACACAAAATACGATCGTCTAGAAAAAACTTGAGAATAATCCAAATCTTTTGAAAGCTGAATCAGAACATGGTGAGTCTATCAATCCAACAGATAAAAATACCAGAGAGCTTCAAACTATGAAAAAAAGATCTAATATTCTCCATAGTGGGACACCACTGCAAATTTACCCACCAATGTAAATTCAAATGGTTTAGCAAGCCTTTTCACCACCGAATCATCACACATAATCACACACGGAAGGAAGTAGAGATAAGATCAAGTGACTCACCCATGCAGTTGACCTTACCCACAAAAACATCTTTGAAAGATTTAAACGTCAGGGAAGGGTTGGATCCAGTGATCCCAGGGTCGGAAGTTTCACCGCAAGTAGGTTTCCCAAGGGAAAATAGAGATCATATCCATGATCAAGAATTGCAAGCAAAACCCAAAGCGCTGTCGCCGAGACATAAGAGGAGCCAAGAAAACCACAGGACTGAGAGGGGAAATGAGAATCACCAGAGCAGGGCTAGGGCAAACTATTTCTCATGACTTGATGAGTCTTGACCATAGGAGAAGTTGTAGGTATACCTAATGAGAAGGTAGAACTTTCCATAAGTTCATCATTTCAAGAAGTCACTGAAGTCAACCTATGTAGTGGCAAAGTTCTACCTTCTAGGGTAGCACCTCAGGATAAGGGTAAATAAGTCATTGGTTCCAATGAGCAAATAGTCCCTCCACAAGATGCTCCACCTATGGATATGCTTGTGGAGGACCAAGTCAGTGTTGATTAGAATGTCCTAGCACATCTTAAAAAGTTGCCAGCTAAGTTGAGCATATATGACACCCTTGTCTTATCCAAAGAGATGAGGAAATATCTAGTCAAGGCTCTTCTTGATCTAGAGATATGCTTAGCTCAGCTGACTACTACTAAAGAGGAGGCACACAACTCAAAGGACATTCTAAGAGTTACATTCGGTGATGAAGACTTACTTTTATGGATGACCAAGCATAACTGCCCTCTTTACATCATAGTGGACGTTGGTAGATACAGGTTATCAAGAGTTCTGGTTGACCAAGGTGCATCAGTCAACATTATGAGTCTAAGAACCCTTTCCTACTTGAGGATCACATCACCAAACTCCAAAATGAAAGAATGATGTTGAGAGGATTCAATGAATATGGAAAGAGGGCCTTAGGCTCCATAGTGTTGCCATTGGAGATAGATGATTGAAAGACTGAAGCCAAGTTTCATATCATAGACTCGGATAGATCTTTCAATGCTTTTCTTGGGAGACTGTAGATACATGAAAACAACATAGTTCCATCCTCTCTACATCAATGCATAAAGTTCATGAGAGGTGGAATTGAGTACTGCATCAAAGGAGATCTCAAACCCTTCACAGTTCATGAGGTCAAGATATATGAGGATGCAGCCTATTTCCTTCCCAAAACCCACAAGCTTATTCTGTGAATCTAGTCAAGATCCCCATGAAGGACAAAAAAAAAATGAAAATGAAAAAAAAAGAAATAGAAAAAAGAAGAAAAAAGAGAAAGTGAAAGAAAATAAAAGAGAGCGAGACATGGACTCATGGGAAGATATAGAGCCTAACATTAGATCCCACCCAAAGTTTGTTACTCCATTCAAACATATGGATAGGACGACCCGACCTCCACCAGGAAGAGGCATCCCCCGAGGTGGAAAGCCTCCTTATTAGCTACCTAATAGGAGGTATGTCCCAACCATCAGGCGTGGAGATGCTATCCACATAGACTTAGAATCTAGTACAGAGGATGAGTCTTATGTGGTTAGCACACCAACCAGCTCTTCTCAGTAGGAGATCCCTTTCAAGGTGACGTTTGAGCAGGATAGTGATGAAGATTGGACTCCAAAGCAAAGCATAAGTGTATCCAAGTCTACATATGAGACAATTAGATGTCAGTTGGGAACCTTAGCTCTAACCCCCCTTTCCTTACAAAAAGTTTAGGGTTTGGTAGTGGAAGCCCCTAATTCATCCATATATGGGAAAACTCATAGATTCTTTTTGGGAGCATCATCCTCAAGTTAGGAAGCTGATGTAGAACTTAAGGATGATTCATATAAAGATTTAATAGAATTACCTTTTGCTTGGTATTTGCCTTGTGTTGTTAATCTAGAAAATAAGGGATTAATCCCACATACTTGGTCTAAACACAAGTCAGACTACTTTGAAAAGTTATGGGACAACCAAAGCATACATCCTCAATCAAGACCAAGACTAGAATTTGGTACAGTGGGTCTAGTCAATGATGACAATTATTTCCTAGTCATCACCAATCATTTAGAATCAAATATATTTTTTTCAAATCATGCTAACTCATATGAGGAGGTGTGTTTAGAAACTTCAAATGATCTAAATGACTTTAAAGTCAAGGATGCACTGCCAAACTTTGAAGAGGAGATTAGATCAACCATCGATGAGCTTAAAGAAAACAACTTAGGAACTGAAGAAAATCCACGTCTGACATACATCAGTTCTTTGTTGAATGATACTGAAACTAATGACTAAGTTAGGCTATTGACTAGGTTTAAGGACTGCTTCACATGGAGTTATGAAGAGATGACCAATTTATCTCCTAACATAGCTGTCCATAAACTAGCAATAGAGCCTAGTGCTAACCCTATCAAGTAAGCTCCTAGATGCATGCAATTAGACATTGAACAATATGTCATCTAAAATCAAGAAACTGATTGATACTGGCTTTATCGGGGAAGAAAAACACCCTACCTAGTTGGCCAGTGTCATCCCAATTTAGAAAAGAATGGCCAAATTCACATATGTGTCAAATTTAGGGATCTAAATAAGGCATGTCCAAAAGATGAATTTCCATTACCAATCCTGGAACTGATGGTGGACATTGCCTCATCTAATGTTGTCTTCTCTTTTATGGATGGCTCATCTGGATATAACCAAATAAAGATGGGCCCTAAAGATGAAAGAAACACTGCATTTTGAATCCTGATCAAAATCTTTTGCTATAAGGTCATGCATTTTGATTTTAAAAATGCTGATGCAACCTATGAGCGGGCCATGAATCGAAACTTCAAGAACTCATTTATCATCAAGTCGAATGCTATATCGATGATCTTGTTGTCAAATGTAAAGGAAAACCATCTCTTTGACTTGAGAGTAGTTTTTGAACGGTTATGATAATTTAACCTTAAAATGAATCCCCTGAAGTGTGCATTTGGAGTAGCTTCAGAGAAATTCCTTGGGTTTATTGTCCGGCACTATGATCGATCCGGAGAAGATCAATGCGATATTAAAAATGCCACCCCCTAAAATTCTAATTCAACTTAGATCATTTCAAGGGAGATTAGTGTATCTAAGATGCTTCATATCCAACCTATCAGGAAGATGTCAACCATTTTAGCACTTGTCAAAAAGGATGCCAAGTTCAAGTGGGATGATAAGTGCCAACATGCCTTCAAAGACATCAAGCGCTACCTGATGATGTCGCGAGTTCTAGCAGCCCCTATCCCGATCAAGGCCCTCCTCATCTATACTACTGCATTAGATGACTACCTTGGTGCATTGTTAGCCCAAATCAATGATGAAGAGAAAGAGAATGCACTATACTATCTCAGCCATCATCTAATCCCTACTGAGAAAAATTATCCACCTATTGAAAAGCACTGCCTAGCTTTAATCTTTTATCCCAAAAGCTACGACATTACATGCTTTCTCATAAAATAAACTTCATCTCTAGGTTCAATCCACTATAATATCTCATGTCACGGCCGATGCTATACAGATGGTTGGCGTGATGGTCCATGATTTTGTCATAGTTTGATATCACTTTCGTACCCCTCCGTGCATTGAAAGGATAAGCACTAGTGAATTTTTTAGTAGCACACTGAGTTCTTGCTGAGTCCCCGCTTAGTGATAACCTCCCTGATGAATAAATCATGAACTTAGGGGACACTAGCATTCACCACTGGGAGGTGTATTTTGATGGTACAACTTCCTTTCAAAAGGGAGAAGAACCACGATCTACTCTTCTAGGGATGACAGAGGTAGGATTAATTCTCCTAACTTCATATTATGATATGATGAGATTCTCATATCATCTATCCAATCTATGCACCAACAATAAAGCCGAATATGAGGCTTTGATTGTTGGTCTAGAGTTAGCCATTATGCTATGCATTCGTGATCAACATCTTGAGATTCTTAGTTATCAACCAAATTTTGGGTATTATAAAGTTCTAAAGCCTAAGCTCCATCACTACAATAAGTACACTATGGCGTTATTGGCCCAAATCATATAGGTTACCATTTATAAGATTCCTCGAGGAGAGAATGCAGTAGCAGATGCAATAGCCAAGCTTGCCAAAGAGTTGGCATGTCCGGAAGATGAGTCCATACCAATTAGGGTTCAAATTAGATAAGTCGTATCCCTTGTTGACGCTTAACTCATCGAGAGATTCTCTTTTGAAGGGGAGGTTGACATTGCCAAAAAGGATGATGAGTCAGATTAGAGGCAACTTTTTATGGATTATCTAAATATAGGCAAACTTCCTCAAGAGAAATTACTAGCACATCAGATGAAGTAGAGAGCCCTTTCCTATGCTCTCGTAGATGGAACCTTGTACCCACAGTCCTTCGATCATATTTGGTTATGTTGTTTGGACAAACAAAAAGCCCGTAAGATTGTGACCGAGGTACACTCAAGTTTATGTAGAGCACATCAATCCAGTATAAAGATGATAGCCAAGATCAAGAGACTAGAAGACTACTGACCTTCAATGATCACAAACTGCATGAACGTAGTTAGAAGATGCCACCAATGTCAGGTACATTGTGTGGTCTTATACCAACCACCCAACATTCTACACCCTACCTTGGCCTCATGGCCATTTAAGTGATGGGGTACTGACATAGTGGGTCGATCAACCCTCCTTCTTCCAAGGGTCATCGGTTCATTCTAGTTGTGATCGATTACTTTTCCAAGTGGGCGAGGTAATAGAGAGGTTATAGCCGATGTGCTCTAGTTTTTCAGGAATCATATCGTATATAGATTCGGGGTGCCTAAATGAATTATATTCGATAATGGTACTGCATTCAAGAGCACCAAAATCAATAGCTTTGCCCAGAGACACAGCATAGATTGGAAATATTTTACCATCTATTAACCAAGGGAAAATGGTTTGGCAGAAGCCTTCAACAAAACTCTCATCTTGATATTAAAGAAGACACTCGACGATAATAAGAGAAAATGGCATGAGCAGTTAGTTGAAGTTTTGTGGGCTTACCGCACCACATACTCAATCTACCCCTTTCTCCTTAGTGTATGGGTCTGAAGTAGTTCTACCATTAAAAGTCCAACTCCCATCATTAAGGGTAGCTATGGGTAACAAGATCACAACAGAGCAGAATGCCAAGTTGCGGTTAGAAGAGCTCAAAGGTTTGGAGGAGAGACACCTCCAGGCATGCCAAAACCTTGAGTTGTACAAGCCAAAATGATTCAAGCTCATAACAAGTTGGTCCATCCTAGAGCTTTTCAAGTAGGAGATCTTGTTTTAGTTCTATGGAGACCAATTATTGCCCGTCAAAAGATGGGAGGCAAGTTTGAACCCACTTGGGAAGGCCCTTCTACAATAGAGAAGGCCTACCAAGGAGGATATTATTAGCTTATAAATTGTAAGGGAGAGTGCCCAATGCTTCCAATTAATGGGCTCTACCTAAAGAAATACTATCCATAAATCTTGTCTTAAAATAATTATCAATAAAACTTTTTTCATCTTAAATCCCATCTCTTCATGTTATTAAGAAGCATCTTTATTTGCGAATCCTCCATGATGTGTTTAGGGTAGGTATGAGGAACCCAAGTGGCATCCTATCCTTTATCAACACAACACCAACACAAACTACACAAAACCACATATAAAACAAACACATATCTTTTATCTCGGGCTACTTTGATGTGTGATAAAGCCCCCTATGGCACTCACTCATTAGCTGCTCTAGGTCAGGCTGACATACTACCTTACTAGTGTGTCACCCTAGTGATTCCTTGTTTAGAGGATGTAAGTCTACAAGATTTCTTCTTAACTTGACCATTGCAAACTGACGAGCACCTCGTTAGGTTGGTAGGTCTTACTGTGCTGTAGGTAAGCTACCTCATGTTGACTTTGTTTAAGAGGATGTAAGCCTACATGCTTTCCTCTTGAACTATCCATCATGCACTAATTTGGTCGAGTATATTTAAGGCTTAGGATAAGTCCCCTAGTGGCTCCTTTCCTCCTGACTACTTTAAGTCTAGGTCTAGTCCTTACATGGGACTTTCGGCTTAATAGCCCTAGGTCGAATACCATCTATCCCGCCAATGATAGACTATCCCGATGATCATTTCCATATGTGAAGATGTAAGTTTACAAGTATTCTTCTCAGATTGATCATCGTACATCAACGAGCACCTTAAGTCGGTTGGTCCTCTCTATGCTGACAATGACCCACCCGGTGGATACACCACTCATGGCATATGTAAGTTTATAAGCTTTCTCCCGTAGTTAGCCACTGGATACCTATAAACTTTCTTTTACATTGTCTTGGATAAATCCCCTAGCGACACCTCCCCTATGGAAAATCTATTTAGATCACGTCCTTAGGGACCCCATTTAGACACTACTCATGAAACTCTTGAATTGCACAGTCCCTCTTTCCTAGTAGCCACCCCTATGGTTGGAGAACTTGTCTTGCGAATATGAATATTCTCCATTGGTCCAGTATGTCTGAGATAAGATAAGGTTGATATTAGCTCCTTCTCAGTGTGGCCCCTCACACACCAACAGGTGCAAACATATAAGCAAAACATATATTTTTGCTTGTGGATTAAGAGGACTACCCCAGAGGTACCTTTTCCCAAGCAGCATTTTATCTTTAGGGTAATGTGAGCAAAACTCCCTATAGGAATCTCCTGACTACTTTAGAGTTGAGATAAGTCCCCAGGCAGCACTCTCACAGTAGTCTCCCTTAGGTCGGGTTCGACTTATTGTGCCGCTAGCAGGTCACCTCGATGGTCATCCTTGCTTTGGAAGATGTTAGTCTATTATGCATTCTTTCTGGCACGACCATTGCACATTGACGGGTAGTCTTAGGTTAGGTTTGATTTATTGTACTATCAACCAATCACCCCAGTTGTTTCTCACTTTGGAAGATGTAAGTCTACACACTTTCTTCCTAGCACAACCATTGTACATCGAAAGGCACCCCTTAGGTTGGTTAGCTCTACCTCGTGGCCGGTAGACTAGCCCTTTGGATTTCTAAATCTAAGATAGGCCAAGGGTAATATAGCCCTTTCTTAGTGAATCCATCACAAACTAATAGGGTCCATTTAAATTAAAATGATATCTCCTCTCGAGCTGAGATAAGTCCAAAATGGCACTCTCTTAGTAGTCATCCTTAGGTTGGATAGTCCTGCCTGATGGTTAGTAGACTTTCCCTTTAGATTTGTAAATCTAAGATAAGATAAGGCTGATATAGCCCCTTGTGAGTAGATCTATCGCACACTGATAGAGTCTATATATTAAACACACTCTTATCCCTAGCGGATATTTCCCCATGCAAACCAAAGAAATCCATAAATCAAATCAACCTTATTCCGTAGTGGATCCGAGCTCATATCTCTGGTAGAGATACTCTCAACTTCTTTTAAACCATTCATATCCTCCCCCATTAGAGCCCCACATCAAATCAAATTTCTCCCCAGTGAGGCCCAAGTTGATTTAGCCCCCCTAGTGGAGCCTAAAACATAATCATAAATCAAACCAAATCAAATTCTTATCCCTAGTGGATAATCTGAACTTGCTTTCCTAGTGAAAGGTTCATGCACCCATCCAAGGGTTATAAATCCTAATCCCCAGTGGATCTTCTCTCATCAAATAATATTTGCAATCAAACTCAAACCCTTATCCTCTTTATGGATAACCTAAACATTCTTTCCTAGTGGAAGGTTCACATACTCAATCCCTTAGTAGATTCCTCCTCCTTCTCTTATGCCCTTGGCATAAGTTGAGCTAATTGCACTAAGATCTTATTTCTATCTACACCTCAGATTTAGGGATAGGTCAATAAAGGGATCCTTTGGATGTTGATCATCTCAACACCAATATGTGTGTGTGCCTTATCACTACACCACTATTAAATTTTTTGACCTCACTTTAGTGAGTTCTCAACTTTCCATTATAGACTTTTAGAGCTTCCACTTCTAGACTTAAAACCTACCCATGCTTTCCTTCACAAACCAAACCTCAAATTCATGCTAAATCACAACCAAATCTCCAAGACTCATAATCAATCTCATGGTCAAATCCAAGATCAAAAGTTTCCATGAACCTTATGATTGAATTCAAAATCATTTCTAAGCCCTTTTGATTTCATCTGATGGACTTAACCTTAACCAAATTCAAATAAATCCAAATTAATTGATTTTCTCAAAGATCAATTCAATCTCTCAATCATTTATCAAATTCCAATTCAAATCCAACTTCATATAATTCAATCCCAAAATCAAATCCAAGTTCCAAAATTTCTTTCTAAGCCATATAACCCATTCTCATAAACTTAGCCAAATCTCCACCTAAATTATCCCAAACTTGATTGATTTATTTATAAATCAATTATTCCTTCATTGATATTCACAAATATAAATGAAATCCATACTCAAATGACCAAAACCAAATCAAACCAAATCAAACCAAGCCAAGACCCTTCTTAAGCCATATGGATCTACCTCCATAAGCTTAACCAAATCTTAACCCAAATGAAAAAATCAATTGGTTTCTTTATAAATCAATTACTCCTTCATTTATATTCATAAATATAAGTGAAACCCACCTTCCAATGACCAAAAATAAATCAAACTAAATTGATTTCTTTGCAAGCCCTTTTGACCTACATCCATAAGCTTGGTCAAATTTGCTTCCAAATAACTCCAAACTCAAGTGATTTTCTCATGAATCATTTTATCTTCATTTATATTCCCAAATATAAATGACATATAAATCCAAATAGCCAAAACAAAATCCAAAATCAAACTAAAACCCAATTCAAGCCATTTAAGCCATTTACATGGACTTGGCCAAATCCTGTCCAAATCAAGCCAAAACTAATGGGTTTTCTCTTAAATCAATCATTCCTTCAATCTTCTATCCAAATATAAATAAAACCTACAATCATCAAACCAAACTCAAGTCAACCCAAGTAAAGCCCAAGTTGGCCCTTTTAGCTTGAAAACTTCAAATGAGCCAAAATCCATTGAACTCCAAATTGATTGTAGTTGAATTTATATTTCAATCCTAGGCTCATATATAAGTTCAACTAAACTTGAATCAAGCCAAAACCAAACCAACTAACCCCAAAATTTTTCTAGCGACTCCACTGTGGAAAGTTTCTCTCTTCATCTTTGGTATATGATCTCTGTCTCCAAGTATCGATAGTGTGTTTGCATTTTTGCATGAATCCAATACTATCTTTCTTTCTGTTAGCACTTAGATTATTTCATCCTTAAGTTATCTAGCCAACATCTTTAGGTTTTAGGACCTCACCCCGTGTTGGTCTTAAAACCCCCGTTGGGTTCCCCAATGGGTGAAAATAAAAATTTAATGAAAAGAAAATGATTAAAGTCTTCTTTCTTACCATTTTTATGGTAAGGAAAGGTTCATTCCAAAAAAATAAAGACAAAATAAATCCTTCATAAAAGTCTTTCTTTTCAAAAGACCTTCTTCAAAATACACTTAATAAACTATTTGCACTACATCTAATAATTTTCACAATTGTTACATGTAGAAACATTTCAAAAATAAAATCAACAACCATACCTTCCAAAAGCACAAATGAACACTTTCGTTCCATATACTCAAATTTATTGAATGAAGGTTTTCATTTTCAAACAAAATCAACCATTATTTTTAATTTTCAACAATCAAAATTTCAAAAAGCAAAATGAACATCTTCATTTAATTCCTTGAATGAAGGTTTCAATTTCATCAAAAATAAAATCATCAATCATTTTCAAAATCAACAATCATAATTTTCAAAAATAATAAATGAACATCTTCATTCAATTTATTGAATGGTGATTTCATTTTCAACAAAATCAAAATCAACAATCAATAACCATCTTTTCAAAAATTCAAACAACATTTGGATCCTTCATTTAGCATACTCAAATTTGTTAAGTGAAGATCCACTTTTCAAAAATCAAAAATTCAACAACATTTGATCCTTCATTTGGAATTCCCAAGTTTGCTAAATGAGGATCCTCTTTTCAAAACAAACATGAATCAATCACACTTGGATTTCCTATTTAGCATACCTGAATTTGCTAAGTGGGAATCCTCTTTTCAAAAATAATACAAATCAAAATGAACACATTTGGAGCTTCATTTTAGCATACCACATTTGCTAAAGTGAAGTCTCCATTTTCAAAACAAAAATTTGAAACACATTTTGGAATTTCACTTAGAATACTCAAAATTGCTAAGTGAAATTTCCATTTCAAAAAATTTTAAAACACATTGGAGCTTCATTTTAGCATACCACATTTGCTAAAGTGAAGTCTCCATTTTTCAAAACAAAATTTTTTTCAAAACACTTTTGGAGCTTCATTTGGCATACCACATTTGCTAAAGTGAAGTCTCCATGTTTCAAAGTATTTTTTTTTTCAAAACACTTTTGGAACTTTATTTTAGCATACCACATTTGGTAAAGTGAAATCTCCAGTTCAAAAAAAAAAATCCAAAAGAAAAGAAACACATTGAAACTTCATTTTGGCATACCATATTTGCTAAAATGAAGTCTCTATTTTTCACAACAAAATTTTCAAAACACTTTTGGAACTTCATTTTGGCATACCATATTTGCTAAAGTGAAGTCATCATTTTTTTAAAAAATAAAATTTGAAACACACTTTTGAACTTCATTCTAGCATACCGCATTTGCTAAAGTGAAGTTTCCATTTTCAAAATAAAATTCAAAATCAAAATGAAACACATTTAGAACTTCATTTTAGCATACCACATTTGCTAAAGTGAAGTCTCCATTTTCAAAACAAAATTTTGAAACACATTTTGGAATTTCACTTAGCATACTCAAATTTTCTAAGTGAAATCTCCATTTCACAAAATTTTCAAAACACATTGGAGCTTCATTTTGACATACCACATTTACTAAAGTAAAGTCTTCATTTTTCAAAACAAAAATTTTCAAAAAAAAAAAAACTTTTGGAACTTCATTCTAGCATACCACATTAGCTAAAATGAAGTCTCCATTTTCAAAATAAAAATACAAAACAAAAAGAAACACATTAGGTTTTTCTTAGCATACCCAAATTTGCTAAGGATCCTATTTTTCAAAATCAAAATCTCTAAAAACAAAAGAAACACATTAGGATTTCCTTAGTATACCTGAATTGCTAAGAATCCTATTTTCAAAAATTATCAAAATTAAAACACACTTGGATTCCTCATTTAGCATACCTAAATTTGCTAAATGAGAATTCCATTTTCAAATCACAAATGATTCATAAAACAAAGCAAACAAAAAAAAAGAAATAGTTTTCAAACATCTCATTTAACATACCCAAATTTGCTAAATGAGTAAACTCCAAAAATCAAAAATCAAAAATCAAAATTCAAATATAAACCTATGGAAGCATCTCTCCAAAAATATTTGTACCCATTTTCAACATACCCAAATTTGTAGAAAGTGGATTCTATATTCAAAAAAAAAAAAATCCTCTTACCAATCAAATCTCAAAATCTCTTCCAAATCCATTTGAGCCTGACTTAACACTTTCAAGATGTTGAGTATGGGTTCAAATTCTAAATTGATTTCAAAATCAACAAGAATCTAATTCAAGTTTATTTTCAACATTGCAGACTTTCGTCAGTTTTAGTTACAGTTCAATTTCAGTTTCAATTGATAGCAATGGCTGCATAGAGATATGTGCTTACCTTTCCCCATGGGATGGATCTGGCCCTAGATCAGGCCAACCTCCCATGCTCTAACTATGCCCACCTCATGCACTTTGGCCGAGGTTTTGAGGTGGCCCGGATTACATGTGAGGGGATCTCCCTCATGACTGTTAGTAGGAGCATAGTGGCCGGGCAAGAGCCGGTCATTCGAGTTGACATGCTATTAGATTCTAAGATTCCCCCATTGAAGAGGATGGCGTGTTCCCAGTAAAGAATGTCTGCAATCTCAATTCAGGTCATACAGATTGTTCCCTCCGCCCGCTAGGGCTAGCACCCACTCACTAGCACCCTCTAAGGGTAAGGCTCCCTTGATCCCATGGGTTGTCTCCCCTAATTTTGAGGTTGGGTTTAGCTCTTACTCTGTTCACCCTACTAGGACCCAAAGGAGAAATAAGAACAGTATGGTTAAGCAATATAACACTCACATCATGAGAGAGTTGGAGGCAGCTGCTCAGTCTGTAGTGGAGGAATCACCTAAGGTAGTGTCTTATCTCATTATAGAGAACAAGTTTCACCCCCTTTCTGGTTATGACAGAGAGGATGTCGGAGAATTTCTCCTCCACCAAGCTGCATTTCAGGACTTATTCGAAATGAGGAGGTCATCTTTGAGGATAATTCTTTGTCAAGCTGGCACAACCTACATATGATCAGAGTCTGGGGCTCAGTTTGATTTGAGATCTATTATTCCTTTCAGTGTGGAGAAGCATATTAGGTAGGAGAGGGTTAGGGAGACCCACACTTCAGTTCACATTACGAGCTGGGAGAGGCGGAGGTTCAGCCAGCAATCAACAGCCTTTGCACTTGTTGATTTTTTGATTGGCGTGCTACCTGCATCGATCATACCGACAACATTATACTTACGGGACTACACATCATAAGAGAGTAGCTCCTATCTAGAGAGTTAGTGGTGTCTCCACCACACCATTCTATCCCCCATCCACCATCTCCGGTCCATGTTCCAGCATCTCCAGTTCAACCAAAGTCCATGAAGGCTGCATATGGGGAGAAGAAACCCCCATTGGTGATTCAGCTCCAGCCAAGGGATCCCTTTTCATCTACACTGCCTACTGTGGTGAGGCCAAGCTCTCCTTCTGACCTTCCAACCCAGTCATGGTGAGGAAGGAATGATAACTCTGAAGTATCATAGTCATCCCGTCACCAACACCACCATAGCATACGATGGAGATAACAGTTGCCAAGGGAGAAGGTGATAGCTCAATTGGACCTATGATGATAGATCCTCCTAGGAGTGTCACCCCATATAGATTCAGTGATCATCAGGAGCATATTTTTTCTAGTGAGTATAGCCCTCACAGGGTTAACTCTCCAGCGGCAGGGGAGGTTTGGTGCCTCACAGTACATGATAGTGATCCCACCACCAGTCAGCCAAAGTCATTTGTACCAGTTCAAATAGATCATTCTTTAGATGATATAGTAGCCCATTATCTCATGGAGAAGAAGGAGATCCTAGGACATGACAAGTCCGATGAGGAGAAGATCAGATTTGATCCCAATAAAGATGATTTATTGGGAGATTCAGCAGGGGTTTGCATGGTAGATGCCAAGGGATCCCTCCTTAGAGAGCAGCAGACTATCGAAGGTGTTGAGGCCAAGAAGGAAGACAACCTACTTGACCCAACACCTCCTTTAGTAGATAAAGTATAAGGATGAAAAATTAGATAGGATAGAGAAGAGGCTCAAAGATCTGCTAGCAACTATCTTAACACTTCAAAACCAATCCCCGTCAGTTCATCCTACTATAGCTGAGACCAGCCAACCAGAGTTTGTGCATGTCTTGGATCCAGCAAAGACTTTACCTCCAGTAGAGCAAGGTAGCACCAGCATGTATAGGAAGGTAGTGGATAGTACCTCCATACAAGAAAAGATATCAAGAGCATGGTTGAGCAGTAGGTGAGAGAAGTGTTGGCTCAAGCCCAAGGAGGATCATCAGTTCCAAAGGGTAGACCTTACCCGAAGGAATTCGATGCCATCCAATATCTATGGAGAAAATTTTCTATAAGAGGATGAGTCACCTTCAAATATGTTGGTGAGAAATGATAGAGGCAACACCTATATAGAAATTCATCTTGGTAAGATGCCATATAGATCTACAGATGTACTTATTCAGGTGATCATATACATCATCAAGAAAATAGTACTATCTCAAGAGATAGAAGTCACTACCCTTTAATGGAACCAATCACCTCATTAAGAACTCCTAAGGATGATGGGTTTGCATATGTACCAGTGATTCTTCCCTTACTTTATATGGAAAAGTAAAGCATGGTTTATTTGAAATTGGGTTCGTTAAGTTCCCTACAGGGGAAATCCCATATAATTAATTACATCATAAAGAACGGGATTCTTTAGGAAAACTCTCGATTAAAGTAAATGATCGTTATCTCTGAAGATTTTAATAGGAAGGACTATCAATCAATTGGTTTTTTTTTGAAGATAAAATGGGATTGATCAAAAGAGGGAGTTATTAGTGAAGCCAAAATAGAGGATAAGTAGGAGATGCATGATGCTAGGAAACCTAGCGTGCATCTTAAACTATCCTATAATTAGGCTTTACTTTTTAGAAATTGATTTAGCTTTTTTGAGTTGGATTTTTCATTAGAAAGTTAGGGCTTAAGATTCCTTAACACAAGATTAAGGAAATGCCTAAGAGGTGAGGAATTATGCTTATGGCCCACAAAGGGGAGAAGCAACCTTAGAATCTAAATCTAGGGAGCTTTAGCGATGGCCGAAAGCACAACCTAAATCTAAGGAAAAAATGGGTATTTGGTTTGCCTCCACAAGAAAGGACAAACCACCCGACAGCTTGGACTTATAATTGCCTGGGGGTGGCCGCCAATTAACTCATCCTATAATTTTAAATTTATGTAGGCAAGTCTTTATGTTTATGCAAGATAGCTAAGCTGTTGTTATTTAGAAAGAGACTAAGTCCTTAAACTCACTCCCTAAAGAGACTAGATCATGTAAAGGGACATGCTTCAAATGACCTAAATATAATGCATTTGAAATTTCATTTTATTTTTATTTTGGATAATTATTTTTGACTCAAGCTAATAGATTTTTATGACTAATGCATGAGAAAGATTATTGACCAAAATTAGCGAGAAGGTAAGAGGTGAGTTTCCACCACAGCCCTCAAAGGTCAAGCTGGGTTCTCTGGCAAAGATGGAAGCCCTCCAATCAAGAGTAAAATAAGATGCATTTGTGCATGATATTATAAAGAAATGCTCATCCAGCTAAGGAGTTGCTAATTCTTTTATCTTGATTTTAATCCTACGCTTTAAGTGAGGTTATGAAATGTTTAATTTTTATTTGAGTTGTTAAGTAGGGTAAAAGATTTATTTTTCCCTAAAGAGCCTAATCCTAATCTAGGCCATACATAAAATAAGAAAGAAACTAGAAAAAGCATGCCACTTAATGAAAAAAGCTAAACAAATCATCAAATAATTTATAAAGCTACAAAAAGAATAAATGGCCATTGTGGTTGGGCACCACCACACAAACCCAAAAATTTCAAATGTGGGTAGCCAAGATCTACCCTTATACAACCTAGATTACAAAAGAATATTACAATTAATCAAAGGAATTCATTCTTATGGGGGTCTTCAAGCTTTATTCTTCTTTCTTCTTTCTTCTTTATTCTTTCTTTCTTCTTTTCTTCCTTCTTCTTTTGGTTCCTTCTTTTTGGATGGTTGGAAGGTGGATGCTCCAAGGCTTCACATGGTGCATAAGATATGATCTTACATACTAATTTAAAATCATTAATAAATTATTATCATGAAAGGGCCACACTCCTGTATATTATATAATCACCACACCCCGTATATTTATTATGCTGCACATGAAAATCAAGCACATTCATTCATATTAGCATACAGCATCTAACATATATCACAAAATAAAACATAACATCAAACCATGCACCGACCTAACCTAAAGCTAGAAGTGGTGACTTAGGCTAATGTGTGGGTTTTGAAGGCTTGTGTGATATGCTTAGCTTAGGACTTTGGGTTTAAATTCTCTAAGTTTGAAGAACTTGTTCAAGTTAGAGGAGGGTTTCATTTAAGTTGTTTAAGTGTTTTGGGTTATTTTTATTTCATTTTTTAATTTTGTTTAAATGAAACCTATAATTAATTACTAAGTTATGAAGAGAGGGAAAGAGAAGAGAACTTCTCTTTCCTTCCCTAACTTTAAGTAATTTTCTAAAGTAGGTTCATGTTTTAGTTTCATTTAGGTGAATTTTTGAATACATCTTTTAATCAATCCTATGTTTAGATAAACTCTAAACAAACCTATTCAAAAGAAAGAATTTTAAGATTAAATAAAATGAATCAAAATCCACATAACACACATTATTTCATTTCTTTTCCCAACATATATAACATGCATATGGATGGACCCTAAGCATATCTATATATGCAAATGAGAGTAGTTAACACACTTTATGATGCATGCTAAGTAATCCATTTAAGAAAATTTAGAAGTTGAATATGCATGATTTTTCTTAAGTAAAAATGGTTTTCCTTATCCAAAATTTCATATCATACATGAAAGTAAGAAAGGCATAAGTGAGTATAGCGTCATTATTAACCAGAGGTGTAAGATAGAAGACCTACTTAGGGATACTTAAAGCCTTGCAACCTCAGGGTTGTCCAGACTAATATACCACTTTCCTTAAGTACAAACATGTATATAAAAGAAATGAAATAAGAAAAGAAAATGGAAAAGTTGTTTAATGGATTTTATTTTTATTTATGCAATTTATTCATGCAAGTATAGGAAACCATTCTTAGATGATAGCATAGGGATGAATAGGTTATATAATTAAGTAAGTGTTGGGTTCTTTTCAAATGAACCCTACATCTTACCAACTCTTATTCAAAACTATGCTAACATAAGAAAGAAAGGAAACCTATGCTAAACATGACTTTATAATCTATCACATGCAAGCTTATAATTAAAGTATAAGTAGCATGCTTTTAGATTTGGTATTTGATTTATGTATTTTGAAAATATTTTGGATTTATTAGTGATAATAGCCACTCATATTTTACTTTAGCCAATACATGCACATTTGACATAAAGTAAATAATTTTTATTTTAAAATTTGAAACATGAAACTATGAAAGCATGAATCACATGGAATACAACTTAACATGTTGGGAAAAATTAAAGTAATGAAATCATGTAAACAAACTCACTTTACTTAAATCCTAAAGACATTCTTAAGGAATAAGAAAATTTAGAACAAATCAAAGTGAATTTCAAAATAATTTTTGTTTAGTTTAAAGTTTGATTTAATTTTGAAAAGGTGAGATGAGTTTGCTGTTCCTAACCCATTCCCACATGTGTTTTATATTTTTGTTTAATTTTTAATTCATTATATCCATTTTTATGTATTGATTAGGTTAGGGTATGAATTAAATGGCTTAATTAACGCTTGCCTACACCACCTTAGAAAAATTAACTAAGTAATTATGAGCCAATGGGATGACATAAAACTCACAAGGTATTTAAATTTGCAATACACCTAATAATAAAAAGGCCTAATGCAATTTGGCTCACAATTAAAAGTTAATTAAGCTAAGGGGTTTAGCTTAAGTACTTTTAAAACACCCCTTCACACATGTGAATTGGATTTTAATTTCCTTAATTGAACTTAGGCTATTAAACACTTAAGAATCTACCCAAGGTAGATTAATTAAGTTCTGGTACTTTTTAGAATTTTTGAAAATTGATTAAAGGGGTGATTAATGAGTTAACCCTTAATTAAGAAAGGATTAAGGAGAGAAAAGGGGGTTTAGGGAATAGCTTGAGGAAAATGCTCCAAAATTATTCCATAACTCCCCTACTCATTGGATCTTACCTTAATAAAACTTAATCATAGGGTAAATCCACTAATCACACCTTAATTACCCTTAATTACTTGAAAGGGGTAATTAGGGAATGAAATAATAATTTTCTTAATTGAGACCTCAATAAATCTCAAAAAAATTATAGAAGGTAGAGGTCATCCCATAAAATGAACCCTAGAAGTTTGAGATCAATTGATGACCTAATTAAAGAATAATTAGCTAATTAAGATTCCCAAAGAAACCCAAATTCAGAGAAAAGGGAAATTCAAAATTCATTAAAAATATTTTAGATAAAATTATCTTTCCATATCATTTTTCCTTTATTTTTCTAATTTTTCTATGAAGAGTTATGAATTTTAGATGATCTAGGAATTAATTAGGAATTAATTAGGTAAATAACTAATCCCTGATTAATCTCATCCCACGGCGACGCTTGGCGGTGGCGATCAGTGGGCTTTACACGTGTCATGTTGTGAGCCACTCACTTAAATATCACATCAAAAAGGCGGCTGACGGTACACACCCTTTTGATCTCTACCATCCTATTAAAGATCGGATGACCAGAGATCTCCCCGTGGTTTATAAAATGGATAACGGGTATACAAACATGGGAATAATCTCAGTTGTCCATCCAAACTGAACGGATGGACGACCAGAGATTCATCCATGTCAAAGCTCAAGAAGAATGAGATCTGTCCACCTTCTAGGCTTTGATCCCAGCTCGATTGAGCTCAAATTAGGTTAAAATTTAGCCCACACCTTCATCATGCAATTATCGATACATCCAACGGCTAAGATCTTATGAAATTAAAGTTCACATCACAAAGGACCAACACCTATGAGAATTAAGCTCGAAAAATCACTAACCTTGCCGGAGGTGATCACCATGCTCGATTCCCTTGGAGGAGCTTCTTCTGGTTGAGATGAAGCCTTGCTGAAGTTTTGAGCACTTGAGATTGAGTGTAGAGCTCATGCCAACTCCTCCTCAATTCCTTTGCGACTTTGATCAAGCTAGGTCTCCCTTTCCTTTAGAACTTCAGAGAGAGCTTAGATAAACTTGACTTAACCCTCTGATGGAGTGTGCAAGAGCAATTGGATTAATTTGGAGTGAGGAAGAAATTAGCTATTAGATCGAGCTCCCCTATTTTGCATGCAAAACTAAAGAATGGGGAATTCAAATCCTCTCTAAGGACCTTGAAAAAGCTCTCTGATGATTTCTAAGGGTTCCTAGGTCTCAATCAAGTGTGAGTGAAGTGAGATTTCATTGAATTTGGGGAGTATATCTCCCTCTATGGCAAATGGATGGCCGAGCATAAGCTTGCCATTTTGATCCAATTGACCAGATTAGGGAGGTTGTTTAGGCTAGTGCACATGGTCGATTTGATCCCTTGAGTGGAATGCCAACTTCCCATGTGTTGAAATTGAGCTTAAGAGGGAATTTGAAAACTCCATTTCAAGCCATGTGGTTGGGTTTGATCCATGGGTCAAATGGATTGACCCAAATCTATTGGGTTGGGTGCACCACTCATCACTAAGTCCCATTGAGCTTTTAGGAAAGCCTCAAGTGATTGTGATGAGGGTATGACCAAAATACCCATGGGCTAGGCCAAAATTTGTTCTATGGCCTAAGGGTAAAATAGTCATTTTGCTATTTTTTCACTTTGGGTATGTTTGGTATGTTGAGAAAATAGGGTTGGCCAAGTTTCATTGGATTTGGAATCCATTTGATACAGTTTGGCTCGTGTTGACCCATTTAGGTCAAAATGGGTTAACTTGGGTCAAGTTGACCAATTGGTCAAATTGGGTCAAACCAAGGGTTGGGTCAAGTTCATATGACCATTTGAAATATTTTGGTGGCTTTGGTTTGGTTCAATTTGGTATATATTTGGTTTTGGCTCATATGACTTCCTTTAGGTCAAATGGGTCAAGTTGACCTATTTGACCCATTTGACCTATTTGGGGTAGGTCAAGGGTAGGTTTAGGTTTGGTTAGTCATATGGAGTGGGTTGGTATCTTTGTTTCCAATCAATTTTGGTTAAGTTCAATTTTGGCTCAACATGACCCCTTTAGGTCATGTTGGGTCTAAGGTCAATTGGGCTAGGTTGGGTCTAGTTGCCTAATTGAGGTTTTGGTCAAGTTCAACAAGTGATTTGGGATGAACTTGACCCATTGGTTTGGATCAATTTGGCTTAGATCAAGTTTTGACACATTTTGACCCTTTAGGTCAAAATGGGTCAACTTGGGTCAAGTTGACCAAATGGGCTAGTTAGGCTCAAAGATTGACTTGGTCAAGTTCAAACATAAGTCATGAATGAACTTAGATCAATGGTTTCAATCAATTTGGCCTATAGTGGATTTTGGCTATGTTGGGTTTCATTTTAGGTTAAGTGTTGACTTGGTCAACCTTTAGGTTTGGCTTGGTTTGACCCAATTTGATTGATTGATCACCCCATGATGATTGTTGATCATGATGAGAGGCAAATATAAGTTTGGTTCAATCCAATTTGGTTAGGATCAAAAGTTGGCTCATAAGGGTACTTTAGGTCACTTTGGGTCAAGTGAGCCTAAGTGGGTCAAATGGCTTGGTCAAAGCTTGATTTGAAGTTGATTGATCTTGTATATGGACTTATGATTAAAATATAAATCCATTTACAAGTGGTTTGAAATCAAATGGATTTTGATCCATTTGAAAATTTCATATTTAAAGGAAGAATATGAAAGGGGTTTTGAGTTTGATTTTTGATTTGGGTTTTGATTGTTTGATTGAAGTTTGGATTTATATATGGCTCATGGTTGTAGGGTTGATTCAACCATGAGAGAAAATCAAGAGTTTGGATTGATTTGAAATGATTTTGGCTAAGTTCAAGATTTTGACTTGAAAGGCTTAGATTGGATTTTGAGTTGATTTGAGTTTAATTTTTGGAATTGATTTTGATTGTTTGAATTTATATTTCATTTATATATGTGAATATAAATGAGAATATAAATGGATCATGAGAAAATTTCAAGGATTTGAGGTGGTTTAATCATGATTTAGGTTAAATCCATTAAAAGGGAATTTAAAGGATTTAAAGCAATTTTTTAATTGAAATTTAATTTTTGAATTGGATTGGATTGATTTATATTTATATTTCATTTATATATGAGAATACTAATGAGAATACTAATAAGTTTTGAGAAAATCCCATGAGTTTGAATAGGTTTGATCAAGGTTTAGGATTGATCCAATAAAGGGAATATAATGGATTTAAGGGAATTTCAAGGATTTTAAATTTGGAATTTAATTCTTGCCTTTGATTTGATTGTTTTATATTTATACTTCATTTATATATGAGAATATAAATGAGAATATAAATAAGTTTTGAGAAAATCCCATGGATTTGAATAGGTTTGATCAAGGTTTAAGATTGATTTTGGCTAAGTCGTTTAATGGAAAATTAAAGGGACTTAAGAAAATTTTCATGAATTGACTTTGAATTTTGAATTTGATTGGATTGATTTGAATTTATATTTCATCTATATATGTGAATATAAATGAGAATATAAGTGGGGTATGAGAAAATATCAAGGTTTGATTTAGTTTTGATCATGATTTTGGGTTAAATCCCTAAGGGAAAATTAAGGATTTAGGCAAAATTTGGACTTATGAATTTTTGATGGATTTTGATCATGAGTTTCAATTATGGATTTCAATCATATGGAGTTGATTTGACTTAAGAGAAAATCAAATAGAATTTATTTGGAGTTTGACTTGAAAGAAGGAAAGTGAGGAAAGGTTTAGGTTAAGGGTAGGTAGATTTTCCTAACACCCCTAAGGCATGACCTATTCCTATGGCTAACTCTTCTAAGTCTTCTAGGGATAGGTAGAGTATCCACCTAATCACTAGACGTGTCTTAGAACTAAGGAACTCTTAAAGTCTAAGAGAAGCCCATGTCTAAGATGGATGGGTTGAGAGCTCGTTCTAAAAATGAGGTCAACAGAGCAGCATGTGAGAGAAGCATTGGCTCAAGCCCGAGGAGGATCATCGGTTCCAAAGGGTATACCCTACTCGGAGGAATTCGATGGCATCCAATATCCTAATGGTTTTATGCCTCCTTCTTTCAAAGCTTTGATGGAAGTGGGAATTCAAGACAACACATTGCACATTTCAGGGCCAGTTAGTTGCAACGCTAGTGGTTGTGACGCTATACTCTTCCATTTCTTCATCAGTAGCTTAGCGAGTATAGCATTTGACTAGTACGCTGAACTTCCCAATAGTTCAGTGAAGATTTTGCTGAGTTGGAGTAACTCTTTATCAAGAGATTTGCTGGAGCTCAGCTAAGGGTCACTATTGGCGATCTCGTTGTGGCTCAATAAAACCATGTTGAGTTCCTCATTGATTATATTCTCAGATGGCATAATTTAAGTATGAAATGCAAATCATAGCTGTCTGAACAACATGCCATCGAAATTCTATTGAAGAATATCCATGGCCCGGTCGCCTTTATGCTCAAAGGTTTCACCATCAAAACTTTTGAGAAATTAATCAATAAGGCAGCTATCTTGTAAGGAGAAGCCAAAGCGGTTGCCTTCTCAGATCTACAAAGCGAAACCAGAAGGTATATGAGAAGAAACCAGGGGCAGTGATAGCAGTAGATAAGGGAAATAGCCAAGGAGCAGTTTGAGAGACCTCATGCTCCACAATTGTCACTTCCACCTCCTCTACCACTACCAAGGCAGCTCTACCGGCTACCATAACATCCTTCATGACCTACACCACCTCCTCCTTAGCCACATCATCAGCAGCAGTGGTATACATACCCGCCCCTTGGTACCTATGGTCCACCTCTTCTTTTAGATAAACTTAATAAGCCTTATTCATTTAAGAGGGAGGTAATTAGAAAGATCTTAAGAATCTCTTAAATAAGCCTGATTTTTAGCTACCTAAACCTAGAGGCCAGGAGGAAGGCAAAATCATGATCTAACTTTTCCCACCAGTATCTTGGGTCATGTTTTGGAAGATTTCTTCATATTTAAGGACTAACTTGAATATAGTTTCAAGACCGGTGCTATAGTCATCATGAAGGAATACCTTATAGAACAACCATCCAGTTCCATTAGGGTAATCTTTGGGGATACTTTCGATCCTTCCAAAACCAAAGAAGGTTGGGATATCTCCTTATACAAAACCTCTAAGAAAATTATCTTGAAAATCAAGAAACTTTCCTTGTAGGTGCACGAGCGACTCAAACCTCCAACATCAATGAAGGTTTGCAAGTTGCGAAACTCAAGGAAAGGAAAAAGCTTCATAGCAGCATGTGCCCCACAGGATAGTCCAATAGCGCCACATAGAGTCAGCCTCGGTCGACCATTGCGGCTACTTATTGACTACCTCACTTGACTAACTCTTCTTCTTCTAGTAGACATCTTGTATCGGTGGATGGGGGTATCAAATCCCTCACCCCTCTTACTTTACTTGATTTCTACTATGTACCTCCTATCAAATCCAAGAAATTGAAGAATAAAGCTAGCTTGAATTATATCTGTCACTTGATGGTTGTCTCTATTCTAATGATAACTCTTCAAGTCTAAATAACAACTATAATAATTATGATCTTCCTTTTTCTGATTCAGAGTTGGATTTTCCTACTCACGAATACTTGGGTTCACCCTTGAGATAGACTTGAATCATCGATTAGAGTCATATAGGGATAGGTGAGTCTGATGTGCAAGTAAAATCTTCTATTACCCTATCATAAGAGATCACCAAAGTCAACCTCCATAGTGGCATGGTTCTACCTCCTAGAGCGGTACCTCAAGATAGAGGGAAACAAGTCATTAGTTTAGAGGATCGAGAAACCCTTCCATAGGATGTTCCACCCTTGGATATGCTTGTGGAGGATCAACCCAAGGTAGACTATAATGTCCTATCTCACCTAAGAAAGTTGCCATCTAAGCTAAGCATATATGATGCCCATGTCTTATCCAAAGAGATGAGGGAATCATTAATCAAGGCTCTCCTTGATTCTAAGATATGCTTAGCTCAGTTGACTGCTATTGGTGAGGAGGCACATTATTCCAAAGAAGCTCAGGGGATCACTTTCACAGATGAAGACCTACTTCTGGGGGACATGGAGCATAACCGTCCCCTCTATATTATAGTAGATATGGATAGATTTAGACTTGTCAGAGTTCTCATCGATCTGGGTACATCAGTGAACATTATAAGTCTAAAGACCCTTTCTTATTTAAGGATCGACATCTCCACACTTCGAGGAGATTGAATGATGTTGAGAGGATTCAATGAACAAGGTGAGAGGGTTTTAGGTTCCATAGCATTACCTTTGGAGATAGGTGACTGGAAGACTGAAGCCAAGTATTATATCATTGATTGGAATACTTCATTTATCTCTTTGCTTGGTAGGCCTTGGATACATCAGAATAAGATGATTCCATCCTCCCTCCATTAGTGTGTCAAGTACAGGAAGGATGGGATTGAGCACTGTGTCAAAGGAGATGAAAAGCTATTTTCAGTTAGAGAGGTTGAGATATATGAGGATGCGACCTACTATCTTCCTAAAACACCCTTTCTTGTGAACTTGGGCAAAATTCAAATTCAAAAGAAAAAAGAAAATGAAGAAAAAAAAGTAAAAGAGAAAGAAAAGAAAAATCAAAATCCAAGTGAACAAGAAAGGGAAATTGAATAAGAAATAGAGCCGCATATCACATTCCACCCACAGTTCATTCCATCATATGGACATGTGGGTACGATGACTCGACCTCCACTAGGGGGAGGTAGAGAAGGCGTTAAAGTGGAAGACCCGGTTGGCCATCGACCAAGAGGTTATGTTCCAGTTCATAGGAGTACCCTACTATTCTCATAGACTTGGAATCCAGCTCAAAGGATAAGTCTAATGTGATTAGTGTACCAACCAACCCCTCTCAGTGGGTTTCATTAAAGGTGACACTCGAGCTAAATAGCAATAAAGATCAGGCCTCCAAAAAGAAAAGTATTTGAATTAAATGCATGTGAAACTATCAGACAGCAGCTAGGAACCTTAGCTCTAACCTCATTTTCACCTCAAAAAGTTGAAGGTTTAGTAGTTAAAGAAGCCCCTCAGTCTTCTAAAGATATGAAGATGAAGAGATTCTTTTTGGGATCCTGCTCCTCAAGTCACAGTTGATGTAGAACTTAAGGAGAATTCACACGAAGAATTAATGGAATTGCCTTTTGATTGGTATTTGCCTTGTGTCCTTAATCTTGCAAAGAAGGGTTTGATTCCTTATACATGGTCAAAGCACAGGTCAAAGTACTTCAAAAAGCTATGGAACAACATAGGCAGGGAGGCACAATCAAGATCAAGACTAGGATTTGATATAGTGGGTCTAGTCAAAGACGATGATTACTATTTAATTATCACCAACCATCTAGTGTCTGATAGGTTCTTTTCACACCAAATCAACTCTTATGAGGATGTGTGTTTAGAAACTTCAGATGATCCAGATGATCTCCAAATCAAAGATGCATTGCCATAATTTGAAGTGGAGATCCATTCAATAATTGACAAGCTTAAAGAAAACAACCTCGGGACTGAAGAAAATCCATGCCCAACATATTGAATGAAGAAGAAACAAATGACTTAGTTAGGCTATTGACTGAGTTTAAAGACTGCTTTGCATAGAGTTATGAAGAGATGCCCGGATTATCTCCTGATGCAACAGTCAACAAACTAGCAATAGATGCTAGCATTAAATCAAGTAGGATCTTAGATGCATGCAATTACAAATCGAACAATAGGTCATTTCTGAAGTCAAGAAATTGATCGATGATGGTTTCATCAGGGAAGAAAAATACCCTACCTGGTTAGCCAGTGTCATCCCAGTTAAGAAGAAGAATGGCTAAATTTGCATATGCGTCGGTTTTAGGGACTTAAACAAGGCATGTCCTAAGGATGAGTTTTCTCTTCTTATACCAGAATTAATGGTGGACATCGCCTCATCTCATGCATTTTTCTCCTTCATGGATGGGTCATCTGACTATAACCAAATCAAGATGGCCCCCGAGCATGAAAGAAACACTACTTTTAGAACCCCGATCAAAATCTATTGTTATTTCAGCCTTAAAAATACTGGTGCTACATACCAACGGGCCATGACTCAGATATTCAATGAACTCATACATCATCAGGTTGAGTGCTATGTTAATGATCTAGTAATTAAGAGTAGAGAAAAGGAAGATCACCTCTTTGACTTGAGAGAAGTTTTTGAACAGTTAAGATAATATAACCTCAAAATGAATCCCATGAAGTGTGCATTTAGAGTAGCTTCAGGAAAATTCCTTGGGTTTGTTGTCTGACACCAAGGAATAGAAATAGATCCTGAAAAGATTAAAGCTATCTTAGAAATGCCACCTCCTAAGAGTTTAACTCAACTTAGATCTTCCCAAGGATGGTTGGTGTATCTAAGATGCTTTATTTCTAACCTATTAAGGAGATGCAAGCTATTCTCAACACTTATCAAAAAGGACACCAAGTTCAAGTGGGATGACAAGTGTCAACATGCTTTTGAAGATATCAAGTAGTATTTAATGAAGCCGTTAGTTCTAGCAGCCCCTATCCCAAGCAGGCCACTCATCCTCTACACTACTAAATTAGATGACTTCCTCGATGCTTTGTTGGCCCAAGCCAACGATGAAGGGAATGAGAGTGCTCTCTACTACCTCAGCCATCGTTTGATTCTTGTTGAAGCAAACCATTCACTTATTGAGAAACATTGCCTAGCTTTGATCTTTGCATCCCAAAAGCTACAACATTATATGCTCTCTCATAAGGTGAACTTGATTTCTAGAACCAATCCACTATAGTATCTCATGACATGGCCAACACTATCGGACATTTGGCACGATGGTCCATGATTCTCGCCCAGTTTGATATCATATTTGTATCCCTACGTACGATAAAAGGATATGCACTAGCGAATTTCTTAGTAGCACACCCACTTTCTGCTGATTCCCCGCTTAGTGATGATCTCCCCGATGAACAAATCATGAACTTAGGAGAAGTTGAACCACCGATGGGAGATGTATTTTTTTGGTATAGCTTCTTTTCATAAAGGAGAAGCACCATGATCTACTCTTCCAGGAAAGGCAGGGGTAGGGATAGTTCTCTTAACTCTAGACCGCGATGTGATGAGATTCTCATACTATCTATCCAATCCTTGTACAAATAATGAAGAGTATGTGGCTTTGATTACCGATCTAGAGTTATCTATCATAGTGTGTGTCAAGAGCATCAACATCTTTGGGGATTCTTAGTTGGTCTTCAATCAGATTGTCGGGTCCTACAAGGTTCTCAAACCCAAGCTTGATCATTACCATGAGTATACCATGAAGCTGTTGGCCCAAATCCCTGAAGTCACCATCTACAAGGTTCCCCAAGCAGAGAATGCAGTAGTAGATGTTTTGGCCAACTTTCAAAGAATTGACATGTCCGGAAGATGAGTACATTCCAATAATGGTCCAAAATAGACAAGTACTATCCCTTATTGATGTTGAACTCATCAAGAGACTTTCTCTTGAAGGGGAGGTTGCTGTTGCCTATAAGGACAAGGAGCTAGATTGGAGGCAACCGTTCATAGACTATTTGAACACCAAAAAATTACCTTGAGAAAAGTCAGAAGCCCATCAGGTGAAACAAGAGCTCTCTCCTATGCTCATTGATGGCACCCTGTACCGACGGTCCTTTGATCAAATGTGGTTACATTATTTAGATAAACATGAAGCCCATGGCATTGTAATTGAGGTACATTCAGATCTATGTAGAGCTCATTAATCCGGTCTGAAGATGAAGATTAAGATCAAGAGACTAGGATACTATTGGCCTTCGATGATTACAGACTGTATGGATGTAGCTAGGAGATGCCATCAGTGTCAGGTACATGGTGTGATCCTACATCAACCACCCAACATTTTACACCCTACATTGGCCTCATGGCCATTTGAGTGTTGAGGTATCAATATTGTGAGTCCTATCAATCCTCCTTCTTCCAAGGGTCATCGGTTCATCTTAACTGTCATCGATAACTTTTGCAAGTGAGTGGAGGAAATCCCACTCAGAGAGGTCACAGCTTAGCATGTGCATCAGTTTTTTAGGAACCATTACATATATAGGTTTAGGGTGCCTCGATAAATTATATTCAATAATGGTACTGCATTCAAAAGCACCAAGATCAACAGCTTTGCTAGAATACATGGTATAGATTAAAGATACTCCACCATCTACTACCCTAAAGAAAATGGCTTAGTAGAAGCATTCAATAAAACTCTCATCCAAATACTAAAGAAGACTCTTGATGATAACAAGTGGTAGTGGAATGAGCAGTTGGTTGAAGCCTTATAGGCTTACGACACCACATACAGAACTGTAACTCAATCTACCCCATTTTTCTTAGTGTATAAGTCCGAAGTCATTCTACCTTTAGAAGTCCAACTCCCGTCACTAAGGATAGCATTGGATAGTAAGATCACTATAGAGAAAAATACAAAATTGTGGTTAGAAGAGCTCAAAGGTTTGGAGGAGAGTCGCTTACGGGTGTGCTAAAACCTTGAGTTCTTTGTCAAAATGATTCAAGCTCACAACAAACTGGTTCTCCCTAGGTCTTTTAAAGTAAGAGAACTTGTGTTAGTCCTAAGAAGACCAATTATTGCCCATTGAAAGATGGGAGGCAAGTTTGAACCCACTTGGGAAGGCCCCAATGTTATAGAAAGGCCTACTTAAGAGGATCATATCAGCTCATTGAATGTAAAGGGAAACACCCGATGCTTCCAATTAATGGGCTCTATTTGAAGAAATATTACCCATAAAACATGTTTGAAAATAATTATCAACAAAAAAGAACAAAAATAGGATTCCATTTCATCAAAATCTTCTCTTCTTTTGAAGCATTATTTGCTTGTCATGCGAATACGCCATGATGTGTTTAGGGTAGGTGTAAGAGTCCCAGTGGCATCCTATTCCTTTTTACACAAGCACAAAAACAAACACATAGTTTCTTCTCAAGTTATTTTGATGTGGGAGCAAGCCCCCTGTGGCACTCACTCATTAGCTGCACTAAGTCAAGTTTACATGCTACTTTACTAGTATGTCACCCCAGTGGTCATTTGTTAGGAGGATGTGAGTCCCCACACTTTCTTCTTGACTCAACCATTGCACACTAATGAGAACTTTATTAGTTTGGTATGCTTCACTACTAGTACCTCACATTGATTTTGTTTAAGAAGATATGAGTCCCCGAGCTTTCTTCTTGAACTAGCCATCATACATTGACTAGGTTGAGTATCCTTGAGGTTTAGGTGTAAGAGTCCCCTAGAGGAATCCTACTCCTTCATGCATAAACACATATTTTCTTATTGAGCTATTTTGATGTGGGAACAAACCCCCTATGCACTCACTCATTAGCTGCTCCAGGTCAGGTTTATATGCTACTTTACTAGTATGTTTCTCCAGTGGTCATTTGTCAGGCAGATGTGAGTCCCCACACTTTCTTCCTGACTCGACCATTGCACACCAATGAGTGCCTTGTTAGTTTGGTATGCTTCACTACCTAGCTAGTAAGCTACCTCATGTTAATTTTATTTAAGAAGATGTGAGTCCCCGACCTTTCTTCTTGAACTAACCACCATGCACTAACTCGGTCGAGTATATTTGAGGTTTAGGGTAAGTCCCCCAGAGGCTCCTTTCCTCTTGACTATTTGAGTCGATGTAAGTCCCCTAGTGGCGTTCACTTAGTAGTCACCCGGTAGAATAGAGATCCCCAATAATCTATAGGAGGATATGAGTCCTCGAGCTTTCTTTCTAGGCTGATTGTTGCAAATCGGCGGGCACCTTAGGTTGGTTGATGTTCTCTATGCTGACAGTGACTCACCTGGTGAATACACCACTCTTGGCAGATGTGAGTCCCCGTGCTTTCTTCTTGAGTTGGCCACTGAATACCTATTTGATATATGACTAGCCATGTCATTTTCTCCAGGGTGTTGGATCAAACCCTTAGCAACCTCTCTCCCTGTGGGCATTCTATTTAGATCACGTCCTTTAATGACCCCATTTAGACACTACCCGGGTTACTCTTGGATTGGGCAGTCCCCCTCTCCTAGTAGCCACCCTCATGGTTGGAGAATTTGTTCAGTAGATGCACATATTCTCCCTTGGTTCAGTAAATCTGAGATAGGTCTAGGCTGATATAAGCTCCTTTTCAGTTTGATCCATCGCAAACCAACAGGGTCCATGATAAATAAACTAAATAAACAAACAAATTTTTTTTTCTTGCGGATTAGGAATTCAAGCCCTCAAAGGGCCCCTTTTCCTAAGCAGACATCATACCTTTAGGGAAGTGTCAGCATAACTCCTTATAGGAATTGCTTGACTACTTGAGTTGAGATAAATCCCTGAGTCGGTACTCACTCCATAGTCGCCCTTAGGTCGGGTTCAATCTATTTTTCCACAAGCAGGTTGCCCCGATAGTCATTCCAATTTGGAAGATGTAAGACTATGATGCATTCTTTCTAGCATGATGTCCCCGTCGATGACCTAGGTGGGTTTGATTTGTTGCAAAGCAATCACCTAGTGGTCTTTTGTAGTGGAAGATATGATTCCCTGAGCTTTCTTCCTATTAATTGATCATTACAAACTGAAAGGCACTCCTTTGGTCGGATAGTTCTCCCATCGACCGGGAAGTTATTCCCTTTGGTTCAGTAAATCTGAGATAGGTCTAGGCTAATATAAGCTCCTTCTCAATGTTTTCCATCGCAAACCAATGGAACCCATCAAAATAAACTATAAAATGAAATTAAGCTTTGACTACCTTTGAGTTGATTTAAGTCCCTCGATGACATTCACTCAATAGTCAGCCCTAGGTCAGGTTCTATCTGTTGCCTTGCCAATAGGTCACCCTAGCAACTAGTACTTTGGAGGATGTAAGTATACTATGCTTTCTTCCTAGTACAACTTGCATACTGAAAGACACTCCTTTGGTTAGATAGTTCTCCCATCATGGGAAGTTATTCCTTTTGGTTCAGTAAATCTGAGATAGGTTTAAGCTAATATAGGCACCTTATCAGTGTGATCCATCACAAATCAACAGAACCCATCAAAATAAAATAAAAAATGAAATTAATCTTTGAATATCTTTGAGCTGATTTATGTCCTCCAATGGCATTCAGTCAATAGTCAGCCCCAGGTTGGGTTCGATCTGTTGCTTTGCCAATAGGTCACCCCAGTAATTGTTCCCTACTTTGGAGGATGTAAGTCTACTTTACTTTCTTCCTAGTACAACTACTGCATACCGAAAGGCACCCCTTTGGTTGGATAGTCCTACCTTATGGTTGGTAGACTATTCCCTTTGGATTGAAATCGTTAGGATCAGGCCTCCATGGCCCCACTCGGTCGTCATCATAAACCAATGTGACCCATCATCACCAAAATAAACTAAAAAATTAAATTAATCTTTGACTATCTTTGAGTTGATTTAAGTCCCCCAGCAGCATTCACTCAATAGTCAGCCCTAGGTTGGATTCGATCTGTTGCCTTGCCAATAGATCACTCCAGTAATTGGTCCCTACTTTGGAGGATGTAAGTCTACTATACTTTCTTCCTAGTATAGCTGCTACATACCGAAAGACATTCCTTTGGTTGGATAGCCTACTTTGGACTACACCTTTGGATTGATAAATCTATAGTAGATCAAGGCCATCATTTACACAATAGCCATGAAAGAGCCATCTCAAAATCCAAAATCTAAAAAAAACCTGAAATAAATTCAACCCTCCTCCCTTAGTGGAGTCAAACAACAAACAAAATAAATTCAACAAAATGAATCCAATCAACCTCCCCCAGTGGAATCAATCAAACTAAAATAATTATACAATTTAAATGAATCAAACTGATTTCTCTCCCCAGTGAGACTCAAATCAAACATCTTATCCCCTTGTGGATAATTTGAACTTATTTTCCTAGTGGAAGGTTCACATACTCTATCCCTACTGGATCCCTCCTTCCCTCTCTTATGTCCTTGACATGAGTAGAGTCATATTGCACTAAGCTCTGGATTCCTTCTACACCTTGGGTTAGGAGTAGATCATCTCTATTAGTGCTTGTGATCATTCAATGTTGCTGATCATTTTGGTCAACACCAATATGTGTAATGTACCTTGTCAGTCACACCACATCTATTGGGTGCCCTTTATTGACCTCATTTTTAGAATGAGCTCTCAACCCCTCCATCTTAGACATAGGAATTCTCTTAGACTTAAGACACAGGTGGGCACTCAACCTAACCCTAGAGACTTAGAAGAGTTAGCCATAGGAATAGGTCATGCCTTAGGATTGTTAGGAAAGTTTGCCTACCCTATAGCTTGAACCAAATTCCTCACTTCCTTCCTTCAAGTCAAGTTCCAAATCAAGTCTAAACCAACTCCAAACTCCAAATCAAGTCAACATCAAAACTTAAGTCAATTCCAACTTAATTGATTTTCTCGAACTCAAAACAATTCCAAATGATTGGAACTTACGATTGAAAACCAAACTCCAAATTCAAATGAAAAATATTCCCTAAGTCCTTTGATCCCCTCTCATGGACTTAGCCTAAATCAAATTCAAATCACTTTAAATTCAAGAAAGTTTTATAACCCATTTATATTCTCATTTATATTCACATATATAAATGAAATATAAATTCAAATCAATCAAAACTAAACCCAAAATCAAATCCAAAATCCATGGTCAAATCCAAAAATCTTTCCTAAGTCCTTTGATTCCCTCGTATGGACTTAGCACAAATCAAATTCAAATCACTTCAAATTCATGAAATTTTCTCATAATCCATTTATATCTTCATTTATATTCACATATATAAATGAAATATAAATTCAAATAACCAAAACCATATCCAAAAATCAAACTCAAATTCAATCAAAGTTCAACCTAAGCCTTTCAAGTAAAATTCTTGAACTTAGCCAAATCAATTTCAAATCAAGCCAAACCCTTGATTTTTCTTAATGAGTCAATCAATCCTTCAATCATGAATCCAAATACAAATACAAACTTTAATCACTAAATCAAAACTAAATTAAAAAAAATCAAACCCAAGTCAAACTCATGTTAATCCATTTGAACTTGAAATTATCAAATGAATCAATACACATTTGACTTCAAATCTCTTGCATATGGATTTATATTTCAATCATAAGTCTATATGTGAGCTCAATCAAACTCAAATCAAACTTTCACCAAGCCATTTGACCCGCTTAGGCTCACTTGACCCAAAGTTACCTAAAGTACCCCTTATGAACCAAATTCTAATCCTAACCAAATTGGATTGAACTAAGCCCATCTAAGAATCACATTGTGAGCAACAATCATCATAAGATGATCAATCACTCAAATTGGGTCAAACCAAGTCAAAACTAAGGGTTGACAAGTCAACACTTAGCCAAAATGAAACTAGCCTACCATAGGCAAATTGATTGAAACCATTGATCAAAACTCATTCATGATCAATGTTTGAACTTGACCAAGTCATCATTTGAGCCTAACCTTGCCCAATTAACCACTTGACCTAAAAACTCAAAATGTGTCAAAACTGATCTAAGCCAAATTGATTGAAACCAATGGGTCAAATTCATTCTAAATGTTGACAACTTGACCATTGACCCAAGACAAAAGGTCATTTTGAGCCAAAATCAAATTAAACCAAAATTGATTGGAAAAAAAAGATACCAATCCATTACAAATGACCAACTAAACCTAAACCAACCCATGACCTAACCCAAATAGGTCAAATGGGTCAAATTGGTCAACTTGACCAATTTGACCTAAATAAAATCAAATGAACCAAAGCCAAAACTAAACCAAATTGAACCAAACCAAAGTTTCCAATACATTTCAAATGGTCATATGAACTCAACCCAACCCTTGGTTTGACCCAATTTGACCAATTGGTCAACTTGACCCAAGTTGATCCATTTTGACCTAAATGGGTCAACATGAGCCAAATCACATCAAACCAACTCCAAATTCATCAAAACTTGGCCCAACCCATTTTTCAATCATACCAAATATACTCAAACTAAAACCCAAGCTAAATGACCATTTTACCCCTAGGACATAGGGTAACCTAAAATCAAAACTACTTAGAATTTGGTTAATTCCTTTTCACGGACACTTGGCATCCTCTTAGTGGACCAAATGGTCACTAAGGGACATGGTGCACATGACCCAATGGGTTTGGGTCAGCCCAACCCAACCTATGGCTAAAATTGACCACCTCACTTAAAATTAAGCGGATCTCTCCTCCACTCAATTAAGGCACATGGGAGGTTCACTACTCCACTCCACACTCAAAACTAAACCATGTGCAAGTCATAATAGCCTAATAAACCCATTGAATAGGGTCAATTAGATCAAAATGGCAAAGACACTTGCGACTGTGTGATCCTTCAAGGGGAAGATATACTCCCCTAATTTCATTCCAACTCATCTCTCTTGCATTTGATTGAGTAATAGGAAGTCAGAACTAGCATTCCAAGCTCCTCTAAGCTTCTAAGAGTCAATTCAACTTCTCCATTTTTGGTTTCTCCAAGCCAAAAATAAGGGAGGTAGCAAGGAAATCCAACTTAGCCAATTCTCAAATTCAGTCCAATTCACTTTGCAAGCACCTTGAGGGAACTCAATCGAGCCTTCACACAAGTTCTCCAAGCAAGGGAGGAGTGCCCTTGATCAAGGCTAAGCCCATTTGATGGTGAGCTTGGTTCATAGGAAGATCCACTCAACCAAACCACCTCAAATCTTTGACAGGGCTTCATCTCTACTTGACGAAGTTACCTCATCAAACTCAAGCACCAGTGATAGCCTCCGGTTAGGTATGCCTTCAACCTGAGCTTAAACTAGAGAGTGTGTGGTCTTTTATGAAATGGATTTTCATCTCAAGCAAAGTTAGCCATTGGATGTGTTCTTCCTTGCATGATGATGGTGTGGGTTGAATTTGGGTTCAATCCAAGCTCAATCGAGCTCGGATCATGCCATGGAAGGTGGACGGCTCCCCTTTCCGGCAGAAGAACTCAGGATGGATCATGGGCCGTCCATTCATGCATTTTGATGGACGGACATGATCAAGATGTGTAGGATCTTTTGAATTCCCCTTAAGAATCATAGGCTTGATCTCAGTCGTCTGATCTTTGATCAGATGGATGGGGAGAAAGCATGTAGCCCTGCTGCTGATGCGGTGCTATGATGTGAGAACTCAAATAGCCTCTCCCATCAGGCCACGTGGAAAGCACGTGCCATGTCAGCCTCCATGTGGTACTGATGGGATTAGCTATTTAATTAGGGGATTTATTTAATTATCCTTAATCATGGAAACTTCATAATTGCATAACTATGTTGGTTAGATTAAATTTTTATATGGTCGCCTTCAAATCTGTGGGGAGAAAGAGACAAGAATACTAAAATTCATCTTTTTGGGATGCTACACAGTTCCGTAGATGTGCTTATTCAGATGATCGGGTACGTCATCAAGGAATAGTGTACTAGCTCAAAAGATAGAAGCCACTACCTTTTAATGGATTAATCACCTCAATAAGGACTCCCAAGGACAATGGGTCTGCATATGTACCAGAGATTCTTCCCCTACTTTACATAAAAAAATAAAGCAGGGTTTATTTTAAATTGGGTTCATTAAGTTCCCTATAGGGGCAAGCCCCCATAGTTAATTACATCCTAAGGGATGGGATCCCTTAGGAATACTCTCGATTAAGTTAAATGATCATTATCTTTAAAGATTTTAATAGGAAAGGACTATCAATTAATTAGTTCATTTTTAAAGATCAAATGAGATTGATCAAAGAGAGGGAGTTATTATTGGAGCCAAAAGAAAGATAAGTAGGAGATGCCATGATGCTAGGAAACCTAGCAAGCATCTCAAACTATCCTATGGTTGGGCTTTACATTTTGAAATTGATTTAGTTTGTTTGTGTTGCATCTTTTATTAAAACTTTAGGACTTATGATCCCTTAACACAAGATTAAGAAAATGCCTAAGAGGTGAGGAATTAAGCTTATGGTCCACAAAGGGGAAAAGCAACCTTAGAACCTAAATCTAGAGAGCTTTGGTGAGGGCCAAAAGCACAACCTAAATCTAAAAGGAAAATGGGTATGGTTTGCCTCCATAAGAGGACAAACCACCCAACTTGGACTTTACAACGGGTGGCCAACTAACTTCTCCTATGATTTTAAATACATGTAGGCATGTCATATGCTTTATGCAAGATTGCTAGGCTATTATTTATTTAGAAAGAGACTAAGTCCTTAAACTCACTCCCTAAAGAGAATAGATCATGTAAAGAAATGCTTTAATTGACCTAAATCTAATGTAATTTAAATTTTATTTTATTTTCATTTTTGGACAATCATTTTGACTTAGGCTAATAGGATTTATATTCCTAATGCATGAGAAATAAAGTTTTTGGCCAAAATTAGTGAGAAGGGAGGAGGTGTGTTTCCACCATGGCTCTCAAAGGTCAAGCCAAGTTTCTCTGACAAAGGTGGAAGCCCTCCAATCAAGAGTGAAATAAGATACATTTGTGCATGATATTGCAAAAGAAATACTCATCCACCTAAGGGGTTGCTAATTCTTTTATCTTGATTTTAAACCTAAGCTTTATGTGAGGTTATGAGTTCTTTATTTTTAGTTTTGAGATGTTAGATTTGGTAAAAGATTTATTTTTCCCTAAGAGCCTAATCCACATCGAGGCCATACATAAAGCAAGGAAGAAACTAGGAAAAATATGCCACTTAATGCTAAAGCTAAACAAATCATCAATCAATTTATAAAGCTAATCGCAAAAAATAAAGGCCATTGTGGTCGAGTACCATCACACAAACCCAAAAATAACAAATTGGGTAGTTGAGCTCTACTCTTATACAACCCGGATTACAAATTAATTAAATACAATTAAGCAAGATTTCATTATTATGGGGGTCTTCAATCTTCATTTCTTTATTCTTCTTTGGTTCCTTCTTTTGGATGGTTGGAAGGTGGGTGCTCCAAGGCTTCACATGGTGCATAAGATAAGATCTTATGCCCAATGCTCATCCCAATCCCCATAATAATCATTCCAAAATCCTAATTGCATAAATTTACATGAAAAGAAAAGAATAGAAATCTAACCAACACCTGCAAAATAGAGATTAGCTAAAATAAACCATACAAATCCCAAGCATGTATATTGGACTTATCTCCTCACACATGGGTGACTAAGTCCACCTAGCCTATTGGATTATGCTTAGGGGTATAAGCACCTGCAAGTAAAAGCATTTATATATTTATTTATGATAGCAGCCCTTAATCATAATCTCCTACAAAAAATAATGGTTAAACTAAGATCGCCCTACCATTCATTCTATGAGCATACACACTAACATCCAATCTAAAACATATATCACAAAACAAAATAAACATCAAATCATGCACTGCCCTAACCTAAAGCTAGAAGTGGTGACTTAGGCTAATGTGCGTGCTTTGAAGGTTTGTGTGGTATGCTTAGCTATGGATTTAAGTTATAATTTTCTAAGTGTGAAGCATGTTCAACTTAGAGGAGGGTTTCTTTTAAGTGATTTAGTTATTTTGGGTTGATTTTATTTCATGTTTTGATTAGGTTCAAATGAATCCTACAATTAATTACTAAGTTATAAAGAGAGGGAAAGAGAAGAGAACTTCTCTTTCCATCCCTAACCTATGTAATTTCTAAAGTAAATCCATATTTTTGGTTTTGTTTAGTGAATATTTTGATTAAGTGTTTTAATTAATATTAAGTTTAGATAAACTCTAAACAAACCTATTCAAAAGAAAAGCATTTCAAGATTAAGTAAAGTGAATTAAGTTCACAAAACACACTTCATTTCTTTCCAAACATGTATAACATGAATATGAATAGATCCTAAGCATATATATACATATGAAATGAAAAAGTTTAGCACACTTTATGATGCATGCTAAGTAGTTTACTTAAGAAAATTTGAATTCTTGTGATTCATGATTTTCATTAAGTAGCAAAGAGATTTCTTATCCAATCATCACATGCACACATGAAAGTAAAAAAGACATAAGTGAGTACAGCGTCATTGTTAACTAGAGGTATAAGGTATAAGACTTACTTAGGGCTACTTAAAGCCTCGTAACTTCGGGTTGTCCAGATTAATATACCACTTTCCTTAAATACAAATATGTGTACAAAAGAAATGAATGGAAAAAGAATGCTAAGTGAGTTACTTAAGAAAATTGAATGCTTTATGATGCATGATTTTCATTAAGTAGAAAAGAGATTTCTTATCCAAATTTCACATTCATAAATGAAAGTAAGAAAGGCGTAAGTGAGTATAACGCCATTGTTAACCAGAGGTGTAAGGTACAAGACCTACTTATGGCTACTTAAAGCCTTGCAACCTTGGGGTTGTCCAGACTAATATACCACTTTCCTTAAATACAAACATGTGTACAAAAGAAATGAATGGAAAAGTAAGAATACAAAAATTTGTATTAATTGATTTATTTTGTTTATGCAATTTGTATGTGCAGGCATATTTATCCTTCTTAAGTGATAGGATAGGAATGCATAGGATATGAAATTAGGCAAGTGTTAGGTTCTTTTAAAATGAACCATACATCTTACCAAATCCTATTCAAAACTATACTAAAGGAGAAGAGAAGGAAAACCCATGCTAAGCACATCTTTATATCTTACTCACATGCAAGCTTATAATTAAAATATAAGTAGCACACTTTCTGTTTTGATAATTGATTCATATATATTTTTGAAAATAATTTGAATTTAGTAGTGATAATAGCCACTCATATTTCTACTTTAGCCAACACATGCAATTTTGATATAAAGTAAATAATTTCATTTTGAATTTGATTTTCAAAAATATGGATGCATGAAACCATATGAAATACATATTTAACATGTTGGGGAAAGAATTAAAGTAATGAAAGCATGTAAATACATTCACTCTAATTAAATCTAAAGATAATCTTATGAAATAAGAAAGCTTAAAATAAATCAAAGTTCATTTACTATGATTTTTATTTAAGTTTGAGTTTAATTTAATTTTGAAAAATGTGAGTTGAGTTTGCTATTCCTAACCCATTCCCACATGTGTTTGGTATTTTTGTTTAATTTTTAGATGATTAGGTTCATTTTAGCTTTTGATTAGGTTAAGGTATGAATTAAACAAGTTAATTAACCCTTACCTATACCACCTTAGCATAATTAACCAAATAATTATGAGCCAATGAGATGACATAAAACCTTACAAGGAATTTAAACTTGTAATGCACCTAGTAAGAAAAGGGCCTAATGCAATTTAGCTCATAATTAATGGTTAATTAAGCTAAGGGGTGTAAAGTAATTGCAAAACACCCCTTCACACATATGAATTGGGTTTTGATTTCCTTAATTGAACTTAGGCTATTCAACAACTAAGCATCTACCCAAAGTAGATTAATTAAGTTTTGGAAGGTTTTAGAATTTTTAGAAATTAATTAAGGGGATAATTAATGAATTAACCCTTAATTAAGAGAGGATTAAGGAAAGATAAGGGGTTTAGGGAATATCTTAGGGGATATACCCCAAGATTATCCCTTAAACCTCTATTCACTAAATCTAACCTTAATCAACCTTAATAATGGATTAAAAACACTAATTCAACCTTAATTATTCTTAATTATATTAAGGGAGTAATTAGGAAACACATTTTCAATTCTCTAATTAAGCCATAAATAAATCCCAAGAAAATTAGGGAGGCAAAGGTCATCCCCTAAAACATACCCAAGAAGTTTGGGATTAATCAAAAGATTAATTAAAGAGTAATTACAAAATGATATTTCCATTAAAACCCATAAATCAAAATCCATTGAAATTATTTTTAAAATATTCTAGGTTAAATTATCTTTCCATAGAAATTTACTTCATATTTTTTGAATTTTATTGAGGGAGATATGAATTTTTGAAGGTTAGAAGATTAATTAAAATTAATTAAATCCCTAACTAATCCCCTCATATCACAGTGACACATGGCAGTGGTAGTCAGCACGATTTGCATGCATCATGCCATGTGGGGATCACTTAAACATTACATCAGGGTGATGCGGTGGCATGATGCAGTTTGATCCCTATTGTTGATCATGGATTGAATGACCACGAATCCTCCCATGGTTTCTAAAGGGATAAAGAATTTCTAAAATGTGCAATTAATCTTGGCCGTCCATCCAAAATGTGTCGATGGATGGCCATGATCGCCCTAGTTCTTTCCTGAGGCTTAGAAGAGATCGTCCATGATCTAAGGGAAGATCCAAGCTTGATTGAGCTTCAGTTAGGATGAGATTGTACCCACCATTTAAGCACAATTACAAACCTATCCAATAGCAAATTCACATGCCATGAACATTTCTTTCACAAAGGATCAACACCTCCTAAGCTAAGTGGTCAAAAAATTCCATACCTCACCGGAGGTGATCACTGCTCAAGCTCGATGAGGTAGCTTCGTCTAGTGGAGACAAAGTCTTGTTGAAAGTTTCAAGCCTTGGGGTTGAGTAGATCTCCCTATGGACCAACACCACTTGCTCCCCTTTACTGCTTCGATCCACCTCACCTCCTCCTTACTTTGGGAACTTGAGAGAATGCTTATGTGAACTCGGCTTGATCCCCTAAGGGAGTGTGTAAGAGGAATTGGAGTAGAATTAAGTAAAGAGGAAGTTGAGGATTGGGATGAGCTCCCCTATTTTCTAAGGAAGAAAACTGAGAAATGGCCATCTCAAATCCCTCTTAGAAAGCCTAGGAATGCTCTCTGATGTTTCCTCACTCTCTCTAGTGCTCAATCGAATGTGAGGATCATCAATTCAGATGGAATTAGGCGGAGTATATCTCCCTCTATGGCAATCGGATGATTGAACCATGAGTTATTATTTTGATCCAATTGACCATATGGGAGGAGTTTTTTAGGCTGTTAGATTTTGTACATGGTCAATTTGAGGTCTTGAGTGGATTGGTAACCTCCCATGTGCTTCAAATTGAGTGGAAGGAGAATTTTGAATTAGCCAATTTGAGCTAAGGGGTCGGGTTTGGCCTTGGGTCCATTTGGGGTGACCAAAACCCATTGGGTTGGATGCACCACTCTTCATTGGGTCCACTTGAGGTAATAGGAAGGTATCAAGCTGATATAAAGAGGGCTTGACCAAATTACCCATAGATTAGACCAAAATTTGTTCTATGGCCTAGGGTTAAAATGGTCATTTGGCTTATTTTTCAATTTGGATATGTTGGGTATGTAGAGAAACTAGGTTTGGCCAAGTTTCATTGGATTTGGAATTCATTTGATATGGTTTGGCTCATGTTGACCCATTGAGGTCAAAATGGGTCAACTTGGGTCAAGTTGACCAATTGGTCAAATTGGGTCAAACCAAGGGTTGGGTCAAGTTCATATGACAATTTAAAATGTTTTGGTAGCTTTGATTTGATTCAATTTGGTTTAGTTTTGAATTTGGTACATATGACTTCATTTAGGTCAAATGGGTCAAGTTGAACAATTTGACCCATTTGACCTATTTAAGCTAGGCCATGGGTAGGCTTAGGTTTGGTTAGTCATATGGAGTGGATTTGTATCTTTGTTTCCAATCAATTTTGGTTAAGTTTGAATTTGGCTCAACATGACCCCTTTAGGTCAAGTTGGGTTCAAGGTCAATTGGGCTAGGTTAGGTCTAGTTATTGGCGGCTTTGGTCAAGTTCAACAAGTGATTTGGAATGAATTTGACCCATTAGTTTCAATCAATTTGTCTTAGATCAAGTTTTAACATATTTTGACTTTTTAGGTCAAGTTGGGTCAACTTAGGTCAAGTGGCCAATTGGGCTAGCTTTGGCTCAAATGTTGACTTGCTCAAGTTCAAACATAGGTCATGAATGAACTTAGATCATTGGTTTCAATCAATTTGGCCTATGGTGGATTTTGGCTATGTTAGGTTTCATTTTGGGCTAAGTGTTGACTTGGTCAATCCTTAGGTTTGACTTGGTTTGACCTAATTCGGTTGATTGATCATCCCATGATAATTGTTGATCATGATGAGAGGCATAGGTGAGTTTGATTCAATCCAATTTGGTTAGGATTAGAATTTGGCTCATAAGGGTTCTTTAGGTCACTTTGGATCAAGTGAGCCTAAGTGGGTCAAATGGCTTGGTCAAAGCTTAATTTGAGCTTGATTGAACTTGGACATGGACTTATGATTGAAATATAAATCCATTTGCAAGTGGTTTGAAATCAATTGGGTTTTGATTCATTTGACAATTTCATATTCAAAGGAAGAATATGAATGATTTGGGGTTTCATTTTTGAATTGATTTTGATTTGGTGATTGAAGTTTGTATTTATATTTGGATTCATGATTGTAGGGTTGATTGAATCATGAAGGAAAATCAAGAGTTTGGCTTGATTTGGAGTTGATTTGGCTAAGTTCAAGGTTTTGACTTGAAAGGCTTAAGTTGGATTTTAAGTGGATTTGAGTTTGATTTTTATAATTTGTTTTGATTGTTTAAATTTATATTTCATTTATATATGTGACTATAAATGAGAATAAAATGGATCATGAGAAAATTTCAAGGGTTTGAAGTGATTTGATCATGATTTAGGCTAAGTCCATTAAAAGGGAATTTAAAGGACTTAGAAAATTTTTGGAGTTTGAAGTTTGAGTTTTTTTTATTTAGATTTGATTGATTTGTATTTATATTTCATTTATATATGTGAATATAAATGAATTATGAGAAAATCCCATGAGTTTGAAATGATTTGATCATGATTTAGGCTAAGTCCATTAAAAGGGAATTAAGGACTTAAGAAGGATTTTAAAATTGGAATTTAATTTGAGGATTTGATTTGATTGATTTGAATTTATATTTCATTTATATATGTGAATATAAATGAGAATATAAATGAGTTATGAGAAAATCCCATGAATTTGAATTGATTTGATCATGATTTTGGATAAGTCCTTAAGAAGGAAATTAAAGGACTTAGGAGATTTCATGAATGGATTTTGAATTTTGAGTTTAGTTTGATTGGTTTGAATTTATATCTCATTTATATATGAGAATATAAATGAGAATATAAATGAATCATGAGAAAATCTCAAAGAGTTTGAATTGGTTTAGATCATGATTTAGGCGAAGTCCATTAAAAGAAAATTTAAAGGACTTAAGAAATTTTTTTTTTTGAAATTTCATTCATGTGTTTCAATCATGGATTTCAATCATGGATTTCAATCACATGGAGTTGATTTGAGTTTGATAAAATCAAATAAGATTGATTTGGAGTTTGACTTGAAGGAAGGAAGGTGAGGAATGGTCCAAGCTAAGGGTAGGTAGATTTTCCTAACACCCCTAAGGCATGACCTATTCCTATGGCTAACTCTTCGTAGGTTGAGTGTCCACCAAATCACTAGATGTGTCTTAAGACTAAGAAACTCTTAAAGCCTAAGAGAAGTCCTATGTCTAAGATGAAGGGGTTGAGAGTTCATTCTAAAAATGAGGTCAGAAAATTAATTCTAGAAAAATCTAAAAAATACAATGTAAAAAGCATTGAAAAGATAATTCATAGGAGAATATTCTAAAATTAATTTCACTGGATTTTGAATAGTGTACTTTCCTTAGTCAGGGTTTTAATGAAAACTTAATAACTCTAATTACTCCCTAATTATCCCACGAATTAATTCCAAATTTTTCATGTGCATTTAAGGGGATGACTTCTGCCTCCCCTAATTTTCTTGGGATTTATTGATGGATTAATTAGGGGAATCAATCTATGAATCCTTAATCACTCTCTTAATGTAATTAAGCATAATTAAATATATGAACAGTGGTTTAATCCCTTTATTAAGTTAATTAAGCCTTGCTTAAGTAGAGGAGAGGTTTATGGACTAGATTTGGGGAATTTTTCCTAAACCATTCCCTAAACCCCTTTCCTTCCTTAATCTAAACTTAATTAAGGGCTAATCCCCTAATCACTTGCTTAATTAATTTGATAAAATTTTTAAAATATTCCAAAACCTAATCAATCCATCTTAGGCAAATGCTTAGGTGTTCAATAACCTAAGTGGATTAAGGAAATCAAAATCCAACTCACATGTGTGTGAAGGGTTATGAAAGTACTTAACTTAAACCCTTTAGCTTAATTAATAATTAATTATGAGCCAAATGCATTAGGCCCTTTTCTTCCTAAGTGCATTGCTGATTTAAATTCCCTGTGTGATTTTATGTCATATCATTGGGTCATAATTATTTGATTAAGTATGTTAAAGTGGTATAGGTAAGGGGTAATTAATACACTTAATGTACACCTTAACCTAATCAAAATATAAAAATCATCTAATCATCTAAAAATTAAACTAAAATGTCATACACATGTGGGAATGGGTTAGGACCAGCAAACCTTCTCACATTTCTCAAATTGAAATCAAACTCAAACAAAATTCAAACTCTTTAAAATAAATTTGATTTACTTTAAATAATTCTATTCCATAGGATTGTCTTTAGGAATTAATTAAGGTGAATGAATTTACACTGCTTTCATCACTTTATTTCTTTCCTAGCATGCTAGATGTGTATGTCATATGAAAATCATTCATTCATTCCTTCTAAAAATCAAGATTAAAATGAAATGTTTTCTCTATGTCAAATTGCATATTTTGGCTAAAGTAAGAATATGAATGGCTATTATCACTATTAAATCTAAAATTATTTTTAAAACTTATAAATCAAACATCAAAACTGAAAGATATGCTACTTATAATTATTTATAAGCTTGCATGTAAGAAATTGAAAGATATGTATTATGTGGATTTCCTTCTCCCTCTCTTTCTTAACATAGAATTGTATAGGATTTGTAAAGTGTATAGTCCATTTGAAAAGGACACAACATTTGCTTAAATCCATTCTTATACACTCCTATGTCATGACTTAAGAAGGAATTCTACATCACACATATAAATTAAACAATCAAACCAAAAATCAAATAAACATAAACTTTTGCATCTTTCATTTTTCATTTATTTCTTTTGTACATGCATATGTATTTAATGAAAGGGATATATTAGTCTGGACAACCCCAAGGTTGTGAGGCTTTAAGTAGCCCTAAGTAGGTCTTATACCTTACACCCCTGGTGCTAATAATGGCATTGTACTCACTTATGCCTTTCATACATACACATGCGCATATGCAAAATGGATAAAAGACCAACTCTTTCTACTTAATGAAAATCACATCATAAAGCATCCAAATTTTTTTAAGTAGCACCAGTTAGCATTCATCATGAAAGTGTGCTAAAGATCCTCACTTGTATGTATAGATATGCTTAGGATTCATTCATATGCATGTTATACATGGCGGGAAAGAAATAAAGTGTTGTGTATTTTGTGATATTAATTCACTTTACTTAATCTTAAAATACCTTTCTTTTCAGATAAGTTTTTTTAGGGTTGATCTAAAGTTAGGATTAATTAAAAACATAATAAAACATTTAGTAAACAAAATCAAATATGAATCTAGTTTAGAAATTACTTAAGGTAGGGAAAGAAAGAGAAGTTCTCTTCTCTTTTCCCTCTCTTTACAACTTAGTAATAAATTGTAGGATTCACTTAAACCAAATCAAAATACAAAATAAAATCAACCCAAATCAACTAAACACTTAAATGAAACCACCTATATAAGTTGAACATTTTTATACTTAGAAAATCTAAACCTTAAAGCCATAGCTAAGCATACCACACAAACCTTTTAAAGCACACACATTAGACTAAGTCACCATTTCTAGCTTCAGGTTAAGGTAGTGCATGGTTTGATTTTTTTTCTTTTGTTTTATGATGTTTTATTTTAGTCTCAATATTAGGGTGAATGTGCATAGAATGAATGGTAGGATGATTTAGTCTAATCATTATTTTCTACAGGGGATTATGCTTAAGGGGCGCTATAATAAAAATATAATTACTTTTGATGTGCAGATGCTTATACCCCTAAGCATAATCTTATAGGAAAGTGAACTTCATTACTCATGTGTGGGGTGTTAAGTCCAATATATGCATATACATGCTTGGGATTTATGTGGTTTGTTTAGCTAATCTCTATTTTACAGGTTTAGTTAGATTTATTTTTCCCTTTTCATGTAATTTTGCAATTAGGATTTTAGAATGATTGTTATGGGGGATTAGGATGAGCATTGGTCATAAGATCTCATCTTATGTACCATGTGAAGCCTTTGGAGCATCCACATTCCAACCATCCAAAAGAAGGAACCAAAGAAGAAATAAGAAAGAAGAAAGAAGAAAGAAGAAATGAAGACCCCCATAACATGAACTCCTTGCTTAATTGTATTTAATTCATTTGTAATCCGAGTTGTATAAGGGTAGAGCTCGACTACCCAATTTGTTTTCGGGTTTGTGTGGTGGTGCCCGATTACAATTGGCCTTTTATTCTTTTGTGTTAGCTTTATAAAATATTTGATGTTTTGTTTAGCTTGTGCATTAGAAATGACATATTTTTTTAGTTTCTTCCTTGCTTTGATGTATGGCTTGGATAACAATTAGGCTCTTAAGAAAAAATAAATCTTCTACCAAATTAATCAACTCAAAATTAAAAATAAATAATTCATAACCTCACCTAAAGCTTAAGAATTAGCAACCCCTAGATGTTGTCTTTTCTTTCCTAACATCATGCATGAAAAGCATATTATTTCACTCTTGATTGGATAGCTTCCGCCTTTGTCCAGAGAACTTTGCTTGACCTGTGAGAGCCATGGTGAAAACACACCTCTTTATCTTGCTAATTTTGGCCCATAATCTAATTTCTCATGCATTAGACATAAAAATCCTAAAGCCTATGTCAAATTGATTGTCTAAAATAAAAATAAAATGTAATAAAATTTGTATTAGATTTAAGTCAATAAAGCATGCCCTACATGATCTAGTCTCTTAGGGAGTGTGTTTAAGGACTTAGTCTCTTTCTAAATAAATAATAGTTTAGCTATCTTGCAAAAGCATTTGACTTGCCTACATATTTTAAAACTATAGGAGGAGTTAGTTGGTGGCCACCCCCGGGTGATTGTAAGTGTAATAGTCGAGTGGTTTATCCTCTCTTGTGGAGATAAACTGAATACCCATTTTTCCTTAGGTTTAGGTCATGCTTTGGGCCTCACCAAAGCTCCCTAGATTTAGATTTTGAGGTTTCTTCTCCCCTTTGCGGACCATAAGTATAAATCCTCACCTCTTAGGCATTTCCATAACCTTGTATTAAGGAATTGTAAGCCCACATTTCTAATAAAAATTTTAACTCAAACAAATTAATTCAATTTCAAAAAATGTAAAGCCCAATCATAGGGTAGTTTGGGATGCTTACTAGGCTTCCTAGTATCTTAAGAATCCCCTACTTATTTTCATTTGGCTTTGATAAGAACTCCCTCCTTTTGATCGATCCCACTTGACTTTCCAAAAATAAACCAATCAATTGATAGTCCTCCCTTTCAAAATCTTTGGAGACAACGATCATTTACCTTAATCGAGAGTATTCTTAAGGAATCCCATTCCTTAGGATATGTAACTATGGGGATGCCCGTAGAACTTAATGAACCTAATTTAAAATAAACCATACTTTACTTTTCCATGTAAAGTAGGGAAGAATCTCTGTACATTCCTTGAAGTCCTTATTGAGCGATTAGGTCCATTATAGGGTGGTGACTTCTATCTCTCGAGATAGTACACCTTTCCTTGATGTTGTACCATCACCCTAATAAGAACATCTGTGGATCTGTGTGGCGCCCCAACAATGGCGTATATATTTCTATTTTCATTTATATCTCTTTTTTTGAAAAAAGGGGATAGATGAAGACAGAGTTATATATAATTTTCACCCACAATCCTAGTTGGCTGCTTCCCCTTATCAACTACTGTGACTGCCCCTAGCTTCTTCTCAAATTCCTTTCGTGATCTGGGATTAGCTAACTGATCTTGGAAAGGTAAATGTTTGACTTCCCCTTGTAGACTAGCTACCTTGTTGATTAATTTCTCAAATATCTTAATGGTAAACCCTTAAGCATGAAGGCGACCAGGCCATGAATATTCTTGAGTAGAATTTCAATAGAATGTTGGTTTGTATTTCATACTTAAATTGTGCCATCTAAGAATATAATCAATAAGGGACTCACCTCGATGTTGTTGAGCTATAATGAGATCACCCATAGTTACCCTTTGTTGAGCTCCAATAAATCTCTTAATTAAGAGTTACTCCAACTCAACAAATGTCTTCACTGAACCATTAGGTAGTTCAACATATCAATCAAATGTGACACCTGTCAAGCTACTAATGAAGAGGTGGAATAAGAGTGCATCTCTACCACTGGCACTGCAATATCCGACCTTGAAATGTGCTATGTGCTACCGGGGGTTCCCACCATCAAAGATTTTGAAGGAAGGAGGCACAAAACCCTTAGGATATTAGACAATATCAAATTCCTCTGAGTATGGTCTACCCTTTAGAATGGATAATCCACCTCGGGCTTGCGCCAATGCATCCCTCACCTGCTGCTTCACCAACTGCTTGGTATCCTTCTTTTTCATGGAGGTGCTGTCCACCACCTTCCTATGCAAGCTACCACTATCCTTATCTAGAGTAGTGCTCTTGGGCTGATCTAGAACATGTGCTAACTCATGATGATCTACCTCTATCAGTATATGTTGTTAGACTGAGGCCTGATTTTGAAGTGCATGGAGGGTTGCTAACAAGCCTTCCATCCTCTTCTCCATCCGTTGATCTGATCATCCTTCTGTTTAAGCTATCGACGGAGGTGTGGGGTTGAATGGATGATATCATCTTCCTCGACCACAAAACCTTCCTGACTATGCTGATTTATTTGAAGGGATCTCCTAGTGTCGACCATGTAAACTCCGACTGAATCCTCAAGAAGGTCATCATCATCAAGATCAAATGCTACTCGCTCATCCTCAAAATTTGTACAATAACTGCCTTAAAGTTCCCTTTTCTTGACAAAGTAAGGGGCATGATCTCATCAAAGGAATGATCTAATCATGCCAGCACAAATACTCGGGGCTGACCGGTAGAGGGACTTTGCTCACTGACGGAGATACATCTAACACTACCTGCCATTGGAGTGCTAGCTTTAGGAAGGTCATGCTCACTGGAAGAGATATGCTCATGGCTTTCGTCGGTGGTGTCCCCAGGAGATCTACTACCATGGGAACTAAAACTATCACCCTCCCCTTCTACAACCGCTCGCGATTACGATTGGTGGTGGTGGTGTGACCATGATCTTTGCGGTCGCCACTCCGAAGGCGAGGTAGAAGGTCAAGTAGGGGAGCTCGATCTCACCTCAACAGATGGAACAGAGATAGTGGGATCCTTTGGCTGTAGTCGGATCACCAAAGGGGTTGGTCTCTTCTCGGATGGGGGCTTCTAGATCTTAGCGGGAGTGGTGGATGCTGGGAGCTGTATGGGTGATGGTGGATGATGAGGGGAGTGGTGTGAAGGCAACATTTACTCCTCAATGAAAGATCTCTGCATGTGGCGGGTAGCGCCGGTAAGAATAATCTGTTGAATGATCCACGATGGGGGGGGGAGGAAAATCCATCTAGGTGGAGGTTTCCAACTATCTATCATATCTCCATCATTCCTTCCTGCTTGCTTGAGTAGATGCTTGAGCCTCCATGGCCCTTTTTCTATGAATCTGACCCCTAACACTCCTAGGGATCAATGATCATAGATTAAACAAAGTATCAGACTCTAAGAATCTGTATGCTCTATTAACCTAGCATAGGGCAATCCTAAGTCTGGCATAGGCATCTGTGCTCCCTATTTGATGTATTATAGTATACTACTAGTGGAGGAGAAGCAGCAATCCTCTGGTAATCTTCCTCTCCATTAGATGCCAAGAGGGGGTGGAACTTGTTGCTGGTGGAAAGTGGAGAGACCTCTTGAGGAGAACCCTCCTCGTCTATATGTGATACAACCTCAAGCTCTCTAGATGCTCGCTCATGCTCCCACTTAATCTTTTGATTTTATTGTGGCATTGAGTATGAGTGAACAAGGCAGAGTGGGAACTAGTACCTATCTCATAAGTGGAGGAGATTATCTCAGAAGAGATAGCCTTCCCCTTCAGGGTAACCAAAGAGGAGGAAGTAGCTCTCGCTGGAGCAATGGTGGGGATAGCTAGATGAGCAGGTGTTGAAACTCTCAAAATAAGGTATGGGAACCACTACGGCTTTCCTCTTCAACGGAGGTACTAAAAATTAGAGGGCATGTCAATGCGGATGACTAGCTTCTACCCAGCCACCTCATTCTGACTGACGGTAGTGATGATAGCCCCCTCACAGGTAACACGTGCTCCCTTGAATCCTCGACCGAAGAAAACCAGGTGGGTGGAGTCGATCTCAGGGAGGATAGCCTATTCCAAGGCCAAGTCCATCCTGAAGGGGAAAGTAAAAAATTAACTTCTATGAAGCCAAATGCATTGACTGTAAAGACTGCACTGACTGATCTAACATCTCTACATGTGTTGAAATATAACTTGAGTCAGGTTTCTGCTTTAATGTTCATCCCAAGAGAATCATAAGAATTTGGAGTCCTGAACCCACACTCAACAATTCAAATATATTAATTGGGGTTTTGTGGAGAGATTTTGATGTAATGGAGAGTCTTTGCCATTTGATTTTGATTTAGAACCCATACTCAACCGATTAGATAGGTTGGGTGGGGTTCTAAAATTTGAGGAGAGATTTTCTTAGAGATATTTGTGTTTTGTGTATCTTGTTTGAAAATATTGATGATTTGAAAGAACCTTTACTTAGCAAATTTGAGTATGTTAAGAAGAAGTTCTGATTGTGTATTTAAAAATTTTTGTAGAATGTCTTTGCTTGTGATGTGTGAAATGTTGATTTGAAAATGGGGCTTCTTACTTAACAAATTTGATATGTCAAGTAGAAGCCACATGTGTTTGATTTATTTTTGAAAATATGACTATCACTTAACAAATTTTGTATGTTAAATGAAAGGCAAATGTGATTGATGTATGTTTTGCTTTTCTTTGAAAATGGGACTCTCACTTAACAAATTTGGTATGTTAAGTGAAAGCTTGTTGACCTCCCTTTTTGAGTGAGCTCTCAATTTCTCCATCTTAGACATAGGACTCCTCTAGACACTTAGAGTTTCTTAGTCTTAAGACACTTCTAGTGATTAGGTGAACACATAACCTACCCTTAGAGACTTAAAAGAGTTAGCCATAGGAATAAGTAATGCCTTAGGGGTTTAGGAAGATTTTTCTACCCTATAGCTTGAACATAATCCTTGCTTCTCTCCTTCAAATTAATCCAAATCTCAAATCAATTCCAAATTCAATTCCAATCCTAAATGGTTCAAAATCAAAATCAATTCCAAAATCAAATCATGAATCAATTCCAAATGAATGAAACCCATGATCAATTCTAAATCCAAAACCTTTCTTAAGCCCTTTGATTTCATCTTATGGACTTAGCTCAAATGAAATCTAAATCACTCCAAACTCAAGAGATTTTCTTATAGCCCATTTATATTCTCATTTATATTCATAAATATAAATGAAATAAATTCAAATATCCAAAACTAAATTCAAAACTCAAATCAAAATCCAACTTTTATCCTTTAAGCCAAATTCTTGGATTTAGCCAAATCATTCTCAAATCAATCCAAACCCTTGGATTTTCTATTCAAATAATCATTTCTTCAATCACATGCCCAAACATAAACATAAACTACAATCACCAAGCCAAAATCAAACTAACCCAAATCAAACCCATATTCATCATTTTGACTTGAAATTGCCAAATGAACCAAAATCCATTTGACTCCAAATCACTTACAGTTGGATTTATATTTCCATCATAAGTCCATATGTGAGCTCAACCAAACTTGAATCAAGCCTTGATCAAGTCAATTGACCAATTTAGGCTCACTTGACCCAAAGTGACCTAAATAATCTTTTTGAGCCAAATTTTAATCCAACATAAATTAGATTGAACTAAGCCCATCCAAACCTTCACATTGTGATCAAAAATCATCCTAGGATGATCAATCACTCAAATCGGAACCAAGTCAAACCTAGCCTTTGACCAAGTCAACATTTAACCCAAATGAAACATAAACAAGCCAAAATTCATTATAAGCCAAATTGATTGAAACCATTGATCTAAACCAATCGATAATCAATGATTGAACTTGACTAAGCCATCAATTGAGCCAAACCAAGCCTAATTGGCCACTTGACCCAAGTTGACCCAAATTGACCTAAAAAGACAAAATGGGTCAAATATTGATCTAAGCCAAATTGATTGCAATCAATGGGTCTAATTTAATCTAAATTGATTGTTGAACTTGACCAAAGCTTCAATTGACCAACTAGACTCAACCTAGCCCAATTGATCATGAACCCAACTTTACCTTAAAAGTCAAATCAACTTGAAATCAAACCAAACTAAAATTGATTGAAACCAAAGCTTACCAACCCATGACCTAACCCAATTAGGTCAAATGGGCCAAATTGGTCAACTTGACCCATTTGACCTAAATGAACCTAAATGAGCCAAAACCATATCTAAACCAAATTAAACCAAACCAATGATACCCTTAGGCTCAAATGATCATTTGAACCTAACCTAACCCATGGTTTGACCCAATTTGATTAATTGGTCAACCTAACCCAATTTGACCCAACTTGACCTAAATGGGTCAAATTGAACTAATTTTAATCAAATGAACTCCAAACACTTGAAATTTGACCCAACCCATTTTCAAATCATTTCAAATCTGCCAAAATCAAAATCATGGCCAATGACCATTTTGTCTTTAGGTCAAAGGGTATCCTATGACCAAATTCACTTGCACTTTGGTCATTTACTTCTCAATGCCACTTGACATCCTCCTAGTGGTCCACATGGGCACCAAGGAAGGTGGTGAAAATGATCCAATGAGCATGGGTCATCCATGACCCAAGCCAAGGCCAAACCGACCCCTCCAATGGCATTTGAGCACTTGGATCACTAAATGCACTCACCTAGCACATGGGCATCCACTCTCCTTCATTCCACTACCCAAAATGACCATGTGGTGTTTTGTAGCTCAAACCGTGTCTTCAATCCAAGCCATTGATCAAAAATGGCAATTTAGCCCCTCACCGTCTGATCTAAGGAGGGGGAAGATGTACTCCACCTCATTCCCACTCAAACAACAAGTAATCATTTTCTCAGAGCTAAGGAGACTGAATCGAAGCCTCCCCAAGCTTTTCCAAGTCATTCCCAAGCTCCCCCATTTCTCCTTCTCGATTTTACTCAAAGTCGAAACAAGGGAGGTGAGCTCAAACTCCAACTCACCCAATTCTTAACCAAACTCAAATTAACCTTGCACACACCATCAGTGGACTTCATCGAGCTCAATCAAGTCATTTCCCAAGTCTCCAAGCCACAAGAAGCATCACTTCAATCAAGGCTGATCACCATTGAAGGGGAGCTTGGTCAGCAGAGCTATCTACTTCAAATCAAGACCTAATTCCTTCAACAGGGCTTCGTGTCTACTAGAAGAAGCTACCTCCTCCGTTTGAAGCATCGGTGATAGCCTCCAATGAGGCAATTGCTAGCCATAGGAAAATTTGCTTGGTCCTTTTTAAAGAAAATTCTCATCCCATTAAATCTTGACCGTTGGATGTGCATCCCCCCTCCTTCTGAAGATGTGGGATCATTTTGATCCCAATTTGAGCTCTAGTGAGCTCGAATTGAACAAAGAGCTCATCACTCATGAAGGAGAAGGATCATATGCCATCTATTCTATGTGATTGGAACAGACCGCTATGATCAGATCACGCTACATCCCCTCTGATTCATTCCTAAACTACGGGATTGATCTTGACCGTCCGATCTTAGATCAGACGGCCCACAGAGAAGACACATCTGCCATTGACTGACTCAACTCATGGATGTGATAACTTAAATAACCTATACCATCGTGCCACATAGAGAGCATCGCGTCGCCATGCGATTAGAGATTAGCTTTAATTAATCTAATTTTAATGGTGAAACTTTCTAAAATCATAACTAATTATAGAAAAATCCAAAAAAAGTGCAAACTCAGGCTCATTTTAAAGATAATTCAGAGGAGAATAATATAAAATTAAAATCAATTGTTAATGAATAGTAATTTTCACTCAATTTGGGTTTTATTGGAAATATAATTAGGTTAATTACTCCTTAATTACTTCAGCAATTAATTCCAAACTTTTTGAGATTGATTAGTGGGATGACCTCTACCTCCCATGATTTTCTTGGAATTTATTATTGGATTAATTAGGGGAATTGCTTATTTCATCCTTAATCCCTTTCTTAATTGATTAAATGATTAATTAACATGTTAAATAGTGATAAATTCATTAATTGAACTTGCTAATCATTATGAAATAGTGAATGGACATAGGGAATGAGATGAGGACCTATTTTCCAATCTTTTCCTTAAGTTTATTTTATTTGGATAAACACTCAATCAATTTGCAATTAATTAATGGCTTAATCACCTCATTAAATAATTTAATTAATCAAATTCAAAACCAAATCATTCCAGAACTTAATCATTCAATTCTTGGGTAGATTCTTAGGTGTTCAATAACCTAAGAGAACTTCAAAGGGAATTATAATCAAACTACAAGTGTAGGATGGTTATGAAAGTACTTAATTAAATCCTTTAGATTAATTAATCAATAATTGTGAGCCAATTGATTAGGCCCCTTCATTTCTTAAGTGCATTGCTGATTTAATTTCCATGTGGTTATATATCATATGTTGGCTCATAATTACTTGGATAATTATGTTAAAGTGGTATAAGTAAGGGTAATTGATTTGATTCATGCCTTAACCTAAGTAAAACATAAAATCAACCTAATTGTTCTAAGATTAAACTAAACCAATTCACACATGGGGGAAATGTGTTAGGACCAACAAACCCCTTTCATATTTCTAAGTCTAATCCAATCCAAAAAAAATATCTCTTAAAAAATTTTATTCATTTTAAATAATCCTATTTTATATGATTGTCCTTAGGAATTAATTAGGGTGAATGAAGTCATGTGCTTACATCCCTTTATTTCTTTCCAAGCATGCTAAATATTGTTTGCCATATGAAATCATGCATTCATTTATTTTGAAAAATCAATTAAATAAAATGATTCCTTTTATGTCAAATTGCATGTGTTGGCTAAAATTAAGAATATGAGTGGTTATTATCACTATTAAACCAAAAATTATTTTAAAATTTATAAATCAAAGATTATGAATGAAGTGATGCTACTTATGAATATTTATAAGCTTGCATGTGATTATAGCATAAGATGTGTATTTTTGAAGCTCTCTTTTCTCCTCTTAACATGGATTTACATAGGATTTGCAAGTGTATAGTTCATTTGAAAAGAACATAGCACTTGCTTAAGTCTATTCCTATGCATTTTTATGTTATGACTTAAGAAGGATCTTCATATTACACATGTAAATTATACAACCCAATCAAACATAATCTTTTGCATGATTCTTTATCCATTTGGTTCTTTTTATACATCTACATGTATTTAAGAAAAGTGGTATATTAGTCTAGACATCCCGGGGCTACGAGGCTTCAAGTAGTCATAAGTAGGTCTTGTACCTTACGCCCATGGTGTAGAAAATAATGGTGTCATACTCACTTATAACTTTTATACATGTGAATGTGCATTAAGTTAATAGATGAGATATCTCCCTTTTTCGACATAATAAAGACACGCATCAATGGAATATCCAAATTTTCAAATCATATCTCTTAGCATTCATCATCAAAGTGTGTTAAAATTTACATTTACATGTATAGGTATGCTTAAGATTATTCATATGCATGGTATACATGGTGGAAAGAAATAAATGGGTGTGTGTTATGTGATAGTAATCCACCCTAACTAATCCTAAGATACCTCTCTTATTGAATAGGGCTATTTAGAACAAATCTAAACTTAGGGTTAATTAAAATACATAATAAAACATGCACTAAAGGAAAAATATTTAATGAATCTACCTTAGAAATGTTTTAAGGTATGGATGAAAGAGAAGCTCTCTTCTCTTTTTTTTTCTTCATAACACTTAGTCATTAAGTGTAGGTTCATTCAAACTAAATCAAATCATCAACTAAAATTGACAAATCAACTACATCACTTAAAATGAAACCACCTCTAAATTGAACCTTTCATACTTAGAAAGTTTTTACCTTAAAGCTTAGTTAAGACAAGCCACATAAGCTTTAAATGGCACACACATTAGACTAAGTCACCATTTCTAGCTTTAGGTTAGGGCGGTGCATGGTTTGATGAATGATTTTTTTTTATGATATATTATTTTAGACTAGATGTTAGGGTGCATGTGAGTAGACTGGATGATAGGAAAATCTTAGCCTAATCATGTTTTTTACATGGGGTTGTGCTTAAGGGGCACTGTAATAAAAATATAAATACTTTTTGTTGTGCAGGTTGCTTATACCCCTAAGAATAACCCAAATTAGGATAGGTGGACTTGGTTATCCATGTGTGGGGTGCTAAGTCCAAATTATTCATATAACTACTTGGGTTGTGTTGTATGTTTAGCTTATCTCTATTTTGCAGGTTTAGTTAGATTTATCTTTTCCATTTGATGTAAATTTTGCATTTAAGATTTGGAATGAATGTTATGAGGGATTAGGATGAACATTGGTTATAAGACCATGTCTTATGTACCATGTGATGCCTTTAGACATCATCCCAAGTTAAGAAAGAAAAGAAATAAAGAAAGAAAGAAATGAAGAAAAGAAGAAATGAAGAATGAAGAATGAAGAATGAAGAATGAAGACCCCCATAATGTGAATTCCTTGTAATTATAATTATTCATTTGTAATTTGGCTTTCATAAGGGTAGAGTTCGGCTACCCACATTTCTTTTCGGGTTATATGATGGCACTCGACCGCACCGGCCTATTATTCCTTTTTGTGTTAATGCTATAAATTGATTGATGTTATTTTTATGATTGTGCAATTAGGTTGGCATGATTTTTCTAGTTTCTTAATTGTTTGGTGATTGTTGAATGGCCTGGATGCGATTAGGCTATTAGGAAAAAATAAATTTTCTATCCAATTAAACAACTCAAAATTAAACTAAATAATTCATAACCTCACTTAAACCCTAAGATATAAATAAAGATAATAAAAGATTTAGGAACCCCTTAACAGGATGTTGTATGTCTCACATTATGCATAAACCATATTATCTCACTCTTGCTAATGGAGGGCTTCCACCTTTGCTAGAGAAAATGGCTTGACCTTTGAGAGCCATGGTGGAAACACACCTCCTTCTTGCTGATTTTGGCCCATAACTAATTTCTCATTCATTAGGCATATGAAATCCCATAGCCTGTGTCAAATAAAAATATCCAATAATTAAAATAAAACTTAACAAAATTTGCATTAGATTTAAGTCATTATTCATGCCTTTCATGATCTAGTCTCTTAGGGTTGTGTTTAAGGACTTAGTCTCATTTATAAACAAATAACAACTTAGCCATCTTACAAAGCATAAGACTTACCTACATGTATTTAAAATCATAGGAGGAGTTAGTTGGTGGCCACCCTAGGTGGTTGTAAGTCTAATAGTTGGGTGGTTTATCCTCTCTTATGGAGGTAAACCATATACCTATTTTTCCTTAGATTTAGGTCGTGCTTTGGGCCTCGCCAAAGGTCCCTAGATTTAGGATCTGAAGTTGTTGTTTCCCTTTGTGAGCTACAAGCATAAATCATCACCTCTTAGACATTTCTATAATATTATATTATGGAATTATAAGCCCCAGATTTCTAATAAAAATTCAATTCAAACATATAATCCTCTTCGAATTTCAAAAATATAATAGCCCAATCATAGGATAGTTTGGGATGCTCACTAGGTTTCCTAGTATCATGAGCATCCCTTACTTATCTCTCTTTGATTTCAATAATAACTCCCTCCTTTTGATCAATCCCACTTGATTTTTCAAAAATAACCAATTTGTTGATAGTCCCATCTTTAAAATCTTTGGAGATAATGATCATTTACTTTAATCGAGAGTATTCTTAAGGAATCTCATTCCTTAGGATGTAATTAACTATGGAGGCTTGCCTCCATAGGGAACTTAACAGACTCAATTTAAATAAACCCTAGTTTACTTTTCCATATAAAGTAGGGGAAAGATCTCTAGTACATTCGAAGACCCATCATGCCTTAGGAGTCCTCATGAGGTGATTAGGTCCATTATAGGGTAGTGACTTCTATCTCTCAAGATAGTACACTATTCCTTAATGTCACACCCGATCACCCTAATGAGTACATTTGTGGATCTACGTGGTGTCCCCTAACACATTTAATAATAAACTTCAACATTAATAAAAATAAACACCATAGGTCTTTCTGTCGACTCCGTTGAGGATGGTTCCTCTCTCCATCTTTGGTAAATGATCGTTGTCTCCAAGCATCAATAGTGGATTTGTATTTCACATGAGTCCGAGAATATTCTTCTTTTCCATTGGCACTTAACTCATTTCATTCTTAAGCTAAGCTAGCTAACATCATTTAGGTTTTGGGACCTCACTCCATGTAGATCTTAAAACCCTTGTTGGGTCCCCCAATAGGTGAAAATAAGAATTTAACCAAAAGTGATGACTAAAAACCTTGTTGAACCTCCTTACCATTTCTATGGTAAGGTCAGAATCATTCTACGAATAAGAAAAATAAATTCTTCATAAAAATATCACTTTTCAAAAGCACTTTCCCAAAGTTCACATAATAAAATACTTGCACAAAAATTTTCACAAAATATTTATAACTCAACCCCATTTAATAATCCTCTGGATTATTACATGTGGATTCTTTTCAAAAATAAAATAAAAACCATCTTTCAAAAAGCACATATGAACATCCTCATTCAATATACCTGTGGTGAAAAGTTATATATTCCTGCCTTCATCTATCCCTCTTTTTGGAAAAGAGGATAAATGAAAATAGAAATATATAAAATAAATATGTTGAGATGCCACATAGATCTGCAGATATTTTTATTAGGGTGATTGGGTATGACATTGAGGAGAGGTGTACCATCTCAAAAGATAGAAGTCACCACCCTACAATGGACCTAATCACCTTAATAAGGACTCCTAAGGAGTATGGGTCTTCAGAATGTACCAGAGATTCTTTTCCTATTTTACATGGAAAAGAAAAGCAGAGTTTATTTTAAACTGAGTTCGTTAAGTTCCCTACAGGGGCAAGCCCTCATAGTTAATTACATCATAAGAAATAGGATTCCTTAAGAATACTCTCAATTAAGATAAATGATTATTGTCTCCAAAGATTTTGAAAGGTAGGACTATCAATCGATTGGTTTTATTTAGAAAAGTAAAAAAAGGATTGATCAAGAGGAGAGTGTTCTTATCAAAGTCAAATGAAGATAAGTAGGGGATGTTTAGGATATTAGGAAGCCTAGTAAGGATCCCAAACTATCCTATGGTTGTGCCTTATATTTTTGAAATTGAGTTTATTTATTTGAGTTATATTTTTATTAGAAATGTAGAGCTTACAATTCCATAATACAAGGTCATGTAAATGCCTAAGGAGTGAGGATTTATGCTCGTAGCTCGCAAAGGAAAGTAGCAACCTCTGAACCTAAATATAGGAAACTTTGATGAGGGCCAAAAGCATGGCCTAAATCTAAGGCGAGAATGGGTGCTTGGTTTACCTCCACAAGTGAGGATAAATCATCCGACTGTTGGACTTACAACTGCCTGGGGGTGGCTGCCAACTAACTCTTCCTACGATTTTAAAACATGTAGGAAAGTCAAATGCTTTTACAAGATAGAAGGTTTTGTTTATTTAGAAAGAAACTAAGTCCTTAAACACACTCCCTAAGAGACTAGATCATGTAGGGCATGAGTTCATGACTTAAATTTAATGCAAATTTTGTTATATTTTATTTTTATTTTGGATAGTCAATTTGATATAGGCTTTATGATTCATATGCCTAATGCATGAGAAATTAGATTATGGGCCAAAATTAGCAAGATAAGGAGATGTGTTTCTACCATGGCTCTCAAAGGTCAAGCCAAGTTCTCTGGCAAAGGTGGAAGCCCTTTAATCAAGAGTAAAATAATTTGCTTTTTATGCATGATGTGAGAAAAGTAATACAACATCCAGCTAAGGGGTTGCTAATTCTTTTATCTTGATTTATAACTTAGGCTTTAGGTGATGTTATGAGTTATTTATTTATTTTTAGTTTGAATTATTTATGTTGGATAGAAAATTTTATTTTTCTAAGAGCCAAATCATCATCCAGGCTATACATCAAAGCAAGGAATAAACTAGGAAAAGGATGCCATCTTAATGCACATGCTAAACAAACATCAATCAATTTATAAAGTTAGCGCAAAAGAATAAGAGGCCTTTTGTGGTCGAGCTCCACCACACAAACTCAAAAATAAATTGGGTAGCTAAGCTCTACCCTTATACAACCCAGATTATAAATGAATTAATTATAATTAAGCAAGGAATTCATGTCATGGGGGTCTTCATTCTTCATTCTTCTTTCTCCTTTCTTCTTTCTTCATTCTTCTTTCTTCTTTCTTCTTTTGGTTGGTTGAAATGTGGTTGCTCTAAAGGCTTCACATGGTACATAAGACATGATCTTATGATCAATGTTCATCCTAACATCCCATAACAATCATTACAAAATCCTAATTGCAAAATTACATGAAAAGGGAAAAGTAAATCTAACTGAAACCTACAAAATAGAGATTAGCTAAATAAACCATACAATCCCAAGCATATATATGTATAAACTAGACTGAACACCCCACACATGGGTAACCAAGTTTACCTGACCTATTTTGGATTATGCTTAGGGGTATAAGCACCTACACAATAGTTTTATATTTTTATTACAATGCCCCTTAAGCACAATCCCCTATATGAAATAATGGTTAGACTAAGATCATCCTACCATTCAGTCTACGCACATACACCCTAACATCCAGACTAAAACATTACATCACAAAATAAAAGCAAAACATCAAACCATGCACTACCTAACCTAAAGCTAGAAATGGTGACTTAGCCTAATGTGTAGGCCATTTAAGGTTTGTGTGGTATGCTTAGCTAGGCTTTAGGTTGAAGTTTTCTAAGTATGAAAATGTTCAACTTAGAGGTTTATTTCATTTAGGTGATTTAATTGCTTTGGTTGATTTTATTTTGTGATTTGATTTGGTTTAAATGAACCTAGAATTAATTACTCAAAGTTGTAAAGAGACGAAAAGAGAAGAGAACTTCTCTTTCCTCCCTACCTTAAGTAATTTCAAAGGTAGATTCATATTTGTAAGTATGAATAGCCTTCTTAATTAATAGCATAGGAATGAATAGAAATGGATTTAAGCAAGTGTTATGTTCTTTTCAAATGAACTATACACTTTGCAAATCCTATTCAAAACTATACTAAAAGAGAAGAGAAGGAAAGTCACTCAATGCACATCTTTATGTTTATACTCACATGCAAGCTTATAAATAATTATAAGTAGCATACCTTTCAGTTTTGATATTTGATTTATGAATTTTGACAATAGTTTTGAATTTAATAGTGATAATAGCCATTCATATTCTTATTTTAGCCAAAACATGCAATTTGACATAAAGAAAATATTTTAATTTTAATTTGATTTTTAAAGGGCATGAATGCATGAATTTCACATGACATACACACTTAGCATGCTAGGAAAGAAGTAAAGTGATGAAAACATGTTAATGCATTCACCCTAATTCCTAAAGATAATCCTACGGAATAAGATTATTTAAAGTAAATCAAATTTGGTTTAAGTAAATTTTGATTTTTTCTTTGTTTTGGGCTTGATTTCAATTTGAGAAATGTGAGAAGATTTGTTGGTCCTAACCATTCCCACATGTGCATGATGTTTTAGTTTAGTTTTTAGGTGATTAGATCAATTTCATGCTTTGGTTAGGTTAAAGTGTGAATTAAGTATATTAATTACCCCTTAACACTACTTTAGCATATTTAATCAAATAATTATGAGCTAATGTATGACATAAAACCACACATGGAATTTAAATCAGCAATACACCTTGGAAAGAAAGGGGCCTAATGCAATTGGATCACAATTAGTTATTAATTAAGCTAAAGGGTTTAATTTAAGTACTTTCAGAACCCTTCCCACACATGTGAGTTAGATTTTGATTTTCTTAAGCTACTTATGCTATTAAACACCTAAGCTTCTACCTAAGATGAATTGGTTAAGTTTTGGAATGTTTTGATTTTAAAATTTTGATTAATTATGCCATTTAATCAAGTGATTAGATTATTTAATTAATTAGATTTTAATCCAAATGAAATAAACATAGGGAAAAAGATATGTGAAAGAACTCCTAATCTCATTCCCTAAGTCTACTCACTATTCTAAGGTAATTAGCAAAATTAATTAGTGGATTTATCACTCTTTAAAAGGTTGATTAATCATTTAATTGATTAAGAGAGTAATTATATTACCCTAATTAAACAATTAATAAATTCCAAGAAAATCATAGGAGGCAGAGGTCATCCCATTAATAAACCCTAGGAAGTTTGGAATTAATTAATGGAATAATTAGGGAGTAATTAATAAAATTACATTCCCAATAAACCCCTAATTCAAAAAATATCAATGCTCAAAATCAATTGAAATTAATTTTGGATTATTTCCCTTTGAATTATCTTCATAATGCTTTTACTTTGTATTTTTCTCATTTTTCTATATTTAGTTATGATATTTTGAAGTTTACATGATTATCCATTAATTAAATAGCCTAATTAAATGACCAATCCCATCGGTGCCACATGGACCACTAATGCGGTGGCGCTTTCCACATGGCACGATGGGATTCATCACTCAAGTTATCACATCGGAGTGCCGCATCTGCGGCGGCACTACACGCTTTCTCCTCACTTGTCAATCAAAGATCGGATGGTTGAGATCAAGCCTGTGGTATTAATAGGATAAATCAGAGGATCCTACGCATCTTGATCATGGTCATCCATCCAAAATGAGCGGATGGATAGCCCATGATTCATCCCTAAGTTTGCACGTGGGAGATGGCCACCGTCCATCTTCCAGGGCAAGATCCGAGCTTGATTGAGCTTGGATTGAGTTTAAACTCAACCCACACCATCATCATGCAAGGGAGAAGACATATAATGGCCAATTTTACTTGAGATGAAAATTTCTTTTACAAAAGACCACACACTCCCTATTCTAGGCTCAATTTTGATCCATACCTTGCTGAAAGCCATCACCGACACTCCCAACCATCGAGGTAGCTTCGTCTAGTAGAGAAGAAGCCTGTTGGAAGTTTCAAGCCTTGGGATGAAGTGGATCTTCCTATGGACCAAGCTCCTCTTCAATTGGGCTTGTCCTTGGTCTAGCTCCCATCTCCTGTGCCCTAAAAACTTGGATTAAGCTTTAAGCAAGCTCGATTGAGTCCTCTGAAGAAGCTTATAAGAGGAATTGGCTTATTTTGAAGTATTGAGTGAGATGGAAAAATGGTGGAGCTCCCCTATTTTCAGCTTGAAGAAACTGAGAAGAGGAGAAATGAAAATGGGTTGAGGAAGCTTGGAGGAACCTTGGGGTGCTAGGTCTGAGTTCCCTAAGTTCAATCGAGTATGAGAGTGTGTGAATGAAATGAAATTAGGGGGAGTATATCTCCCCCTTGAAGGATCGGACAATTGCAAGCTTCCTTTCTATTTTTGATCAATTGACAACATGGGATGAGTTTATTAGGCTGTTTGGACTTGCACATGGTTCAATTTTGGGTGTGGAGTGGAGTAGTGAAGCTCCCATGTGCTTTAATTGAGTGGAGGAGGGATCTCAAGTGCTCAATTCATAAGTGGGTGGTCAGTTTGGCCATTGGATTGGGTTTGGCTGACCCAAACCCATTGGGCCATGTGCATCATCCTCATTAATGACCATTTGGTCCACTAAGAGGATGCCAAGTGTCCATGAAAAGGAATTGATCAAATTCCAAATGGTTTTGATTTTGGATTACCCTATGGCCTAGGGGTAAAATGGTCATTTGGCTTGGATTTCAATTTGAATATATTTTGTATGATTGAAAAATGGGTTGAGCCAAGTTTCAATGAATTGGAGTTGGTTTGATATGATTTGGCTCATGTTGACCCATTTAGGTCAAAATGGGTCAACTTTGGTCAAGTTGACCAATTGGTCAAATTGGGTCAAACCAAGGGTTGGGTCAAGTTCATATGACCATTTGAAATATTTTGGTATCATTTGTTTGGTTCAATTTGATTTATATTTGGATTTGGTTCATTTGATTTCATTTTGGTCAAATGGGTCAAGTTGACCAATTTGACCCATTTGACTTATTTGGGTTAGGTCATGGGTTGATTTAGGCTTCATTGGTCACATGAAATGTATTGGTATCTTTGTTTCCAAGCAATTTTAGTTTAATTTGATTTTGACTCAATTTGACCTTTTAGGTCAAATTGGGTTCAAGGTCAATTGGGCTAGGTTGGTTCTAGTTGGCCAATTGGGGCTTTGGTCAAGTTCAACAAGTGATTTGGAATGAACTTGACCCATTAGTTTCAATTAATTTGGCTTAGATCAAGTTTTGACACATTTTGAGTTTTTAGGTCAAGTTGGGTCAACTTGGGTCAAGTGGCCAATTGGGCTAGGTTAGGTTCAAATGATGACTTGGTCAAGTTCAAACATTGATAATGAATGAGTTTTGATCAATGGTTTCAATCAATTTGGCCTATGGTGGATTTTGGCTAGTTTAGGTTTCATTTGGCTAAGTGTTGACTTGGTCAACCCTTAGGTTTGACTTGGTTTGACTCAATTAGAGTGATTGATCATCTCATGATAATTTTTGCTCATAATGTGAGGCTTAAGTGGGCTTAGTTCAATCCAATTTGGGTAGGATTAGAATTTGGCTCATAATGGGTACTTTAGGTCACTTTGGGTCAAGTGAGCCTAAGTGGGTCAATTTACTTGATCATGGCTTGAATCAAATTTGGTTGAACTCACATATGGACTTATGATTGAAATATAAATCCATTTCCATGTGATTTGGAGTCAAATGGGTTTTGATTCATTTGACAATTTCAAGTTCAAAGGAGGGAACATGAGTATGACTGGGTTTGATTTTTAAATTTAGTTTTTGTTTGGTGATTGAAGTTTATGTTTATACTTGGTTTCATGATTAAAGGATTGATTGAATCATGAAGAAAAATCAAGGGTTTGGCTTGATTTGAATTTGATTTGGCTAAGTTCAAGAATTTTGACTTGAAAGGCTTAGGTTGAATTTTGATTGAATTGGATTTGAGTTTTGAATTGATGATTGGAGTTTATGTTTACATTTAGATTCATGATTGAAGGATTGATTGAATCATTAAGAAAAATCAAGAGTTTGGCTTGATTTGAATTTGATTTGGCTAAGTTCAAGAATTTGACTTGAAATACTTAGGTTGAATTTTGGTTGATATTAAATTTGATTTTTGGATTTAGTTTGGATATTTGAATTTATATTTCATTTATATTTGTGAATATAAATGAGAATATAAATGGGTTATGAGAAAATTTCTTGAATTTGAATTGATTTAGGCTAAGTCCATAATATAGAATCAAAGTGACTTAGGAAAGATTTTTTATTTGGATTTTTGATTTGATTTGGATATTTCATTTATATATATGAATATAAAGAGAATATAAATGGGTTGTGAAGAATTTTTGAATTTGAATAGATTTGGATTTGATCCGAGAGGGAATCAAAGGACTTAGGAAATATTTTGGAGTTTGGAATCCAATCATGGGCTTCAATCATAGGTTTCAATTATTTGGAATTGATTCATGATTTAAGAAAATCCATTGAATTGGTTCTAGATTTGAGTTAGAGTTGGAGTTGATATGAGTTTTGAGTTTTGACTTGGAAGAAGGAAGTGATGATTTGGTTCAAGCTATAGGGTAGGCAAATTTTCTAACACCCCTAAGGCATAACCTATTCCTATAGCTAACTCTTCTAAGTCTCTAGGGTTGGGTTAAGTGTTCACCTAATCACTAGAAGTGTCTTAAGACTAAGAAAACTCATAGTGTCTAAGAGAAGTCCTATGCCTAAGATGGAGAGGTTGAGAGCTCATTCTAAAAATGAGGTCAACAATACCCAAATTTATTGAATGAAGATTTCATTTCTAAATAAATTCAAAATCATCTTTCAAAAAGTACATATGAATGTCCTTATTCAATATACCCAAATTTATTGAATAAAGATTTAATTTCCAAATAAAATCAAAATCATCCTTCAAAAAGAACATATTTAAAAATGAACATCCTCATTCAATATACCCAAATTTATTGAATAAAGATTTCATTTCCCAAATAAAATCATGTCATAATAATTGAAACTCTATTCAATATGTATCTCACATATATTGAAGTTGGAGTTTCTTCCTTTCAAAAAGCACATATTTGAAAATGAACATCCTCATTCAATATATCCAAATTTGTTAAATGAAGATTTCATTTCCAAATAAAATCATATCATAATATTGAAATTCCATTTCAATATATTTCACATATGTTGAAGTCGATGTTTCTTGCTTTTCAAAAAGTACAAATTTGAAAATAAGCCTCTTCATTCAATATATCCAAATTTGTTGAATGGAGGTTTCATTTTTCAAACAAAATCACACCATTTGAAACTCCACTTAACACATTCTACATGTGTTAAGTTGGAACTTTATTCATTTCAAAAACACAATAATCACACACAAAAATTTCATCATTGAAAAATAAAATATGATTGACTTCCATTTTACATACCCAAACTTATTAAATGAAAATCTCCTTTACAAAAATCATGAAAATCAAAATACATTGGAATTCCATTTGACATACCCAAAATTTTCAAATGAGAGTTTCATTTTTCAAAAAGAAAAATGAAAATAAATTGGATTCTATTTAACACACCATATTTGTTAAATAGAAACCCCCTTTTTCAAAAATAACATAAACCAAAATAAAAACCAAATACATTTGTACTTTATTTAGCATACCCCAATTTGCTAAGTAAATATCCCATTTTCAAAAAATCAAAAAAAAATCAAACACATTTGAACTTTATTTAACATTCACAAATTTGCTAAGTAAAGGTCTCATTTTCCAAATCAAAATAATAATCAAACACATTTAGACTTTATTTAGCATATAAAATTTGCTAAGTAAAGATCCCATTTTCAAAATCAAAACACAAAAATCAAACACATTTGGACTTTATTTAACATACATAAATTTGTTAAGTAAAGATCATATTTTCAAAATCAAAACCTAAACACATCTAGGCCTTTATTTAGCATACACAAATTTCCTAAGTAAAGACCTCATTTTCAAAAATCAAAACAAAAATCAAATACATTTGGACTTTATTTAGTATACACAAATTTGCTAAGTAAAGATTCCATCTCTAAACTCACACATGACACATCATGGGCAAACAAGCAAAAAGAAAATTGTTTTCTAACATCTCATTTAGCATACCCAAATTTGCTAAATGAGTAATCCTAAATAAAATTAGTTGACCCTTTATTCAACATACTCAAATTTGTTAAATAAAGGGTCCCCAAACATAAAATCAAAATTAAATATGAACAAATGGAAGCATCAAAAGTCTCTCCAAAATATTTAAACCCATTCAACATACACAAATTTGTTGAATGTGGGTTCTAAACTCAAATGAACTCAAAATTTCTCCTCCAAGTTATTCAAAATATCTCCTAAATTCAATGAGCCCCACTTAACATATTCAAATTATTGAGTGTGGGTTCAAACTCTAAATCGAATTTAAAAAGTCAACAGAATACCAAAATAGAAAATCTGATTTGAGTTTGTGTTCACCTTAACATATGCAAATGGACTCCCATAAGTATGTGTTCACCTTCCCCTTTGGGATGGATTTGGCCTTAGATCGGGCCACCCTCCCCCAAACTGATTTCGCTCACCTAATACATTTTGGCCGAGGATTTGAGGAAGCTAAGATTACTTATGAGGGGCAACCCTCACCACTGTTAGTAGGAATATGGTGGTTGGCAGAATCCAATCATTCATATTGAGATGCCCTTAGATTCTGAATTTCCCTCACTGAAGAGGAAGGCGATAGAGGTTCTTGCAGCATCCACAGTTCTAGTGCCCACACGTTCAATTGTTCTCATCACTGCCCTAGTATAGGCTAGTACCCATTCACTGGCTTCCTCCAAGGGAAAGGCTACCCTGGCTTTAGGAATAGTCTCCCCTACCTTTGAGGTAGTGTCTAGCTCCCATACTGCTCCACTTAGCAGAACTCAGCGTCACAATAGAAGCCGCAAAATCAAGCGGCACCACTGTTGACCTCATTTTTAGAATGAGCTCTCAACCCCTCCATCTTAGACATAAGACTTATTTTAGAGTTTAAGAGTTCCTTAGTCTTAAGATACATATAGTGATTAGGTGGAAACTCAACCTAGCCCTTGAGACTTAGAAGAGTTAGCCATAGGAATAGGTCATGCCTTAGGGGTGTTAGGAAAATCTACCTACCCTTAGCTTAGACCATTCCTCACCTTCCTTCCTTCAAGTCAAACGCCAAATCAATCTTATTTGATTTTCTCCAAACTCAAATCAACTCCATGTGATTGAAACCCATGAATGAAATTTCAAAAAAAAAAAAAAAAACTTCAAAATCTCCCAAAGTCCCTTAATTTCCTTTTAATGGACTTAGCCAAAATCATGATCAAATCAGTACAAACTCCTTGAGATTTTCTCATGATTCATTTATATTCTCACTTATATTCACATATATAAATGAGATATAAATTCAAACCAATCAAACTAAACTCAAAATTCAAAATACATTCATGAAATCTCCTAAGTCCCTTAATTTCCTTTTAATGGACTTAACCAAAATCATGATCAAATCATTTCAAACTCATGGGATTTTCTCATAACTCATTTATATTCTCATTTATATTCACATATATAAATAAAATATAATTACAAATCAATCAAGCTTGACCCTACAATCTTGAATTCATATATAAATACAAACTTCAATCACCAAATCAAAATCCAATTCAAAAATCAAAGTCAAAATCCTTTCATATTCTTCCTTTGAATATGAAATTGTCAAATGAATCAAAACTCTTTTGACTTCAAACCACTTGCAAATGGATTTATATTTCAATCATAATTCCATATACAAGTTCAATCAAGCTCAAATCAAGCTTTGACCAAGCCATTTAACCCACTTAGGCTCACTTGACCCAAAGTGACCTAAAGTACCCTTATATGCCAAATTCTAATCCTAACCAAATTGGATTGAATCAAACTCACCTATACCTCTCATCATGATCAACAATCATCATGGGATGATCAATCAACCAAATTGGGTCAAACCAAGTCAAACCTAAGGGTTGACCAAGTCAAACTTAGCCCAAAATGAAACCTAACATAGCCAAAATCCACCATAGGCCAAATTGATTGAAACCAATGATCTAAGTTCATTCATGACCTATGTTTGAACTTTACCAAGTCAACATTTGAGCCAAACCTAGCCCAATTGGCCACTTGACCTAAGTTAACCCAACTTGACCTAAAAAGTCAAAATGTGTCTAAACTTAATCTAAGACAAATTGATTGAAACTAATGGGTCAAGTTCATTCCAAATCACTTGTTGAACTTGACCAAAGCCTTGGCCAACTAGACCTAACCTGTGATTGACCTTGAACAACTTGACCTAAAGGGGTCATGTTGAGCCAAATTCAAACTTAACCAAAATTGATTGGAAACAAAGATACCAATCCACTCCATATGACTAACCAAACCTAAGCCTACCCATGACCTAGCTTAAATAGGTCAAATGAGTCAAATTGTTCAACTTGACCCATTTGACCTAAGTGAAGTCATATGAGCCAAATTCAAAACTAAATCAAATTGAATCAAACCAAAGCCACCAAAACATTTCAAATGGTCATATGAACTTGATCCAACCCTTGGTTTCTCCCAATTTGACCAATTGGTCAACTTGACCCAAGTTGACCCATTTTGACCTAAATGGGTCAACATGAGCCAAACCTCATCAAATGAACTCCAAATCTAATGAAACTTGGCCAAACCTATTTTTTCCACATACCCAACATATCCAAATTAAAAAAATAATCAGCCAAATGACTATTTTACCCCTAGGCCATAGAACAAATTTTATTCTAATCCATGGGTAATTTGGTCAAGCCCTCTTCATATCAACTTGGTACCTTCCTAATAGCTCAAGCAAACCTAATGGAGAGTGGTTCACCCAACCCAATGGGTTTGGGTCATCCCAAATAGACCCCAAGGCCAAACCTGACCCCCTAGCTCAAATTGGATAATTCAAAATCCTTTTTCCACTCAATTTGAAGCACATGGGAGGTTATCAATCCACTCAAGACCTCAAACTGACCATGTGCAAAGATCTAAAAGCCTAAACAACCCCTCCCATATGGTCAAATGGATCAAAATCCAACTCATGGTTCGGTCATCCGATTTCCATAGGGGGAGATATACTCCCCTAATTCCATCTGAATTGATGATCCTCACATTTGATTGAGCACTAGAGAGAGTGAGAAAGCATTAGAGAGCATTCCTAGGCTTTCTAAGAGGGATTTGAGATTGCCATTTCTCAGTTTTCTTCCTTAGAAAATAGGGGATCTCATCTTAATCATCAACTTCCTCTTCACTCAATTCTACTCCAATTCCTCTTACACTCCCTCAAGGGATCAAGCCGAGTGCACCTAAGCATTCTCTCAAGTTCCCAAAGAAAGGAGGAGGTGAATTGGATCAAAGCAATAACGGGAGCAAGTGGTGTTGGTCCATAGGGAGATCTACTCAACTCCAAGGCTTGAAACTTTCAATGGGGCTTCGTCTCCACTAGATGAAGCTACCTCATCGAGCTCAGATGATCACCTCTAGCAAGGTATGGAATTTTCTGACCATTTAGCTAAGAGGTGTTGGTTCATTGTGAAAGAAATGTTCATGGCATGTAAAATCCACTATTGGATAGACTTATTATTAACCTTAGATGGTGTGGGTAAAGTCTCACTCCAATCTGAGCTCAATCGAGCTCGGATCTTCCCTTATATCATGGATGGTCTCTATTGATTCTCAGGGAAGAACTAGGGTAATCCTGGCCATCCATCCATGCATTTTGGATAAACGGCCAAGATTAACCACACGTTTTAGAAATCCTTTATTCCTTTAGAAACTGCAAGAGGATCCCTGGTTATTCGATCAAGGATCGAACGACAGGGATCAAATTGCATCGCCACCATGTCGTCACCCTAATGTGATGTTTATATGATCCCCTCATGATGCGATGCATGTAAAGCGCCCACCGCCTCCGCGTGTTGTGTTGTGAGCTAAGAAGATTAGTTAGGGATTTAATTAATTTTAATTAAACTCTTAACCTTTAAAAATTCATATCTCCCTCAATAAAATTCAAAAAATATATGATATAAATTTTTAGAAAGATAATTCAACCTAGAATATTTTAAAAATAATTTCAATGGATTTTGAACTATACTTTTCTCTGATTTTGGGTTTTAATGGAAATCTCATTTTGCTAATTATTCTTTAATTAATCCTTTGATTAATCTCAAACTTCTTGGGTATGTTTTAGGGGATGACCTCTACCTTCCCTAATTTTCTTGGGATTTATTTAAGGCTTAATTGGGGGAATTGCAAATATGTTTCTAATTACCCCTTAATGTAAATAAGGATAATTAAGGTTGGATTAATGTTTTAATCTATTAATAAGGTTGATTAAGGTCAGATCCAGTGAATAGGTGATTTAAGAACTGATCTTGGGGTATTTCTCTTAAGCTATTTCATAAACCCCTTTTATTTCCTTAATCTTCTCTTAATTAAGGGTTAATTTATTAATTATCTCCTTAATTAATTTTTAAAAATTCTAAAACCTTCCAGAACTTAATTAATCTACTTTGGGTAGATGCCTAGGTGTTGAATAGCCTAAGTTCAATTAAGGAAATCAAAACTCAATTCATATGTGTGAAGGGGTGTTCTGAAATTACTTAAGTTAAACCCCTTAGCTTAATTAACCATTAATTATTAGCCAAATTGCATTAGGCCCTTTTCTTACTAGGTGCATTGCAAGTTTAAATTCTTTGTGAGGTTTTATGTCATCTCATTGGCTCATAATTATTTGGTTAATTATGCTAAGGTGGTATAGGTAAGGGTTAATTAACTTGTTTAATTCATACCTTAACCTAATCAAAAGCTAAAATGAACCTAATCATCTAAAAATTAAACAAAAATGCTAAACACATGTGGGAATGAGTTAGGAACAACAAACTTAACTCACATTTTTCAAAATTAAATCAAACTCAAACTTAAATAAAAATCATACTAAATGAACTTTGATTTATTTTAAGCTTTCTTATTTCATAAGATTGTCTTTAGGATTTAATTAGAGTGAATATGTTTACATGCTTTCATTGATTTAATTCTTTCCCCAACATGTTAAATGTGTATGTCATATGGTTTTATGCATCCATATTTTTCAAAATCAAATTCAAAATGAAATTGTTTACTTTATGTCAAAATTGCATGTGTTGGCTAAAGTAGAAATATGAGTGGCTATTATCACTACTAAATTCCAAATTATTTTCAAAAATATATGAATCAATTATCAAAACTGAAAGTGTGCTACTTATGTTTTAATTATAAGCTTTCTTACGAGTAAGATATAAAGATGTGTTTAGCATAGGTTTTCCTTCTCTTCTTCTTTAGTATAGTTTTGAATAGGATTTGGTAAGATGTATGGTTCATTTGAAAAGAACCTAACACTTGCCTAATTCCATATCCTATTCATTCTTATACTATTTCTTAAGAAGGATACCTATGCTTGCACATATAAATTGCATAAATAAAATAAATCAATTACTAAAAATTTTTGTATTCTTTCTTTTCTCATTTCTTTTTATACACATGTTTGTGTTTAAGGAAAGTGGTATATTAGTCTGGACAATCCTAAGGTTGTGAGGCTTTAAGTAGCCCTAAGTAGGTCTTGTACCTTACACCTCTGGTCAGCAATGGCATTGTACTCACTTATGTCTTTCTTACTTTCATTTGTGCATGTGAAATTTGGATAAGAAATCTCTTTTCTATTTAATAAAAATCATGCATCATAAAGTATTCAATTTTCTTACATGTTTGTATTTCAGGAAAGTAATATATTAGTCTGGATAACTCTGAGGTTGAGGCTTTAAATAGCCCTAGTACCTCTAGTTAATAATGGCACTATACTCACTTATGTCTTTCTTACTTTCATGTGTGCATGTGAAGATTGGATAAGAAATCTCTTTGTTACTTAATGAAAATCATGAATCACAAGCATTCAAATTTTCTTAAGTAAACTACTTAGCATGCATCATAAAGTGTGCTAAACTTTTCCATTTGGTATGTATAGATATGCTTAGGATCCATTCATATGCATCATAAAGTGTGATATACTTTTCCATTTGTAAATTTAGTCCACTTTACTTAATCTTGAAATGTCTTTCTTTTGAATAGGTTTGTTTAGAGTTTATCTAAACTTAGGGTTAATTAAAATACATAATAAAACATTCATGAAATAAAACCAAAAACATGAATCTAATCTAGAAATTACTTAGGTTAGGGAAGGAAAGAGAAGTTCTCTTCTCTTTTTCTCTCTTTATAACTTAGTAATTAATAGGATTCATTTGAACCTAATCAAAATATGAAATAAAATCAACCCAAAATAACTAAATTACTTAAATGAAACCCTTCTCTAAGTTGAACATTCTTCACACTTAGAAAATTCTAACTTAAATCCATAGCAAAGCATACCACACAAACCTCCAAAGCACACACTTTAGGCTAAGTCACCACTTCTAGATCTTTAAGTTAGGGCGATGCATGGTTTGATATTTGTTTTATTTTATATTTTAGACTGGATGTTAGGGTGTATGCTCGTATAATGAATGTCAGGATGATCTTAGTCTAACCATTATTTTCTGTAGGAGATTATGCTTAAGGGGCGCTATCATAAATAAAAATATAAATGCTTTTGCTTATAGGTGCTTATACCCCTAAGCATAATCCAATAGGCCAGGTGGACTTAGTCACCCATGTGTGGGATGATAAGTCCAATATACATGCTTGGGATTTGTATGATTTGTTTTAGCTAGTCTCTGGTTTGCTGATGTTGGTTTGATTTCCATTCTTTTCCTTTTCATATAAATTTATGAAATTAGGACTTTGGAATGATTATTATGGGGATTAGGATGAACATTCATCATAAGATCTCATCTTATGTGCCATGTGAAGCTTTGGAGCTTCCACCTTCCAACCATCTAAAAGAAGGAACCAAAGAAGAAAGAAGAAAAGAAGAATGAAGAAATGAAGCTTGAAGACCCCCATAACAATGAATTCTTTGCTTAATTATAATTTAATTCATTTGTAATCTGGGTTGTATAAGGGTAGAGCTCGACTACCCAATTTGTTTTCGAGTTTGTGAGGTGGTATCCGACCACAATGACCTCTTATTCTTTTTTGATTAGCTTTATAAATTGATTGATGATTTGTTTAACTTTTGCATTAAGTGACATCTTTTTCCTAGTTTCTTCCTTGCTTTATGTATGGCCTGGATGTGGATTAGGCTCTTAGGAAAAAATAAATCTTTTACTAAAATTAACAACTCAAAACTAAAAATAAAGAGCTCATAACCTCACCTAAAGCTTAGGTTTAAAATCAAGATAAACGAATTAGCAACCCCTTAGCTTGATGAGTATTTCTTTTACAATATCATGCACAAATGCATCTTATTTCACTCTTGTTTGGAGGACTTCCACCTTTGTCAGAAAAACTTGGCTTGATTGTTGAGAGCCATGGTGGAAACACACCTCCTTCTTTCTCAATGATTTTGGCCAAAAACTTTATTTCTCAAGCATTAGGCATATAAATCCTATTAGCCTAAGTCAAAATGATTGTCAAAAAATAAAAATAAAAATGAAATTTGAATTACCTAGCTATCTTGCATGATCTAGTCTCTTTAGGGAGTGAGTCCTTGCATGATCTAGTCATTACATGATCATTGAAACATGACCTTACATGATCTAGTCTCTTTAGGGAGTGAGTTTAAGGACTTAGTCTCTTTCTAAATAAATAACACTATCTTCCATAAGCATAAGACTTGCCTACATGCATTTAAAATCATATAAGGAGTTAGTTGGTGGCCACCCCTAGGCGGTTGTAAGTCCAAGCAGTCGGGTGGTTTGTCCTCTCTTGTGGAGGTAAACCAAATACCCATTTTTTATCTTAGATTTAGGTTGTGCTTTTGGCCCTCGCCAAAGCTCCCTAGATTTAGGTTATGAGGTTGCTTTTTCCCTTTGTGGGCCATAAGATTAATTCCTCACCTCTTAGGCATTTCCTTAATCTTGTGTTAAGGGATCATAAGTCCTAAATTTCTAATGAAAAATGTAACTTAAACAAACTAAATCAATTTCAAAAATGTAAAGCCCAAGCATAGGATAATTTGAGATGCTCGCTAGGTTTCCTAATATCATGGGCATCTCTACTTATCTTCTTTTGGCTCCAATAATAACTCCCTCTATTTGATCAATCCCATTTGATCTTTAAAAATGAACTAATCGATTGATAGTCCTTTCCTATTAAAATCTTTGAAGATAACAAACATTTACCTTAATCGAGAGTATTCCTAAGGGATCCTGTCCCTTAGGATGTAATTAACTATGGGGGCTTGCCCCTATAGGGAACTTAATGAACTCGATTTAAAATAAACACTACTTTACTTTTTCATGAAAAGTAGAGAAAGAATCTCTAGTACATATGCAGACCCATCATCTTTAGGAGTCCTTATTGAGGTGATTAGGTCCATTAAAGGGTAGTGTCTTCTATCTTTCAAGATAGTACACTATTCCTTGATGACGTACCCAATCACTTGAATAAGCACATAAGCAGATCTGTGTGACATCCCAAAAAGATGAATTTTTATATTTTTACCTCTTTCTCCCCACAGATTTGAAGGTGACCATATAGAAATTTTTTCTAACTAACAATCACATGTGCATTGCCAAGGAGATGGAAGCAGTCTCTCACATTGCAAAAAAGGGGTCGCCCAGGGTAGTTTCTCCTTTGCTCACTCAGAACAAATTTCATCCTCTTTCCAGTTTTGAAGGAGAGGAAGATGTCAGGAGGATCACATTATCACCCCGACCTCTTGTTCATTATGAGACACCTATCATAGATAAGAGGAGATCATATGCTGGCCTTAGGACAGTTCTACGCCAAGTTGCCAAGCTTTTGGATGGCCAGAGTCTGGTGTCTAGTTCGATTTATGATTAGTTATCCATCATAGTGTAGGCAAGCAGATCTATCAGAAGAGGGCCAGAGAGGCCTGAGTATCAATTCTATTACTAACAAAGAGAGGCAAAGATATGCCAAGCAATCAGTAGCCTCCGCCCTCGTAGATTTTCCTAATCGGCACACTACCCGTGTCGATCACACTGATAGTATTCTATTGAGTGGTACCACCCATCATGGGAGGAGAGCTCCCGTACAGAGGTAGCCGTGTTGTCTCCACAACACTCCCTCCACATCTGCTATCAATAGTTCAAGTTCTATCTTCCACAGTTCCACCCAGAGCTATGAGAGCAGCATCAGGGGAAAAGAAAGCCCCGCTGGTGATCCGGCTATGGCCATGGGATCCCGCTCCATCTACGCCATCGATTGAGGTGAGGACAAGTTCTCTTACTCGACCTCCTACTTTAGTTGTGGTGAAGAGGAAGTGGCGACCTCATAGTTGTACCATCACCACCAGCACCTCAACTGATCTTGGACATAGCAGCGGCAGAAGGGGAAGGGGATAGTTCTATTATCCTCATGATGATAGATCTCCTTAGGGACAGCACTCCACCCAGAGCAGTTGATAATCATGAGCATGTGTCCTCCAATGAGCGTAGTCCTCACAAGGTTAGCACTCCAGTAGCACAAGAGGTTAGATGAGCATGATCCCACCACCGGCCAGCCACGAGCATTTGTCCCTGCATAGTTAGACTGTTATTTGGATGACATCTTAGCATAAAATTTTATTGAAAAGAAAGAAATCCTAGGGTATGATTGGTCTGACCTCAAAGAGGAGAAAGTTAGCTTTGATCCCAACGATGATGATTTGTTGGAAGACTCAGTAGAGGTACTTATGGCTGATACCAGAGGTTCCCTCCTTCAGGATCATTAGAGTTTGAAAGGTGTTGTGGCCTAGCAGTATGATATAGCCTATTCAACCCAGCACCTCCTTCAACAACTCAAACAAAAGGATGAGTAAATTGATAAGATGGGAAAGAGACTTGAAGATTTACTAGTAAGTTCTAGCACTTCAGAATCAAGCTCCAGTGGCACATCCTATCATTATGGATACTGGTCAGCCTGAGTTATTGCATATCTTGGATCAACCCAAGAGTTCACCTCCAAGAGTAGTATAAAGATAGCATATAGGAAGGTAGTGGACTAGTACATCCATACAAGAAAAAGATATCAAACTTATGGTTGAATAGTAAGTGAAGGAAGTGCTGGCGCAAGCCCAAGGTGGTTCATCAATTCTAAAGGGTAGACCCTACTTAGAGGAATTCGATGTTATCTAGTATCCTAAGGGTTTTGTGCCTCCTTCTTTCAAAAGTTTTGATGGTAGTGAGAACCCTCGCCAGCATATAGTACACTTCAGGGCTAGTTGTTACAACGCTGGTGGTAGTGATGCTTTATTGTTCCATCTCTTTCTTAGTAGCCTAGTGAGCATAGCTTTTGATTGGTACATTGAACTCCCCAATGATTTAGTGAAGACTTTTGCTGAGTTAGAGCAACTCATTATTTAGAGGTTTGCTGAAGCTCAGCAGAGGATAACAGTGGGTGATCTCATTGTAGCTCAACAACACCCCGGTGAGTCCCTCATTGATTATATTCTTAGATGGCACAATTTAAGCATGAAATGTAAACCACGGCTATTTGAACATCATGCTATTGAAATTCTATTAAAGAATATTCATGGCTGGTTTCCTTCATGCTTAAAGGTTTCACCATTAATACATTTGAGAAGCTAATCAACAAGGCGACTAGCCTACAAGGAGAGGTCAAATAGTTGCCTTTTCAAGATCAGTCATTAAAGCCAAAGCCACAAAAAGCCTATGAAAAGAAGCCAGGGGTAGTAGCAACATTGGACAAGGGGAAGCAACCGGCTAGGGATCAACATGAGAGACCTCAAGCTCCATAGCCTTCACTTTGGCCTCCTTTACCACCGCCTCGGCCATCCTATCGGCCACCACAGTAGCCTCCATAGCCTTCCCCACTTCCTCCTCAGCCATACTCTCAGCATCGGTATACATACCCGCCCCCAGGTAGCTATCATCCACTTACTCTTTTGGATAAATTAAACAAAACTTATTCATTTATGAGGGAGGTAGCTAGAAAAATCTTTAAGAACCTCTTAAAGAAACCTGATTTTTAGCTACCCAAGCCTAAAAAGTTGGAGAAATGATCCTAACTTTTTCCCCTACCACCACATGCTAGGCCATGTTTTAGAGGATTGCTTTACATTTAAGGACTGGCTTGAGCATAGCTACAAGTCAAGTATTATAGTTATCCTTAAGGAATATCTAGTAGAATAACCATCTAGTTCTGTTAGGGTAATCCTTGGGATACATGTGATCCTCTCAACCAAAAGAAGGTTGGATTATCTCTTTATCCCGAACCTCTAAAAATATTATTTCTAAAATCAAGAAACTTTTCTTATAGGTGCCTGAGGCAGCTTGAACCTCCAACATCAAGGAAGGTTCACAAGTTACCAAAGATAACTTGGGGAAAGTGGAAGCAGCAGCCATAGCAATAGCCCATACTTGCTTGGGATAGCCAGCACAAACCAATCACATTCAAACCTCCATTCCATCATTACTACTACCGCTATTTTACTTCTAGTTCTTCTTCTAATAGACATCTTGTATCAGCAGATGAGGGCATCAAATCCCTCACCCACTTATTTTACTAGATTTTTACTATGTGCTTCCTTTTAAATCTAAGAAATCAAGGAATAAAGCTAGTTTAAATTACATCTGTGCCACTTCTGATGGGTTGTCAGATTATACTCCCTTAGAAAACTCTTCAAGTCTTAATAATTATCATAACTCCAATCATCCCCTTTCTAATTCAGAGATGGACTTTCCTTCTCTAAATAATATGGGTTCACCTCTTGAGATAGACTTGGAATCATCTAATTGAGGGTCTTATAGGAGAAGTTGTAGGTGAACCTGATGAGCAGATAGAACTTTTCATTAAACCATCTCACGAAGTCACCGAAGTTAGCCTTCATAGTGGCAAAGTTCTATCTCCTAGGTAGCACCTCAAGATAAGGGAAAGCAAGCCATTGGTTATAATGATCAAGAATCCCCTCCACAGGATGCTCCACCCATGGATATGCTTGTAGAGGATCAATCCAGATTTGGCTACGATGTCCTCGCTCACTTAAGAAAGTTGCCAGCTAAACTAAGCATATATGATACCCTTGTCTTATCTAAAGAGATGAGAGAATCATTAATCAAGGACCTTCTTGATCCAAAAATATGCTTAGCTCAGCTGACCACTATTAGAGAGGAGGAACATTATTCAAGAGAAGCCCAGGGAGTCACATTCACCGATGAAGACCTTCTACTGTGGGATATAGAGCACAACCGTCCCCTCTACATCATAGTGGATATGGGCAGATTCAGACTTTCTAGGGTGTTGGTTGATCTAGGTGCATTAGTGAACATTATGAGCTTGAAAACCCTTGCCTACTTGAAGATTGACATCTCTAAGCTCTATGGAGATCAAATGATGTTGAGAGGATTCAATAAATAAGGAAAGAGGGCTTTAGGCTCTATAGTATTACCTTTAGAAATAGGCAACTAGAAGACAGAAGCCAAGTTCTATATAATTGATTCAAATACATCGTTCACTGCTTTGGTAGGCCTTAGATACATTAGAATAAGATGGTTCCATCCTCCCTTCATAAGTGCATCAAGTTTTGAAAAGATGGAATCGAATACTTTGTGTATTGACCTCATTTTTAGAATGAGCTCTCAACCCCTCCATCTTAGACATAGGACTTCTCTTAGACTTTAAAAGTTCCTTAGTCTTAAGACACATTTAGTGATTAGGTGGACACTCTACCTAGCCTTAGAGACTTAGAAGAGTTGGCCATAGGAATAGGTCATGCCTTAGGGGTGTTAAGAAAATTTGCTTACCCTTAGCTTGAACCACTCCTCACCTTCCTTCCTTCAAGTCAAACTCCAAATCAATTCTATTTAATTTTTTCCAAATTAAAATTAACTTCATATAATCAATTCCATGATTGAAATCCATGATTGAAATCTATGGTTGAAATCTATGATTGAAACCCATGATCAAAATCCATCAAAATTCCTAAGTCCAAATTTTCCTAAGTCCTTAATCCTCTCTTATGGACTTAGCCTAAATCATGATCAAACCCAAATCAAATCTTTGAGATTTTCTCCTGATCTATTTATATTCACATATATTAATGAAATATAAATTCAAACCAATCAAACTAAACTCAAAATTCCAAATCAATTCATAAAATTTTCCTAAGTCCCTTAATTCTTCATTAATGTACTTAGCCAAAATCAACTCCAAACCAATTCAAACTCATGGAATTTTTTCAAAACTCATTTATATTCTCATTTATATTCACATATATAAATGCAAATATAAATATAAATCAATCAAATCAAGTCCTCAATTTAAATTCCCAATCTAAAAATTTCCTAAGTCCCTTAATTTTTCATTAAAGGACTTATCCAAAATCTTGATCAAACCATTTCAAATTCATGGGATTTTCTCAAAACTCATTTATATTCTCATTTATATTAACATATATAAATGAAATATAAATACAAATCAATCAAATCAAATCCTTAAATTAAATTCTCAATTTAAATCTTTCTTAAGTCATTAATTATCCATTAATGGACTTAGCCTAAATATTGATCAAACCATCTCAAAGTCATGGGATTTTCTCATAATTCATTTATATTCTCATTTATATCTACATATATAAATGAAATATAAATACAAATCAATCATACAAAATTCAAAAATTCAAGCTTCAAACTTTAAAATTTTGTTATGTCCTTTAATTCCCTTCTTAATGGACTTAGCCCAAATCATGAATAAACCATTTCAAATCCATGAAATTTTCTCATGATCCATTTATATTCTCATTTATATTCACATATATAAATCAAATATAAATTCAAACAATCAAAACCAATTCCAAAAATCAAACTCAAATCAACTCAAAATCCAACCTAAGCCTTTCAAGTCAAAATCTTGAACTTAGCTAAAACAACTTCAAATCAAGTCAAACTCCTGATTTTCCTTCATGATTCAATCAACCCTACAATCATGAATCCATATATAAATACAAACTTCAATTATCAAACCAAAACCCAATTCAAAAATCAAAGCCAAAATCCTTTCATATTCTTCCTTTGAATATGAAATTGTCAAATGAATCAAAAACCCATTTGACTTCAAACCACTTACAAATGGATTTATATTTCAATCATAAGTTCATATACAAGTTCAATCAAACTCAAATCAAGCTTTGACCAAGTCATTTGACCCACTTGGATTGAACCAAACTCATCTATGCCTCTCATCATGATCAACAATAATCATGGGATGATCAATCAATCAAATTGGGTCAAACCAAGTCAAATCTAAGGGTTGACCAAGTCAACACTTAGCCTAAAATGAAACCTAATATAGCCAAATTCCACCATAGGCCAAATTGATTGAAACCATTGATCTAAGTTCATTCATCACTTATGTTTGAACTTGACCAAGCCAACATTTGAGCCTAACTTAACCCAATCACTTGACCCAAGTTGACCCAACTTGACCTAAAAAGTCAAAATGTGTCAAAACTTGATCTAAGCCAAATTGATCCAAACCAATGGGTCAAGTTCATTCCAAATCACTTGTGGAACTTGACCAAAGCCTCAATTGGCCAACTAGACCTAACCTAGCCCAATTGACCTTAGACCAAACTTGACCTAAAGGGGTCATGTTGAGCCAAAATTGAACATAGCCAAAATTGATTGGAAATAAAGATACCAATCCACTCCATATGACTAGCCAAACCTAAACCTACCCTTGACCTAGCCCAAATAGGTCAAATGGGTCAAATCGATCAACTTGACCCATTTGACCTAAATGAAGTCATATGAGCCAAATTCAAATCTATACCAATTTGAATCAAACCAAAGCCACCAAAATATTTCAAATGGTCATATGAACTTGACCCAACCCTTGGTTTGATCCAATTTGACCAATCAGTCAACTTCACCTAGGTTGACCCATTTTGACCTAAATGGGTCAACATGAGCCAAACCTTATCAAATGAATTCTAAATCTCATGAAACTTGGCCAAACCTAGTTTCTCCACATACCCAACATATCCAAAGTGAAAAATCAACAAAATGACCATTCTACCCCTAGGCCATAGACTAAATTTTGGCTTAATCCATGGGTAATTTGGCCATACCCTCTTCATATCCACTTGATGCCTTCCTAATAGCTCAAGGGGGCCTAATGAAGAGTGGTGCACCCAACTCAATGGGTTTGGGTCTACCCAATTGGTCCCAAGACCAAACCTGACCCCATGGGTCAAAATGGCTAATTAAAAATCCATCTCCCACTCAAATTCAAGCACATGGGAGGTTGGCAATCCACTCCTTGGCTCAAACCGACCATGTGCACACTCCTAACTGATCAAACAACCCTCCCATTATGATCAATTGGATCAAAATGGCATTCTTCAAGGGGAGATATACTCCCCCTAATCAAATTCAAAATGATCAGTCCTCATTTCAATTACACTAAGGGAAGTTAGAGAAGCAATTCCTTAGCCTCCCCAAGCTTCCTAGAGTGAAATCAGATCTTATCTTCTCAATTTTGAATAGTGTGAAAATAGGGGAGCTCACTTGAACTCTGAACTTCCTCCATACTGAAAACCATCACAATGCCTCCTACACACTTCTATGGACCATTCTGAGCACACGTAAGCTTCCATTAAAGTTCCCATAGCAAGGAGAGGATCAATTGGGTCAAGGCCGTAAGGATCTTCAAGTGGTGTTGGTCCATAGAGCAAGCCACTTAATCCTAAGGCCTAGGAATTTCAACAAGGCTTCATCATTAGATGAAGCTACCTCATCGATCTTGAGTGTCGGTGATCACCTCTGGCGAGGTATGGAATTTTTCATCCACCTAGCATAGGATGTGTTGGTCCTTTGTGAAATAAATCTTTGAGTCATGCAAGATCCACCGTTGGATGTGCCGCTCATTGCCTTTAAATAGTGTGGATTAAGTTTGGTTTGAATCTGAGCTCAATCGAGCTCAGATCTTCCCCTAGATCATGGACGGTTACTGTTTATCTAAGGGGAAGAACTGGGGAGATCTCAGCCATCCATCCACGCATTTTGGATGGATGGCCAAGATAATTCCCACTTTTAGAATTTTTATCTTTCTTAAAATTGCAGGGAGATCTCTGGCCATCCGATCTTTGATCTGACAGTAGAGATCAAAGCACATCTACAGTCAAGTCGCCCTTTGGATTTGACACTTAAGAGCTGCTCATGTAAAGCACTACGCCACGCAATCGCGAGGAGGATTAGTTTGGGATTTAATTAATGCTAATTAATCTAGGGATCTTCTAAAATTCATATCTCCTTCAATAAAATTTAGAAAAATAAGAAATAAAATTTTATGGAAAGATAATTCAACCTAAAATATTTTAAAATTTATTTCAATGGGTTTTGAATTACAGTTTTCTCTGGTTTTGGGTTTTATTAGAAACTTTATTTTACTAATTATCTTTTAATTAAGCCTCTAATTAATCCCAAACTCCTAGGATATATTTTAGGGGATGACTTCTACCTCCCCTAATTTTCTTGGGATTTATTGAAAGCTTAATTAGAGAAATTGCATGTGGGTTTTCTAATTACCCTCCTTATGTAATTAAGGATAATTAAAGTGTGATTAGTAGTTTTAATCCTTGATTAGAGTTGATTAAGGTCAGATCCTATAGATAGGAGGTTCTGGAAATAATTTTGGGGCATTCCCCTAAGCTATTCCCTAAACCCCCATTTCTTACCTTAATCTTCTCTTAATTAAGGGTTAATTCATTAATTATCCCCTTACCTAATTTATAAAAATTCTAAAACTTAGAACTTAATTAATCTACTTTGGGTAGATGCTTGGGTTTAATAGCTAAGTTCAATTAAGAAAATCAAACCCCAATTCATATGTATGAAAGGGTGTTTTGAAATTACTTAAGCTAAACCCTTAGCTTAATTAACCATTAATCATGAGCCAAATTGCATTAGGCCTTTTCTTATTAGGTGCATTGCAAATTTAAATTCCTTGTGATGTTTTATGTCATCTCATTGGCTCATAATTATTTGGTTAATTATTCTAAGGTGGTGTAGGTAAGGGTTAATTAAGTTACTTAATTCATACCCTAAACTAATTAATACATAAAAATGGATCTAATTATCTAAAAATTAAACAAAAATATGAAAAACATGTGGGAATGGGTTAAGAATAGCAAACTCAACTCACCTTTTCAAAATTAAATCAAACTTCAAACTAAAAAAAATCACATTGAATTCACTTTGATTTATTTTAAATTTTCTTATTCCATAAGAATGTCTTTAGGATTTAATTAAAGTGAAGTTTATTTACATGCTTTAGTTGCTTTGAATCTTTCCCCTACATGTTAAAATTGTATGTCATGTCATTTCATGCATTCATATTTTTCAAATTCAAGTTTAAAATGAAGTTGTTTACTTTATGTCAAGTTTGCATGTGTTGGCTAAAGTAGAAATATGAGTGGCTATTATCACTACTAAATCCAAATTATTTTTAAAACATATAAATCAATTATAAAATCTGAAAGTGTGCTACTTATACTTTAAATATAAGCTTGCATGTGAAAGAATATAAAGGTATGCTTACCATAGGTTTCCTTTCTCTCTTATGATTGATATAGTTTTGAATAGGAAGTTAGTAAGATGTATGGTTCATTTGAAAAGAACCTAACACTTACCTAATTCCACATCCTATTCATTCCTATACCACTAAGAAGGGTTACCTATACTTGCATACATAAATTGCATAAACAAAATGAATCCTTTAATACAACTTTTGCATTCTTCTTTTCCATTTCATTTCTTTTATACATATTTGTATTTAAGGAAAGTATATATTAACAGGGTTGCGAGGCTTTAAGTAGCCCTAAGTAGGTCTTGTACCTTACACCTCTGGTTAATAATGACGTTGTACTCACTTATGCCTTTATTACTTTCATGTGTGTATGTGAAAATTTGGATAAAGAAATCCTTTCTTCTTAAAAAAAATCATACATATTCAACTTCTAAATTTTCTTAAATTGGATTACTTAGCATGCATCATAAATGCTCTCATTTGTCTATATATATATGCTTAGGATTCATTCATATGCATGTTATATATGTTGGGAAAGAAATGAAGTAATGTGTGTTTTGTGAATTTGGTTCATTTTCTTAAATCTTAAAATTCCTTTCTTTTTGAATAGGTTTGTTTATAGTTTATCTTAACTTAGGATTAATTAAAAGACTTAATCAAAACATTCACTAAGCAAAACTAAAAATGTGAATCTACTTTAGCAATTACTTAGGTTAGGAAAAGAAAGAGAAATTCTCTTCTCTTTCCCTCTGTTTATAACTTAGTAATAAATTGTATAATTCATTTGAACATAATCAAAACATGAAATAAAATCAACCTAAAATAATTAAATAAATTAAATGAAATCCTCCTTCAAATTGTACTTTCACACATAGAAAACTCTAACTTAAAGCCATAGCTAAGCATACCACACAAACCTTCACAGCACACACATTAGCCTAAGTCGCCACTTCTAGCTTTAGGTTTGGGCGGTGCATGGTTTGATGTTTTATTTTATATTGTGATATATGTTTTAGACTAGATGTTAGGGTGTATGCTCGTAGAATGAATGGTAGGATGTTCTTAATCTAACTATTCTTTTACGAGGATTGTGCTTAAGGGGCTATCATAAATAAAATATAAATACTTTTTTGATGCAGCTTTATACCTTAGCATAATAAAATAGGCTAGGTGGACTTAGTCACCCATGTGTGGGGTGATAAGTCCAATATACATGCTTGGGATTTGTGTGGTTTATTTTAGCTAACATTTATTTTGCAGGTGTTAGTTGGATTTCCATTCTTTTTCTTTTCATGTAAATTTATGCAATTAGGATTTTGGAATGATTGTTATGGGGATTAGGATGAGCATTGGTCATAATATCCTATCTTATGCACCATATGAAGCCTTGGAGCATTCACCTTCTAACCATCCAAAAGGAGGAACCAAAGAAGAAAGAAGAAAGAAGAAAGAAAGAAGAAAAAAAAAGAAGAAAGAAGAAGAAAGAAGAAAGAAGAAATGAAGCTCGAAGACCCCCATAATAATGAATTCCTTTACTTAATTGTAATTTAATTTATTTGTAACCCAGGTTGTATTAGGGTTGAACTCGGCTACTTAATTTGTTATTTTTGGGTTTGTGCGGTGGTGCTCGACCACAACAACCTTTTATTCTTTTTGCGATTAGCTTTATAAATTGATTGATGATTTATTTAGCTTTTGCATTAAGTGGCATGATTTTCTAGTTTCTTCCTTATTTTATGTATGGCCTAGATGTGGATTAGGCTCTTTAGGAAAAATAAATCTTTTACCAAACTTAAAAATTTAAATTAAAAATAAAGAATTCATAACCTCAGCTAAAGTTTAGGTTTAAAATTAAGATAAAAAAAATTAACAACCCCTTAGCTAGATGAGTATTCCTTTTATAATATCATGCATAAATGCATCTTATTTCACTCTTGATTGGAGGGATTCCACCTTGGCCAGAGAAAGTTGGCTTGACCTTTGAGAGCCATGGTGGAAACCCACCTCCTCCCCATTTTTTGGCAATAACTTTATTTCTCATGCATTAGTCATATGAATCTACAGTCAAAATAATTTTCAAAATGAAAATAAAATAAAATTTGAATTGCATTAGATTTAGGTCATTTGAAGCATACCCTTTACATGATCTAGTCTCTTTAGGGAGTGAGTTTAAGGACTTAGTCTCTTTCTAAATAAATAATAGCCTAATTATCTTGCTTAAGCATAAAGACTTACCTACAAATATTTATAATCATAGGAGGAGTTAGTTGGCCACCCCTAGGAAGTTGTAAGTCCAAGCTATCGGGTGGTTTGTCCTCTCTTATAGAGGCAAACCAATTACCATTTTTTGCCTTAGATTTAGGTGTGCTTTCGGCCCTCGCCAAAGCTCCCTAGATTTTGGTTCTGAGGTTGCTTGTCCCTTTCATGGGCCATAAGCATAATTCCTCACCTCTTAGGCATTTTCTTAATCTTGTGTTAAGGAATCTTAAGTCCTAAATTTTTAATGAAAATTCAACTCAAACAAACTAAATCAATTTTAAAAATGTAAAGCCCAACTATAGGATAGTTTGAGATGTTCGCTAGGTTTTCTAGCATCGTGGGCATCTTCTACTTATCTTCCTTTGGCTTTGCCAATAACTCCCTCTCTTTGATAATCCCATTTGATCTTCAAAAATAAACTAATCAATTGATAGTCCTTTCTTATTGAAATCTTTGAAGATAATGATTATTTACCTTAATTGAGAGTTTTCTTAAGGAATCCCCATTCTTAGATGTAATTAACTATGGGGGCTTGCCCTTGTAAGAAACTTAACGAACCCGATTTAAAATAAACCATGCTTTACTTTTTCATGTAAAGTAGGAGAAGAATCTCTTGTATGCCATCATCTTAGGGTTCTTATTGGTGATTAGGTCCATTAAAGTAGTGACTTCTATCTTTTGAGATAGTATACTATTCCTTGATGATGTACCCGATCACCTAAATAAGTACATTTGCGGATCTATGTGGCATCCTAAAAAGACAAATTTTTATAGTGTCTTGTATAATCTTTCTTTTCTCACCAATAGATTTTAAAGGTGACTCCCTCTATAGAAATTTTTAACCATAGTGTCAAAGGAGACGAAAAGCCATTATTAATTAGAGAGGTCAAGATATAAGAGGACAAGACCTATGATCTTCCTCAAAATCAAAATATATATTCTCATAAACTTGGCCAAAATTTGAATACAAAAGAAAAAGAAAAGAATAAAAAGAAAAAGAAAAAAAAGGAAAAAGTAAATAGCAAGTGAAAAAGGTTAGGAAGAGGTAAGCATGTTACATTCCACCCATAGTTCATTCCACCATACATACATATGGGTAGGATGACTTGACCTCCACCAGACAGAGGTAGAGGTAGAAAATGAGGCAGTTTCAGAGGTGGAAGACCCTCTGGTTGGCGACTAGCCATCATGAGCCATGTTCCAGTTCAAAATAGTACCCCTACTATTCACATAAACTTAGAATCCAGCTCGAAGGATGAGTCTCATGTGATTAGCACACCAGCCAACCCCTCTCAGTAGGCCTCATTGGAGGTGACAGTTGAGCAAGATAGTGATGAAGACTAGGTCTCCAAGCAAAGCATAAATGTATTTGAATCAGGATTATGTAAAACCATTTGGCAGCAGTTGGGAACCTTTGCTCTAACCATTAGGCAGCCAACCCCTCTCAACGGGCCTCATTGGAGGTGACACTCGAACAAGACAGTAATGAAGACCAAGCCTCTAAGCAAAGCATAAATGTATTCGAATCAGGATTATGTAAAACCATTAGGCAGCAGTTGGGAACCTTAGCTCTAACCCCACTTTCTTCTTAAAAGGTTGAGGGTTTGGTAGTTAAGAAATCTCCTAGATCTTTCATGGATGTCAAGCCAAAGAGATTCTTATTATGATCATCATTCTCAAGTCAAGAAGCAGATGTAGAACTTGAGGATAATTCATATAAAGATTTAATGAAATTAACTTTTGATTGGTACTCACCTTGTGTTAATAATCTTGTAAAGAAAGTTTGATTCCTTACATATGGTCCAAGCATAGGTTGGAATATTTTGAGAATTTATGGGACAACAAAGGCAAGGATGCACACTCAAGACCAGGATTAGGATTCAGTACAGTGGGTCCAGTCAATGATGATGATTACTCACCAATCATTAGGAGCCTGATAGGTTCTTCTCAAACCACACTAAATCTTATGAGAATGTCCTTAAAACTTTAGATGATTCAATGATCTTCAAATCAAAGATGTACCTCCAAAATTTGAAGAAGAAATCTATTCAACTATCAACAAGATCAAAGAAATCAATCTCAGGATAGAAGAAAATCTCTACTGAATGAAGAAGAAACCAATGACTTAGTTAGGCTATTGATTGAGTTTAAGGACTATTTTACATGGATCTTGACGTAGCAGTACATAAACTAGCAATAGACCCTAACGATAACCCTATCAAGCAAGCTCCTAGATGCATGCAATTAGAAATCGAATAGCAGGTCATTTTTGAAGTCAAGAAATTGATCAATGCTGGTTTTATTAGGGAAGAAAAATACTCGACCTGGTTAGCTAGTGTTGTGTCAGTCAAGAAAAAGAATAGCCAAATTTGCATATGCGTCGATTTTAGGGACTTAAATAAGGTATATCCTAAGGATGAATTTCCACTTCCTGTATTAGAATTAAGGGTGGACATCACCTCATCTCATGCAGTATTCTCCTTTATCGATGGGTCATCTCTCAACCAAATCAAGATATTTGAAGATGAAAGAAACTTCTTTTTCAAATCTATTGTTATAAGGTCATGCCTTTTGACCTTAAAAATACTAGTGCTTTACCTGAGATTCTTATCTTCAATGAACTCATTCATCATCAAGTTGAATGATATGTTGATGATCTAGTAGTTAAAGTAAAGAAAGGAATCTTGACTTGAGTAGTTTTCGAACGATTAAGATAATTCAACCTTAAAATAAACCCCCTGAAGTGTGCATTAGGAGTGGCTTCAAGAAAGTTCCTTGGGTTTATTGTCTGACATCGGGGAATAGAGATAGACCCAAAAAATATTAAAGCTATCTTAGATATGCCACCCAATAAAAGTCTAACTCAACTTGGATCATTCCAAGGGTGATTGGCATATCTAAGCTGCTTTATCTCCAATCTATCAGAATGATGCAAGCCATTTTTAGCACTTGTCAAAAGTACACTAAGTTCAAGTGGGATGACAAGTGCCAGCATGCTTTCGAAGACATCAAGTAGTATTTAGTGAAGCCAATAGTTTTAGCAGCCCATATCCCGAGCAAGCCACTTATCCTCTACATTGCTGCATTGGGCGACTCCTATGGTGCCTTATTGGCCCAAACCAATGATGAAAGGAAGGAAAGTATTCTCTACTACCTCAGTTATCATCTGATCCCTACTAAAGCAAACTACCCAACTATTGAGAAACATTGCCTAGCTTTAATCTTTGCATCCCAAAAGCTACGACACTATATGTTCTCTCATAAGGTGAACTTGATTTCAAGAATCAATCCACTGTAATATCTCATGACATGGCTGATGCTATCCAGATGGTTGGCACGTTGGTCCATGATTTTGACACAGTTTGATATCACATTCATACTCCTCCCCTATGAAAGATAGGCACTACTTGTTATTAGCGGCATTGATTCTCCACTTAGTGATGACCTCCCCGATGAACAAATCAGGAACTTAGGGGACACTGCCATGCATCATTAGGAGATGTATTTTGATGGCGTGACTTCCTTTCAAAAAGGAGAAGAACCATGATCTACTCTTCCAGGAAAGGCAGAGATAGGAATTATCCTTTTAACTCCAGATCGTAATGTGATGAGATTTTCATACTATCTCTCTAATTCATGCACCAATAATGAAGTTGAGTATGAGGCATTGATTGATTTGGAGTTAGCTATTATAGTGTGTATCAAAAGCATCAACGTCTACGGGGATTCTCAGCTAGTCATCAACCAGATTGTTGGGTCCTATAAAGTTCTACACTTTACCATGAGTACACCATGAAGTTGTTGGCCCAAATCCCTGAGGTCACCATCTACAAGGTTCATCAAGGAGAGAATGATGTAACAGATGCTTTGGTAAAACTCGCCAAGGAGTTGGCATGTCTGGAAGATGAGTCCATTCTAATAAGGGTCTGAAATAGACAAGTCTTATCTCTTATTGATGTTGAACTCATTGAGAGATTCTTTCTTGAAGGGGAGGTTATCGTTTCTAATAAAGACGAGGAGCTAGATTAGAGGCAACCATTCATAGATTACTTGAACACAGGCAAACTACCATAAGAGAAATCATAAGCCCATCAAATGAAGCAGAGAACTCTATCCTATGCTCTCGTGGATGGCACCTTGTATCGACAGTCTTTTGATCAAATGTGGTTACACTATTTAGAAAAACATGAAGCCCATAAGATCATAACAGAGGTACATTTAGGTCTATGCGGAGTGCATCAATCCGGTCCAAAGATGAAAGCAAAGATCAAGAGACTAGGATACTACTGGCCTTTGATGATTACAATCTACATCAATGTAGCTAAGAGATGCCACCAATATCAAGTACATGGTGTGCGGTCTTAACCACCAACATTCTATATCTACATTGGCCTCAAAGCCATTGAGTTTTGAATCGCCATATAGCGGTATTGATCCTCCTTCTTAAGGGCCATCAGTTCATCCTATGCCCGACTACTTTTCCAAATTAGGCGAGGCAATACAGAGAGGTCACTTACATGTGCTCCAATTTTTAGGAATCATATTATATATAGGTTCAGGGTACCTCGATAAATTATATCCAATAATGGTACTACATTCGAAAGCACTAAGATCAACAGCTTCCCCAAGAGACATAGTATAGATTAGAGATACTCCAATATCTACTATCCCAGGGTGAATGTCCTAATAAGCATTCAATAAAACTCTCATCCAGATACTAAAGAAGACACTCGATGATAATAAGCGGTAGTGGCATGAGCAGCTAGTTGAAGCTTTGTGGACATACTACACCACATACAGAACTTGAACCCAATCTACCCCATTCTCCTTAGTGTATGGGTCCAAAGCCATCCTTCCATTAGAAGTGCAACTTCCATCACTAAGGATAGCAATGGGTAGTAAAATCACTACAGAGCAGGATGCCAAGTTACGGTTAGAAGAGCTTGAAGGTTTGGACGAGAGACGCCTATGAGCATGCCAAAACCTCGAGTTGTATAAAGCAAGATGATTCAAGCTCATAACACGTTGGTCCACCCTATAACTTTTTAAGTAGGAGAGTGTATTTTAGTTCTAAGGAGACTGATTGTTGCCCATCAAAAGCTGGGAGGGAAGACCCTTTTATCTTAGAGAAAGCCTATCAAGGAGGATCTTTTGATGTTTGAAAATAATTATCCTCAAAATTCTATTCCAATCAATGGGATAGAATACTTCCCATAAAATTATGTTTGAAAATAATTATCCTCAAAATTCTATTCAATTCATCAAGATATTCTCTTTGTTCAAATTGTTTGCTTATTTACAAATCTGTCATGATGTGTTTAGAGTAGGTGTAAGAGAACCCAAGAGGCATCTTATTTCGACTAGCACGGCTAAGTTAGGTGTAAGAGAACCCAAGCAGCATCCCTTACCATCCTCTTAAGTGTGTTTTAGGATAGGTGTAAGAGAACCCAAGTGGCATATTGTCCTCCTTAAACATAAATAAACACACAAACATATATCTTTTGTCTCAGGATATTTTGATGTGGGAGCAAGCCCCCTATAGCACTCACTTATTAGTAGCTCTAGGTCAGACTAGCATAGTACCTCACTAGTGTGTCACCCCAGTGGTCATTTATGGACACATATGAGTCCCCACACTTTCTTCCTGACTTGACCATTGAAAACTGATGAGCACCTTGTTAGTTTGGTAGGCCTCACTGCACAGCCAATAAGTCACCTCATGTTGACTTTGTTTAAGAGGATGTAATCCTACATGATTTCTTCTTGAACTAGCCATCATGCACTAACTAGGTTGAGTATATTTAATGCTTAGGATAAGTCCCCTAGTAGCTTCTTTCCTCTTGACTACTCATGAGTTGATGTAAGTCCCCAGTGGCATTCACTTAGTAGTTGCCCTAGGTCAGATAGCACCTATTGAGCTGAAGATAGACTATCCCGATAATCAATTCCATTGTAGGAGGATGTGAATCCCTGATGCTTTCGTCCTAAGCTAATTATCGCAAACCAATAGGCACCTTAAGTTGGTTGATGTTCCCTATGTTGACAGTGACTCACTTGGTGGATACACCACTCTTGGCAGATGTGAGTCCATGTGCCTTCTCCTTGAGTTGGCCACCGAATACCTATAGATATTATCTTCTTTAGGGTTTTGGATAAAGCCCTTAGTGGCCCCTCCTCTGCAAGCACTCTATTCGGATTACATCCTTAGCGACCCCATTTAGACACTACTCAGGCTACTTTTGGATTAGACAGTCCCCCTTTTCTTGTAACCACCCTTGTGGTTGGAGAATTTATTCAACTGATACATAGATTCTCCTTGGACCAGTAAATTTGAGATAGGTCTAGGCTAATATAAGCTTCTTCTTAGTATGATCCCTCATTAAAAATGGGGTCCATGATAAACAAATAATACAAAAAATTTATTCGCTTGTGGATTAGGAATTCAAGTCCCCAACAACCCCTTTCCCAAGGACATCCTATCTTTAGGCGTTAAAAACTCTCTATAGGAATTGCCTACACTTGAGTTGAGATAAGTCCACAGGTGGCACTCTCTCTTTAGCCCTTGGTCGAGTTCAATCTATTTTGCCACAAATAGTTTTCCCTGGCAGTCATTTTGCTCTGAAAGATGTAAGCCTACTATGCAATTATGGTGAAAATTTTATATATTCCTGCCTTCATCTATCCCTTTTTGAAAAGAGGATAAATGAAAATAGAAATATAACACCTTATAGGATACCACATAGATCCACAGATATTCTTATTAGGTGATCGGGTACGACATTGAGGAAAGGTGTACTATCTCAAAAGATAGAAGTCACCACCCTACAATGGACCTAATCATAATAAGGACTCCTAAGACTATGGGTCTTTGAATATACAGATTCTTCCCCACTTTACATGAAAAGTAAAGCGGGGTTTATTTTAAAGCGGGTTTGTTAAGTTCCCTACAAGCAAGCCCCATAGTTAATTACATCTAAGGAAGATTCTAAGAATACTCTGATTAAAATTAGGGTGGTTGTCTCCAAAGATTTTGAAGGTAGGACTATCAATCGATTAGTTTATTCTTAAAAAATTAAGCGGGATCGATCAAGAAGAGGAAGTTCTTATTGAAACTAAATGATGATAAGTAGGGGATGCTTAGGATACTAGGAAGTCTAGTAAGCATCCCAGACTATCCTATGGTTGGGCTTTATATTTTTGAAATTGAATTAATTTATTTATTTGAGTAGAATTTTTATTAGAAAGTTAGGGCTTACGATTCCATGATACAAGGTCATGGAAATGCCTAAGACAAGAATTAATGATTGTAGCCCGCAAAGGAAGTAGCAATCTATAAACTTAAATCTATGGAGCTTTAAGGAGGGCCAAAAGCATAACCTAAATCTAAGGCAAAAATGGGTATTTGGTTTACCTCCACAAGAGGATAAACCACCCAAGCTGGACTTACAATCACGTGGGGTGGCACCAACTCCTCCTATGATTTTAAGTACATGTAGGCAAGTCATATGCTTTTGTAAGATAAGCTATTATTTATTTAGAAAGAGACTAAGTCCTTAAACACACTCCCTAAGAGACTAGATCATGTAGGGCATGATTTAATGACTTAAATCTAATGCAAATTTTGTTATATTTTATTTTTATTTTGGACAATCAATTTGACCTTTAGGATTCATATGCCTAATGCATGAGAAATTAGATTATGGGCCAAAATCAATAAGATAAGGAGGTGTGTTTCCACCATCAAGGTCAAAAAGTTCTGGAAAGCCCTCAATCAAGAGTGAAATAATATTCTTTTTTATGCATGATGTGAGAAAAAAATAACAACATCAGCTAAGGGGTTGTCTTTTATCTTGATTTATAACCTAGGTTTAGATGAGGTTATGAGTTATTTATTTTAGTTTGAATTGATTAGTTGGATAGAAAATTTATTTTTTTAAGAGCCTAATCATCAGATACATCAAAGCAAGGAAGAAACTAGGAAAAGATGTCATCTTAATGCACAAGCTAAACAAACATCAATCAATTTATAAAGCTAGCGCAAAAGAATAAGAGGTCATTTGTGGTCGGGCTCCACCACAAACCGAAAACAAATTGTAGCGAACTCTCCCTTATAAACACAGATTACAAATGAATAAATTACAAGAAGGAATTCATTGTTATGGGGGTCTTCATTCTACATTTCTTCTTTTTTTCTTTCTTCTTTCTTCTTTTAGTTAGTTGGAATGTGGTTGCTCCAAAAGCTTCACATGATACATAATACATAGTCTTATAACCAATGTTCATCCTAATCCCCCATAATAATCATTTTAAATCCTAATTGCATAATTACATAAAAATGGGAAAAGGAAATCTAACTAAAACTTCCAAAATAGAGATTAGCTAAACAAACTATACAATCCCAAGCATGTATATATATAAATTGGACTTAGCACACCCAGACATGGGTAACTAAGTTCACCTGGCCTATTTTGGATTATGCTTAGGGGTATAAGCACCTGCACAGTAAAAGTAATTATATTTTTATTATAGCTCCCTTTAGCACAATCTCTATAGAAGACAATGGTTAGACTAAGATTACCCTACCATTCACTCTATGCAGATACACCCTAACATCAAGACTAAAATATCATAAAATAAACATCAAATACCATGCGCCCTATAAGTGGTGACTTAGCCTAATGTGTGTGCTATTTAAGGTTTGTGTGGTATGCTTAGCTAGGCTTTAAGGTTGAAATTTTCTAACTATGAAAATGTTCAACTTAGAGAGTGATTTCATTTAAGTGATTTTGTTGATCTGGTTGATTTTATTTTGTGATTTAATTGGGTTTAAATGAACCTACAATTAATTACTAAGTTGTAAAGAGAGAAAAAGAGAAGAGAACTTCTCTACTTTAAATAATTTCTAAGGTAGATTCATATTTTAATTTTATTTAGCGAATGTTTTATTATATATTTTAAATAATCCTAAGTTTATATTTCCCTAAACAAGCCTATTCAAAAAGAAAGGCATTTTAAGGTTAAGTAAAGTGAAATACTATCACAAAACACACAACACTTTATTTCTTTCCCAACATGTGTAACATGCATATGGATGAATCTAAGCATATCTATACATGCAAATGGAAGTGTTTAGCACACCTTAATGATGCTAAGAGTTACTTAAGAAAATTTGGATGTTCATGATGCATGATTTTTTTAGAAAAAGAGTGATTCTTTTATCCATTTTCATATGCACATTGTAAGTATAAAAGAAATAAGTGAGTGCGATTGTCATTATTAGCCGGGTGTAAGGTACAAGAAGCCTTAAACCAATAGTTATCGACTAATATACCACTTTTCTTAAATACATGTGAATGTACAAAAGAAATGCATGGAAGAGAAACATGCAAAAAGTTTATGTTTATCTATTTTGCTTTGATTGTTTAGTTCACATGTGTGATGTGGAGTTCCTTCTTAAGTCATGACATAAGAGTGTATATGAATGGATTTAAGCAAGTGTTATGTCCTTTTCAAATGGACTATACACTTTGCAAATCCTATAAAACTATGTTAAAGAAGAAGAAGGAAAGTCACACAATACACATCTTTATATTTATACTCACATGCAAGCTTATAAATAATTATAAGTAGCATACCTTTCAGTTATGATATTTGATTTATAAGTTTTGAAAATAATTTTGGATTTAATAGTCATAATAATAATTCATATTCTTACTTTAGCCAAAACATGCAATTTGACATGAAGGAAACATTTCATTTTTTTTATTTGATTTTTAAAAGGCATGAATGCATGATTTTCATATGATATACACATTTAGCATGTTAGGAAAGAGATAAAGTAAAGAAAGTATGTGAATTCATTCACCCTAATTAATTCTTAATGACCATCTCATCAAATAGGATCATTTAAAGTGAATCAAATTTGTTTTAAAGAGATTTTTAATTTTGTTTGAGTTTGATTTGGTTTAAGAAAAGTTAAGAGGTTTGCTGGTCCTAACTCATTTCCCACATGTGTATGATGTTTTAGTTTATTTTTAGAACCATTGGATTGATTTATATTTTATTTAGGTTAAGGTGTACATTAAGTTCATTAATTACCCCTTACCCACACCACTTTAACATATTTAACCAAATATTTATGAGCCAATGTATGACATAAAACCATAAGGAAATTAAGTCAGCAATGCACCTAGGAAAGAAAGGGGCCTAATGCAATTGGTTCACAATTAATGATTAAGTATGTTAAAGGGTTTAATTTAAGTACTTTCATAACCCTTCCCACACATGTAGGTTGGACTTTGATTTCCTTAAGCTACCTAGGTTATTGAACAACCAAAGCACCTACCCAAGATGAATTGTTAAGTTTTGGAATGTTTTGATTTTGAAAAGTTTGATTAATTAAGCCATTTAATTAAGTGATTAAACTAATAAATTAATTTGCCCTTTAATTAGATTTTTATCCAAATGAAATAAACTTAGGGGAAAAGATTTAGGAAAGAATTCCTAATCCCAAAGTCCTTTCACTATTCTAAAGTAATAAGCAAACTTAATTAAATTATTTATCACTGTTTAATATGTTAATTAATCATTTAATTGATTAAAGGAGTGATTAGTAATGGATCAAGTAATTACCCTAATTAAACCATGAATAAATTCCAAGAAAATCATGGGAGGCAAAGGTCATCCCATTAATCAACCCTAGGATGTTTGGAATTAATTAGTGGAATAATTAAAAAATAATTAATATAATTACATTCCCAATAAAACTTTAATTGCATAAAATTCACTATTCAAAATCATCAAACTTAATTTTAGATTAGTCCCCTTTAAAATATCTTCATGAAGCATTTTATTTTGTATTTTTTTATTTTTCTACATTTAGTTATGAATATTTGAAGATTTCATGATTAAATCCTAATTAAATAGCTTAATTAAATAGTTAATCCCATAGCCATGTGGCGTGCATGGCATACTTTCCATGTGGATTAATTTTTAAGTAGTCACATCCATCGCATGTCGTGCTACTTCTCTCATTGATCGATCAAAGATCGGATGGTCAGGATTAAGCCCATGATTCTTAAGGGATAAATCCATGGATCTTATGTAGCTTGATCATGATCGTCCATCCAGAATGCATGGACGGACGGTCCATAATCTGTCATCAAGCTCGCCTGTGGGAGAGGGCATCCATCCAATCCTTAGGGTATGATCTGAGCTTGATTGAGCTCGGATTGAGCTCAAACATTACCCACACCATCTAAGAGTAAGCACAAGTAGATCTAATAGCCAATTTTACTTGGGATGAAAATCTCTTCACGAAGGACCAAACACTTCCTATTATAGGCTTGGTTTGAAGGCATACCTCATCGGAGGCTATCACCGGCGCTCCCAACCATGGTAGCTTCCTCTAGTAGAGATGAAGATCTGTTGAAGCTTTGAGGGGTTAGTCTAGCTCCTCTTCAAATGTTTGCGGCCTTAGTCTAGCTCCCACCTCCCTTGCCTTTGAAGCTTGGAAGAAGCTTTGGATGAGTTTTATTAGGCCCTCTGAGGATGCTTGAAGGAGGAATTGGATTGGAATTGGGTATTGGCTTAGTTAGAATTTCCCTTAGCCTCCCCTATTTTTGATTTGAAGGAATCTAAAAAAATGAAGAATAGTAAATGCTTGGGAATTTCCTGAGGAAGCTTGGAGTGCTCTTCCTCTCTCAGTCAATTGAATGTGGAAGTGAAATTTGGGGGAGTATATCTCCCCCTAGAAGGATCGGATGGACGAACATGGCTTTGCCATTTTAGATCAATTAGCCTAATTCAATGGGTTTTTTGGCTATTTGAACTTGCACTTGGTTCATTTTGACCAAAGGAGTGGAGTGGTGAAGCTCCCATGTGCTCAAGAGAGTGGAGGAGTGATCCTCATGCACTTATTTTCAAGTGAGTGGTCAATTTTTAGTTTGGGTTAAGTTTGGCTGACCCAAACCCATTGGGTCATGTGTACCATGCACACTAGTGTCCACTTGGTCCACTAAGAGGGTGCTAAGTGGTCATCAGGAGAATTTGACCAAATTCTAAGTGAATTTGGCCAAGAATTACCCTTTGACATAGGGGTAAAATGGTTATTTGGCTTTGATTTCAGTTTGAATATGTTTGGTATGATTGAAAAATGGGTCGGGCCAAGTTTTAATGAATTTTGAATTCATTTGATATGATTTGGCTCATGTTGACCCATTTGAGGTCAAAATGGGTCAAGTTGATATTGGTCAAATTAACCAAGGTTGGGTTAAGTTCATATGACCATTTGAAATGTGTTGGAATCATTTTTTTTTGGTTCAATTTGATTTATATTTGGATTTGGTTCATTTAATTTCATTTAGGTCAAATGGGTCAAGTTCACCAATTTTATCCATTTGACCTATTTGGGTTAGGTCATGGGTTGGTTTAGGTTTCATTGGTCATTTGAAATGTATAGGTATCTTTAGTTCCAATAAATTTTGGTTTAATTTGATTTTAGTTCAATTTGACCTTTCAGGTCAAATTGGGTTCATGGTCAATTAGGTTAGGTTGGGTCTAGTTGGCCAATTGAGGCTTTGGTCAAGTTCAACCAGTGATTTGGAATGAACTTGACCCATTGGTTTCAATCAATTTGGCTTAAATCAAGTTTTGACACATTTTGACTTTTAGGTCAAGTTGGGTCAACTTGGGTCAAGTGGCCAATTAAGGTTAGGTTCAAATGATGACTTGGTCAAGTTCAAACATTGATCATGAATGAGTTTTGATCAATGGTTTCAATCAATTTGGCCTATGGTGGATTTTGGCTAGTTTAGGTTTCATTTTGGCTAAGTGTTGACTTAGTCAACCCTTAGGTTTGACTTGGTTTGACCCAATTTGATGATTGAAGTTTGTGTTTATATTTGGATTCATGATTGAAGGATTTATTGAATCATGAAGAAAAATCAATTTAATGATTTGAATTTGATTTAGGTTTAGAATTTGACTTGAAAGGCTTAGGTTGTTTCAATTTGGATTAGATTTTGAATTTAGTTTGGTTTGATGATTGGTTTGTGTTTATATTTGGATTCATTATTGAAGGGTTCATGAATCATGAAAAATCATGGTTTGGCTTTATTTGAATTTGATTTGGCTATTCAATTTCACAGGGAGGTTGAATTTGAATTTGGATTTGATTTTTAAATTTAGTTTTGGTTTGATGATTGAATTTTGTGTTTATATTTGGATTCATGATTGAAGGTTGATTGAATCATGAAAAAATCAAGGGTTTGGCTTGATTTGAATTTCATTTGGCTAAGTTCAAGAATTTGACTTGAAAGGCTTAGGTTCAATTTTGGTTGAATTTGGATTAGATTTTTGAATTAATTTTGGTTTGATGGTTGAAGTTTGTGTTTATATTTGGATTCATGATTAAAAGGTTGATTGAATCATGAAGAAATTCAAGGGTTTGGCTTGATTTGAATTTGATTTGGCTAGGTTCAAGAATTTGACTTGAAAGGCTTAGGTTGAATTTTGGTTGAATTTGGATTTGATTTTTGAATTCAGTTTTTGTTTCATGATTGAAGTTTGTGTTTATATTTGGATTCATGATTGAAGGGTTGATTGAATCATGAAGAAAAATCAAAGGTTTGGATTTGAATTTGATTTGGCTAAGTTCAAGAATTTGACTTGAAAGGCTTAGGTTGAATTTTGGTTTAATTTGGATTTGATTATTGAATTGATTTTTGGAAACCTGAATTTATATTTGTGAATATAAATGGGTTATAAGAAAATTTCTTGAATTTTAGTTGATTTAGATTTGATTTAGGCTAAGTCTATAAGATAGAATCAAAGTGACTTAGGAAAGATTTTTTTGAATTTGGAATTCAATCATGGGTTTCAGTCATTTAGAATTGATTCATGATTTGAGGAGTTTGGTTTGGAATTGATTTGAGTTTAAGGTTGATTTGAATTTGTAATTTGATTTGAATTTTGAATTTTGACTTGAAGGAAGGAAGTGATGATTTGGTTCAAGCTATAGGGTAAAATTTTTCTAACACCCCTAAGGCATAACCTATTCCTATGGCTAACTCTCCTAAGTCTCTAGGGTTAGGTTAAGTGTTCTCCTAATCACTAGAAGTGTCTTAAGACTAAGGAAACTCTTAGTGTCTAAGAAAAGTCCTATGTCTAAGATGGAGGGGTTGAGAGCTTATCCTAAAAATTAGGTCAACAAAATGCGCCCAATAGGTGTGGTATGATTAACAAGGTACACCGCACATATTGGTGTTGACCAAAATGATCAACAACACTAAACAATCACAAGCACTAACAAAAATGATCAATGACTAACCCAAGGTGTAGAAGGAATCCAGTGCTTAGTGCAATGTGACTCTACTCATGTCATAGACATAAGAGAGTAAAGGAAGAATCCACTAGGGGTATAGTATATGAACCTTCCATTAGGGAAATAGGTTTAGGTCATCCATAAGGGAATGAGAGGTTTGATTTGACTTTAGTCTCACTGGGGAGAAAAATTGATTTGATTTATTTGATTATTTAGTTGTGTTTGTTTTGATTGTTTGGATTTATTTGATTGTTTTTGTTTTGACTCCACTTGGGGAGATTGATTAAATTTGTTTTGTTTGTTTTTTATTTGACTCCACTGAGGGAGGAGGGTTGAATTTGTTTCAAATCCTTAGATATTGATTTTTGAGATGGACCTTCACGATGGATGCATGTAGGGAGCCATGGAGGCCTATTTAGATTTACCAATCTAAAGGGGTAGTCTACCAAACACATAGTAGGACTCAACCAAAGGGATTTCCTTTCAGTGTGTAGCAGCTATACTTGGAAGAAGCATATTAAACTTACATCCTCCAAAGTAGGGACCAGTTTCTGGGGTGATCCATTGGCAAGGCAATAGATTGAACCCAACCTAGGGCTGACTATTGAGTGAATGCCTCATGGGGACTAAAATAAACTCAAGGATAGTCAAAAGATTAATTCCATTTTCTTTTTAGTTATTGGATCCCATCTTGATGATGGACCGCGAGGTAGGGACTATGGGCCTTGAGCTAACTCAGATTTACCAATCCAAAGGGAGTAGTCTACCAACCACAAGTAGGACTATCCAACCAAATGGGTTCCTTTCAGTTTGCAATGGTTAAGTTTAAGAAGAATGTAGGGGGACTCACATCTTCCAAAATAAGGAACCACTAGGATGATCAGTTGGCAAGGCAACAAATTGAACCCAACCTAGGGCTGACTATTGAGTGAATGCCACTGGGGGACTTAAATCAACTCAAAGATAGTCAAAAGATTAATTTTATTTTTAATTATTTTGATGGATTTCATTAGTTTGTGATGGATCACACTGAGAAGAAGCTTATATCTGCCTCGACCTATCTTAGATTTATTGAACCAAAGGGAGTAGCTTCCTGGCCGAGGGGAGAACTATCCAACTAAAGGAGTGCCTTTTGGTTTGCAATGATCAATTTAGGGAAGAAAGCACGGGGACTCATATCTTCCACTTACAAAAGATCGTTGGGGTGATCGATTTCTTTGGGCAACAAATCGAACACGACCTAGGGTTGCCTATCAATTTGTGATAGTCACACTAGAAAGAATGTGTCGTAGGCTTACATCTTTGAAAGTGGAATGATTGTCGGGGTAACCTTCTTGTGGAAAAATAGATTGAACGAAGGGTGACTACGAGAGAGTCAGGGACTTATCTCAACTCGTAGTGCAATTCTTAGGGAGTTTTGCTAGCCTAAAGATAGGATGCCTGCTTGAGAAAAGGGGCCCTTTGGGGGCTGACTTCCTAATCCACAAGTGAATATTTTATTTGTTTGTTTAGTTTATTTATCATGAAACCTATTGGTTTGTGAGAGATCAAACTGAGAAGGAGTTTATATCAGCCTAGGCCTATCTCAGATTTACTGAACCAAGGGAGAATCTGTACATCCACTAAACAAATTCTCTAACCACAAGGGTGGCTATTAGGAAAGGGAGACTATCCAATCCAAAAGTAACATGGGTGGTGTCTAAATGGGGCCACAAAGGATAAAATCCAAATAGAGTGCCTTTAGGGAGAGGGGCCACTAAGGGCTTGATCCAAAACCATGGAGAAGATAATGTTAATAGTATTTGGTGGCCAACTCAAGGAGAAGGTGTGGGGACTCACATCTACCAAGAGTGGTGTATCCACCGGGTGAGTTGCTATCAACATAACAAACATCAACTAACCTAAGGAGCTCACACAAATAATCACTAGGAAGAAAGCTCGGTGACTCGATCCTCCTAAACAAAGATTTATTCCTTGACCGACACCTATAAGGAAACTACTGAGTGAATGTCGCTGGAGGACTTATATCAACTCAAATGTAATCAAGAGGAAAGGATCCTCTGGGGGACTTATCCTAAACCTCGAATATATTCAACCTAGTCAAATCATGATGATTAGTTCAAGAAGAGAGCATGGGGACTCACATCTTCTTAAACAAAATCAATACGAGGTAGCTTACTGGGCAATGAAGTGTACCAAACTAACAAGGTGCTCATTGCAATGATCAAGTTAGGAAGAAAGTGTGGGGACTCACATCTTCTAAACAAGTGACCACTGGAGTGACAGAGGTAGTATGTAAACCCGACCTAGAGCAGCTAATGAGTGAGTTCCATAGGGGGCTTTTTCTCACATCAAAATAGCTCGAGATAAAAGATTTGTGTTTATTTTTGTCCTTGTGTTAAAGGGAATAGGGCACTGCTTGGGTTATCTCACACCTACCCTAAACACACTTGGGGATTTGGATGAAATGGTGCCACGGATGGCAACCAGAATTCTCCAAGAAAGAATGTCGCTTGGGTTCTCTTACACCTAACTCAGTTGTGCTAATCGAAATAGGATGCCTCTTGGGTTTTCTCACACCTACTCTAATAGCGTCAGGAAATGTGGTTGATTATGTTTGTGTTGTGAAAGAAGGATAGGATGCCTCTTGTGTTCTCTTACACATATCCTAAACACGTCATGTCAGTTCGCAAGATAGGCAAATAACACTTCAAATGAAGATAAGATTTTTTTATGAAATGGAATTAGATTTTTGTTCTTTTATTGATAATTATTTTCAGACATATTTTTATGGGTAATATTTCTTCGAATTGAGCCCATTAATTGGAAGCATCAGGTGTTTCCCTTTACAATCAATGAGTTGATAGGTTTGGATATATTTGAAGCAAAGCTGTTGATCTTGGTGCTTTTGAATGCAGTACCATTATCAGATATAATTCATCGGGGCACCCCAAACCTATATACGATATGGTTCCTGAAAAACTGAAGCACATGCTGATCTATGACCTCTCTGAGTGGGATTGCCTCCGCCCACTTGAAAAAGTAGTCGATGGCAGATAAGATGAACTGATGACCCTTAGAAGAAAGAGGATAGGACCCAATATCGTAACACTCAAATGGCCATGAGGCCAATGTAGGTGTAGAATGTTGGTTGATGTAAGACCACACGTACCACACCGATCATCTCCTAGCTACATCCATGTAGTTTGTAATCATCGGCCAAGAGAGTATCCTAGTCTCTTGATATTCATCTTCATCTTTGGATTGGATTGATTTCGATTTGAATGTATCACAATCCTTCTTCATGTTTGTCCAAATAGCATAACCACATTTGATCGAAAGACCGTAAGTACAAGGTGCCATCAACGAGAGCATAGGAGAGAGCTCTTTGTTTCACCTCATGGGCTTGTGACTTTTCTTGAGGTAGTTTTTTGGTGTTCAAATAATATATGAATGGTAGCCTCCAATCCAACTCCTTGTCCTTATAAGCACCGACAACCTCCCCTTCAAGAGATAGTCTCTCGATGAGTTCAACATTAATAAGGGATAGGACTTGTCTATTTTGGACCCTTATTGGAATGGACTCATCTTTCAGACATGCCAAGTCTTTGACAAGTTTGGCCAAAGCATTTGCTACTGCATTCTCTGCTCGGGGAACCTTGTAGATGGTGACTTCAGAGATTTGGGCCAACAGCTTCATGGTATACTCATGGTAATGGCAAAGCTTAGGTTTGAGAATCTTGTATGACCCAGCAATCTGGTTGATGACCAACTAAAAATCCCCATAGATATTGATGCTCTTGACACACACTATGATAGCTAACTCCAGACCGGCAATCAAAGCCTTATACTCGGCTTCATTGTTGGTGCAGAGATTAGAAAGATAGTATGAGAATCTCATTACATCACGGTCTGGAGTTAATAGAACTATTCTTACCCCTACCTTTCCTGGAAAAATACATCATGGTGCTTCCCCTTTATGAAAGGAAGCCGCACCATCAAAATACATCTTCCATCGATGATTGTCAACCTCCCCTAATTTCATGATTTGTTCATCAGGGAGATTATCACTAAGCAAAGAATCAGCAAGAAGTGGATGTGCTGCTAAGAAATCCGTTAGTGCTTGTCCTTTTACTGCATAGAGGGGCACAAAAGTGATATCAAATTGTGAGAGAATCATGGACCAATGTGCTAAATGTCTAGATAGTGTTGGCCATGTCATGAGATATTGTAGTGGATTGGTTCTGGAAATCTAATTCATCTTATGAGAAAGCATATAGTCGTAGCTTTTGGGATGCAAAGATCAAGGCAAGACAATGCTTCTCAATAGGTGGGTAGTTCACTTCAGTAGGAATTAGACAATGGATGAGGTAGTAGAGAGTGCTCTCCTTCCCTTGCCATTGGCTTGGGCCAACAAAATATCGAGCGAGTCATCCAATGCAACAATGTAGAGGATGAGTGGCCTGCTTGGGATAGGGGCTGCTAGAACTGGCAGCTTCACCAAATACTACTTGATATCTTTGAAGGCATGCTGTCACTTGTCATCCCACTTGAACTTGGCATCTTTTTTGACAAGTGCTGAAAATGGCTTGCATCTCCCCGATAAGTTGGAGATAAAGCATCCCATATATGCCAACCATCCTTGGAAAGATATAAGTTGAGTTAAAATTTTAGGAGGTGGCATTTTTAAGATAGCTTTGATCTTTTTTAAATCTATTTCTATTCCCTGGTGTCGGACAATAAACCCAAGGAATTTCTCTGAACCTACTCTGAATGCACACTTCAGGGGATTCATTTTGAGGTTACATTGTCTTAACCATTCGAAAACTACTCTTAAGTCAAAGAGGTGGTCTTCCTTTCTTTTCTCTTGACTACTAGATCATCAACATAAGATTCAACTTGACGATGAATGAGTTCTTTGAAGATCTGAGTCATGGCATGTTGGTATGTAGCACCAGCATTTTTAAGGCCGAAAGGCATGCCCTTATAATAATAGATTTTGATCAGGGTTCAAAAAGTAGTGTTTCTTTCATCCTCAGGGGCCATCTTGATTTGGCCATCCATGAAGGAGAAAATTGCATGAGATGAGGCAATGTCCACCATTAATTCTGGTATAGGAAGAGGAAACTCATCCTTAGGACATGCCTTATGTCCAAAATTGACACATATGTGAATTTGGTCATTCTTCTTCTTAACTAATGACAGGCTAACTAGTGGGGTATTTTTCTTCCCTGATGAAACCATCATCGATCATTTCGAAATGACTTGTTCTATTTCTAATCAGAGCTAGATGTTTACTTTGTATAGGTTAGCTATTGCTTTATGTGACCGCCACGTCATGAGATAATCTAGGAATTTCTTCATAAGTCCATGCAAAGCAGTCTTTAAACTTAGTCAATAGCCTAACTAAGTCATTGGTTTTTTCTTCATTCAGTAATGAATTGATGTATGTCGGGCGTGGATTTTCTTCCATCCTAAGGTTGATTTCCTTAAGCTTGTCAATTATTGAATGAATCTCCTCTTCAAATTCTGGCAGTGCATCATTGATTTGGAGATCATCTGGATCATCTGAAGTTTCTAAACACACATCCTCATAAGATTTGGTTTGGTGTGAAAAGAACCTATTAGACTCCAAATGATTGGTGATAATTAAGTAGTAATTGTCATCATCGACTGGACCCACTGTACTGAATCCTAGTCTTAATTTTGATTGTGCCTCCCTACCTCTATTGTTCCATAGCTTTTTGAAGTACTCTGACCTATGCTTAGACCAAGAATAAGGAATAAGGAATCAAACCCTTCTTTGTAAGATTAAGAACACAAGGAGAGTACCAATCAAAAGGTAATTCCATTAATTCTTTATATGAATCATCCTCAAGTTCTACAACAACTTTAGGACTTGAGCATGATGACCCCAAAAAGAATTCTTCGCTTCACATCAATGGAACACTTAGGGGCATCCTTAATTACTAAACCTTCAGCTTTTTGAGATGAAAGTGAGGTTAGACTCTAACCTGATAGTTTCACATACATTTGATTCAATACTTTCATGCTTTATCTAAGGCGATCTTCATCAGTCACCAGTGTCACTCCAATGAAACCCGCCAAGAGGGGTTGGTATGTAATCACATTAGACTCATCCTCGAGGATTCCAAGTCTATGTGAATAGTAGGGTACTCTTATGAACATAATGTTGACCGATGGCCAACCGGGGTCTTCCACCTCTAGGACAACCTCTATTTTTTCCTTTGCTACTCCGGTGGAGGTGTCATCCTACCCACATGTCCATATGATGGAATGAACTGTGGGTGGAATGTGATATGCAGCTCCACTTCTTCCTCAATTTCCTTTTCTTGTTCACTCGGACTTTCATTTTTCTTTTCCTTTCTTTTGCTTTCTTTTCATCTTTTTCTTTTCCATTTGAATTTGAATTTTGTCCAAGTTCATAAAAAGGTGTTTTGAGGAAGATAGTAGGTTGCATCCTCATATATCTCAACCTCTGTGACTAAAAATGGCTTTTCATCACCTTTGACATTGTACTCAATCCCATCCTTCCTGAACTTGATGCACTGATGGAGGGAGGATGGAATCATCTTGTTCTGATGTATCAAAGGCCTATCAAGTAAAGCGATGAATGAAGTATTCAAATTAATGATATAAAACTTGGCTTCAGTCTTCCAGTCACCTATCTCCAAAGGTAACATTATAAAACCTAAAGCCCTCTCACCCTATTCATTGAATCCTCTCAACATCATCCGATCTCCTTGGAGTGTGAAGATATCGATCCTCAAATAGGCAAGGGTTTTAGACTCATAATGTTCACCGATGCACTTGGATCGATGAGAACTTTGGCAAGTCTAAATCTGCCCACATCCACTATAATGTAGAGTGGACGGTTGTGCTCCATGTCCCCCAGAATAGGTCTTCATCTGTGAAAGTGATTCCTTGAGCTTCTCTGGAATAATGTGCCTCCCAATAGCATCAATGTCTAAGCATATCGATCAAGGAGAGCCTTGATTAATGATTCTCATCTCTTTAAGATAAGGGCATCATATATGCTTAGCTTAGATGTCAACTTTCTTAAGTGAGAGAGGATATTGTAGTCCACCTTGGGTTGATCCTCCACAAGCATATAAGGGTGGAGCATCCTATGGAGGGGCTTCTCGATCATCTACACTAATGACTTGTCCTCTATCGCCTCTAGAACCTTGCCACTACGGGAGTTAACTTTGGTGATCTCTTGTGGCAAGTTAGTAGAAGATTCTAAATGCTTGTTAAGCTCACATATAGCTTCTCCTATGGGACCCTCAAAATCAGATGATTCCAAGTCTATATCAAGAGGCGAACCCATAGTATTCAGAGAAGGAAGTCTAACTCTGAATTAGAAAGAAGAAGATCAAAGTTATTATAATTATTGTTTAGACTTGAAGAGTTATCACTAGGAATAGATTTAGTCAGCCCATCAAAATGACACAGATATAATTCAAGCTAGCTTTATTCTTCAATTTCTTGGATTTTGAAGGAGGTACAAAGTAGAAATAAAGTAAAGTAAGTGGGTGAGGGATTTGATGCCCTCATCCATGAAAGATGTCTACTAAGAAGAGCTCAAGTAGAGGTAGCCACTAAATGTAGTGCAATGGTGGACTAGAGGACTCTCGATGGTTGCATACTTGGCTATCTCCGGCATTGTGCAAGAAGCTCCCCTTTCCCCGAAGTTATTCAACAACTTGCAAACCTTCCTTGATGTTGGAGGTTTGACCTGGCTCAGGCACCTATAAGAAAAGTTTCTTGATTTTAGACAAAATCTTCTTAGAGGTACAGGATAATAAGATATCCCAACCTTCTTTAGTTTTGGAAGGATCTCAAGTATCCCCAGAGATTACCCTAATGGAACTAGATGGTTGTTCCACAAGGTATTCCTTCGGGATAACTATAGAACCGGTCTTGAAACTATGTTCAAGCCAGTCCTTGAATGTGAAGCAATCTTCCAAAACATGACCAAGCATGCAGTGGTAGGGGCAAAAGTTAAGATCATTACTTTTTTCCCACTTTCTCCAGTCTCCTAGGTTCGGGTAGCTAAAAATTAGGCTTCTTTAAGAGGTTCTTAAAGATTTTTCTGATTACCTCCCTCTTAAATGAATAAGACTTATTAAATTTATCCAAAAGAGTAGGTGGACCATAACTACCTAGCGATGGGTATGTGTACCACTACTGCTGATGATGTGGCTGAGGAAGAGGCAGTGTAGGCCATGGAGGCGGTGGTGGAGGCCAGTAGGACTACCTCGGTGGTGGTAGAGGAGGTGGAAGTGAACCTAACGAGGTCTCTCAAACCGCTCCTATTTCCCTTTCTCGCTATCAATGCTTCGGCTTCTTCAAAGCTTTGGCGCTTTGTTGATTGGATCAAAAAAGATAACTATTTGGCTTTTCCTTCTAAGCTAACCACCTTGTTGATTAGCTTCTCAAATGTTTTGATGGTAAAACCTTTGAGCATGAAGGCGATCGAGCCATGGATATTCTTAAGCAAAATCATGATGGCATGTTGTTCAGACAGTTGTGGTTCACATTTCATACTCAAATTACACCATATGAGAATGTAATAAATGAGAGACTCACTGGGGTTTTATTGAGCCACAACGAGATTGCCTACAGTCACCCTTTGCTAAGCTCCAACAAACCCCTTGATGAAGAGTTGCTCCAACTTAGTAAAAGTCTTCACTGAACTATTAAAAAGTTTAGCATACCAATCAAAACCATGCCTGCGAAGCTACTGACAAAGAGGTGGAAGAGAAAAGCATCACCGCCACCAGCCAATAAGCCCGGTGCCAATATGCTACCTGCCCCATTGCCATCAAGCTCTTGAAATAAGGGTGGCACAAACCCTTAGGATGGCATCAATTCTCCAGTAATCTACCCTTTGAAGATGATCCTCTTCATACTTGAGCTTGCTTCTCACCTACGCTCAACCATGGTTTTGATGTCATTTTGTATGGAGGTACTATCCACTACCTTCCTATCTGACGCCTTGCTACGGAGGTAAGTCTTGGATCTAAGACATGCACCAACTATGGCTGACTAGTCTCAGCTATAGGGGTGAACTATTTGATGCTTGGTTCTGAAGTGCTAAAATAGCTGCTAGCAAATCCTCAAGCTACTTTCACATCCTATCTATTTATTCAACTTTTTTATTTTAGCTTGGAGGTGTTTGAGTAGGTCTTCCTACTCCCTCAACACCTTCCAAAGTCTGCTGCTCATAGAGGAGGGAACCCCGGTACCCCATCCGAATCCTCTAACATCATCTTCATTGGGATCAAAGCACCTTTTCATCCTCTAAATCAAACCGGCATGTCCTAATATTCCTTCTTCTCCACCAGATAATGAGCTACTCATCTGGGATCATCAATCCAACAGAAATGAAAGTTCTGGTAGTGGGATCACTGTCATGAATAGATAGGCACATAACCTCTAAAGCTACTAAAGAGCTGATCTTGTGAGGACAACGCTCACTAAAGGAAAGATAATCCTGACTTATGTTGGATCTGGGTGGAGTGGTACCTCTAGGAGGATCTATGGCCATAGGGGCGACTAAACTATCTCCTCCTCCCTCAACTGCTGTGACCATCTCCATAGCCTGCTGTGGTGGTGAAGGGATGACTACTATACTTTGAGGTCGCCATTCCTTCCTCACCACAAAAGGTCGGCAGAGAGCTCGGCCTGCACAAGAAGAGATGAAATGGGATCTCTTGACCATATATGGATCCCCAACGGGGTTCTCTTCTCCCATGATGCATCCTTCATGGCCTGGCTAGAACAGTAGATGCTGGGACATGTATGAGAGATGGTGGGCATGGATAAGAGTGGTGTTGTGGAGGCACCACTGACTCTCTTAGGATAGGAGTTCCTTTTCTATGATGTGTAGTCCCCATGAGTAAGATACTGTCAGTATGATCGATGCGGGTAGCGCGCTAATCTGGAAAGTCCACAAGTGCAGAGGCCACTGACTATCGGTTGTACCATCCGGTGCTCTTAGCTAGTAACATGAATACGGCTTCTATCTCTCCCCGCCAAGCTACCTTCCCCACACTGGGATAACATCTCAAATCAAATTGAGCTGAACTGATCGTCCAGACTCTAGCTACGAAATTGATTGAGGCGGCATATACCTCCTCCTCTCACTAGTGTGCTAAATTGAATCACAAGTGAAGGTAGATCCTCCTAGCATCCTCTCTATCTGACCCATAGATAGGGTGGAACTGGTTTTCTATAACCAGCAGGGAAATGATCCTAGGCAACTCCTTTATAACAGACTGAGCAGCCGCCTCCAACTCCCTGACAATGCGAGTGTCATATCGCTTGATCATGCAGTTCTTATTTCTCCTGTCCTGGGGTAGGTAGTGTGAACTAACCTCAAAGGAACGGGAGATAATCCATGGAATCAGGGGAGCCTTCCCCTTGGAAGGGTGCCAAGGAGTGGAGTTAGCCTAATTGGGGTAACATGGGGTCAACAGGCGTCGCGATGCGGCGATACTACTATTGTGGGAACCACCATAACCTTCCTCTTTAGTGAGGTAATCTCCGAGATGGCATGTGGGCACGGATGGCCCGGTCACCATGCTCACCTTGTCGTCATGAGGGGTTCCCTCATGTAATCTGGCCCTCAAAGCCAACCAAAGTGGATGAGGTGGGACATGTCAGGATCATGGAAGGCTAGCGATCAAGACCAAATCCATCCCATGAGGAAAACACATACTTCCGTTGCCATTGTAATGAAGCTGAAAAGGCGTTGATGTTGAAAACAAACTTGAATTAGATTTTCTTGCTCTGTTGATTTTTTTTTTTAATTTTGAATTTATAATTTGAACCCACACTCAACAACTTGAAAGTGTTAAGTGGGGCCTAAATGAATTTAGAAGAGATTTTGAGATTGATTGGAAAGAGGATTTTTGAATGTAGAATCTATTTTTAGCAAAATGGGTTCAAATATTTTTGGTAAGATTATTCCATAGGTTGATATTTGATTTTAATTTTTGATTTTGAGGACCCTTCATTTAATAAATTTGGGTATGTTAAAGTAAAGGGTCAATTAGTTTTGTTTTGCTTTTTTTTGATCTTTAGTATTTACTTACTTAGCAAATTTGGGTATGCTAAGTGAGGTGTTTGAAAATAATATTCTTTTCCTTTATTTGCTTATTTTGTGAATCATTTGTGATTTGAAAAATGGAATCCTTATTTAACAAACTTGGGTATGCTAAATGAAGAATCCAAGTGTGCTTTATTTTTGAAGATTTTTGAAAATAGGATTCTTAGCAAATTTAGGTATGCTAAGGAAATCCAATGTGTTTTTTTTAAAGATTTTTGAAAATAGGATTCTTAGCAAATTTGGGTATGCTAAGGAAATCCAATGTGTTTCTATTTTTGAAGATTTTGTTTGATTTTTGAAAAGGAAGATTCTTAGCAAATTTAAGTATGCTAAGGAAATCCAAATGTGTTTATTTTATTTTTGATTTGATTTTGAAAAAGAGGATCATTAGCAAATTTAGGTATGCTAAGGAAATCCAAATATGTTTTGTTTTTGCTTTTTTTTTTAGTTTTTGAAAAGGAAGATTCTTAGCAAATTTAAGTATGCTGAGAAAATTCAAATATTTTTTTATTTGATTTTTATTTTTATTTTGAAAAGATGATGTTTGATATTATTTTTGAAATTGTACCATTCACTTTGTTTTGAAAATGTGATTGTTCATTTTGTTTTGAAAATGTGATTGTTCATTTTGTTTTGAAAATGTGATTGTTCATTTTATTTTGAAAATGTGATTGCTCATTTTGTTTTGAAAATGTGATTATTCATTTTGTTTTGAAAATGAAAATCTTCATTCAATAAATTGAATGAAGATGTTCATTTGTGCTTTTGGAAAATATGATTGTTAAATTTTATTTTTGAAAGAGATGATAGTCTTTTTTTTTTGAAAATGGAAATCCTGATTCAATTTAAATGAGGAAGTTCATTTGTGCTTTTTGAAAGTTTATTTTGATTGAATGAAAATCCATTCAATAAAGTATATTGAATGGAGAGGTTTCATATGTGCTTTTTGTAAATTGATTTTTGATTTTTATTGGAAATGAAACCTCAATTCAATAAATGTGGGTATATTGAATGGAGAGGTTTCATATGTGCTTTTTGAAAATTGATTTTTTGATTTTTGATTGGAAATGAAACCTCCATTCAATAAATGTGGGTATATTGAATGAAGAGGGTTCATATGTGCTTTTTGAAATGGTGAAAATTTCAACTTAACACATGTGGAATGTGTTGAGTGAAATTTCAAAGTTGTATTTTGCTTGAAGATGTAACATCCATCCAACACATTTTAATGTATTGAATGGAAAGGCCAATCTACAAATTTTGTGCTTTTTTGAAAATATTGATTGTTGGTTTTATTTTTGGAAAGATAATTGTTCGTTTTGTTTGAAAATAAAATCTTCATTCAATAAATTGAATGAAATGTTCATTTGTGCTTTTTTTGGGAAGTATATTTTTTTATTTTTTATTTTGAAATGATCCAACATGTAATAATCATGAAGACTGTTAGATGAGGGTGATTTATAAAAAATTTTGTGCAAAACATTTTATTATATGCATTTTCAAAAAGTGCTTTTTGGAAATTGATATTTTCCATAAAGGATTTATTTTTCTTTATTTTTAGAATGAACCTTTCCTTATCATAAAATGGTAAGGTGGAAGTCTTTAATTATTTTTTTATTAATTTTTTATTTTCACTCATTGTAGAACCCAATGGGGGTTTTAAGACCAACAGGGGTAAGGTCCTAAAACCTAAAGATGTTGGCTAGCTTAACTTAAGGATGAAATAAATTAAGTGCCAATGTAAAAGAAAGATAGTCTTGGATTCATATAAAAGTGCAAACACACTATCGATACTTTGAGATACGATCATTTACTAGAAGTGGAGAGGAGCCATCCCCAGCAGAGTCGTCAAAAAATCTGTGATGAAAATTAATATATATTCCTACCTTCATCTATCCCTTTTTGAAAAGAGGATAAATGAAAATAGAAATATAACACATTATCGGGACACCACGTAGATCCACAGATGTTCTTATTAGGGTGATCAGGTATGACATTGAGGAAAGGCGTACTATCTTGAAAGATAAAAATCACCACCCTGCAATGTACCTAATCACTTGAATAAGGACTCCTAAAGATTATGGGTCTTCAGAATGTACCAAAGATTCTTCCCCTACTTTACATGAAAAAGTAAAGTAGGGTTTATTTTAAACTAGGTTCGTTAAGTTCTCTATAGGGGCAAGCCCCCATAGTTAATTACATCATAAGGAAGGGGATTCCCTAAGAATACTCTCGATTAAGATAAATGATCATTGTCTCCAAAGATTTCAATAGTAGGACAATCAATCAATTGGTTTATTCTTAGATAATTAAGCGAGATCGATCAACAGGAGAGAGCTCTTATCAAAACCAAATGAAGATAAGTAGGGGATGCTTAGAATACTAGGAAGCCTAGTAAGCATTCTAGACTATCCTATAGTTGGACTTTATATTTTTGAAATTGAATTAATATGCTTTTTATGCATGATGTGAGAAAAAAAATACAACATCCAACTAAGGGGTTGTTAATTCTTTTATCTTGATTTATGACCTAGGCTTTAGATGAGGTTATGAGTTATTTATTTTTAGTTTGAATTGATTAGTTGAATAGAAAATTTATTTTTCCTAAAAGCCTAATCATCATCCTGGCCATACATCAAAGCATAAAAAGAAACTAGGAAAAGATGCCATCTTAACGCACAAGCTAAACAAACATCAATCAATTTATAAAGCTAGCGCAAAAGAATAAGAGGTCATTTATGGTCGGGCTCCACCGCACAAACTCAAAAATAAATTGGGTAGCCGAGCTCTACCCTTATACAACCTAGATTACAAATGAATAAATTACAACCAAGAAGGAACTCATTGTTATGGGGTTCTTCATTCTTCATTTCTTCTTTCTTCTTTCTTCTTTCTTCTTTGATTAGTTGGAATGTGATTTCTCCAAAGGCTTCACATGGTAAATAAGACATAGCCTTATAACCAATGTTCATCCTAATCCCCCCATAATAATCATTCCAAATCCTAATTGCACAATTACATAAAAATGGGAAAATAAAATCTAACTAAAATCTGCAAAATAAAGATTAGCTAAACAAACCATACAATCCCAAGCTTGTATATATATATATAAATTAGACTTAGCACCCTAGACATGGGTAACTAAGTCCACTTGGCCTATTTTGGATTATGCTTAGGGGTATAAGCACTTGCACAACAAAAATAGTTATATTTTTATTGCAGTGACCCCTAAGCATAATCCCTTGCAGAAGACAATGGTTTGACTAAGATCACCCTACCATTCAATCTATGCACATACACCCTAATATCCAAACTAAAACATTACATCATAAAATAAAAGCAAACATCAAACCATACACTGCCCTAACCTAAAGCTTGAAGTGGTGACTTAGCTAATGTGTGTGTTATTTAAGGGTTTGTGTGGTATACTTAGCTAGGCTTTAAGTTTGAAGTTTTCTAAGTATGAAAATGTTCAACTTAGATGGTGATATCATTTAAGTGATTTAGTTGATTTGGTTGATTTTATTTTGTGATTTAATTTGGTATGAATGAACCTACAATTAATTACTAAATTGTAAAGAGAGGAAAAGAGAAGAGAACTTCTCTTTCCTCCCTACCTTAAATAATTTCTAAGGTAGATTCATATTTGATTTTTATTTAGTGAATGTTTTATTATGTGTTTTGATTAATCTTAAGTTTAGATTTTCCCTGAACAAACCTATTCAAAAAGAAAGGTATTTTAATATTAAGTAAAGTGAAATATTATCACAAAACACACAACACTTCATTTCTTTCCCAACATATGTAGCATGCATATGGATGAATCCTAAGCATATCTATACATGCAAATGGAAGTGTTTGGCACACCTTAATGATAAATGCTAAGAGAGTTACTTAAGAAAATTTGGATGCTTCATGATGTATGATTTTGTTAAGTAGAAAAAGAGTGATTCTTTTATCCATTTTTCATATGCACATTTGCAAGTATAAAAGACATAAGTGAGTACGATGTCATTGTTAGCACCAGGGTTGTATGGTACAAGACCTACTTGGGGCTACTTAAAGCCTCGCAACCCAGGGTTGTCCAGACTAATATACCACTTTTCTTAAATACATGTGCATGTACAAAAAGAAATGCATGGAAAGAGAATCATGCAAAAAGTTTATGTTTGCTTAATTTTGGTTTGATTGTTTAGTTTATATGTGTGATGTGGAGTTCCCACTTAAGTCATGACATAGAAGTGTATAGGGATGGATTTAAGCAAGTGTTATGTCCTTTTCAAATGGACTATTCACTTGGCAAATCCTATACAAACCTATGTTAAAAGAGAAGAGAATGAAAACCACATAATACACATCTTTATATTTATACTCACATGCAAGCTTATAAATAATTATAAGTAGCATACCTTTCAGTTATGATATTTGATTTATAAGTTTTCAAAATAATTTTGGATTTAATAGTCATAATAGCCATTCATATTCTTACTTTAGCCAAAACATGCAATTTGACATGAAGGAAACATTTCATTTTTTTTATTTGATTTTTAAAAGGCATGAATGCATAATTTTCATATGACATACACTTTTAGCATGTTAGGAAAGAAATAAAGTGATGAAATCATGTGAATTCATTCACCCTAATTAATTCCTAAAGACCATCTCATGAAATACGATCATTTAAAGTGAATCAAATTTATTTTAAAGAGATTTTTAATTTTGTTTGAGTTTGATTTGATTTAGGAAAAGTGAAGAGGTTTGTTGGTCCTAACCCATTTCCCACATGTTTATGATGTTTTACTTTGTTTTTAGAACCATTAGATTGATTTTATATTTTGTTTAGATTCAGGTGTACATTAAGTTCATTAATTATCCCTTACCTACACCACTTTAACATATTTAACCAAATAATTATGAGCCAAAGTATGACATAAAATCATAAGGAATTTAAATCAGCAATGCACCTAGAAAAGAAAGGGCTAATGCAATTGGCTCATAATTAATGATTAAATAAACTAAAGTGTTTAATTTAAGTACTTTCATAACCCTTCTCACACATGTAGGTTGGACTTTGATTTCCTTAAACTACTTAGATTATTGAACACCTAAGCAGCTACCCAAGATGAATTGATTAAGTTCTGGAATGTTTTGATTTTGAAAAGTTTGATTAATTAAGTGATTTAATTAAGTGATTAAACTATTTAATTAATTTTCACTTTAATTAGATTTTTATCCAAATGAAATAAACTTAGGGGAAAAGATTTGGGAAAGAATTCTAATCTCATTCCCTAAGTCTATTCACTATTCTAAGATAATTAGAAAACTTAATTAAATCATTTATCACTATTTAATAGGTTAATTAATCATTTAATTGATTAAGAGAGTTGATTAATGGATCTAATTAAACCATGAATAAATTCCAAGAAAATCATGAGGTCATCCCATTAATCAACCCTAAGAAGTTTGGAATTAATCAGTGGAATAATTAGGGAGTAATTAATAATTATACATTCCCAATAAAACCCTAATTACATAGAATTCACTATTTAAAATCCATCAAACTTAATTTTAGATTATTCCCCTTTGAAATATCTTCACAATGCATTTTATTTTGCATTTTTTTGATTTTTCTACATTTGGTTATGAATATTTGAAGATTCCATGATTAAAACCTAATTAAATAGCTTAATTAAATAGTTAATCCTGTCGGCGCCATGTGGACCGCTGACTCGGCATATGCTTTCCATGTGGCATGATGAGATTCGCTATTTAAGTAGTCACATCTCATGTTACGTGAGTGGTGCTCGTGCTTTCTCCCGATCGATCTTTGATGGGGATTAAACTTCCTTGATTCTTAAGGGATAAATCCATGGATCCTACATAGCTTAATCATGACTGTCCATCCAAAATGTGCGGATGGACGGTCCATGATCTCTCACTAAGCTCACATGTGGGAGAGGGCATCCGTCCAATCCTTAGGGCATGATCAAAGCTTGATTGAGCTCAGATTAAGCTCAAACTTTACCCACACCATCTAGGAGTAATCACAAGTAGATCTAACAGCCAATTTTACTTGGGATGAAAATTCTCTTCACAAAGGACCAAACACTTCCTATTCTAGGCTCGATTTGAAGCCATACCTCGTCGGAGGCTATCACCGGTGCTCCCAACCATCGAGGTAGCTTCATCTAGTAGACATGAAGCTCTCTTGAAGATTTGAGGGCTTGAGGTTGAGTGGATCTTCCTATGGACAAAGCTCTTCTTCAAATGCTTGCAGCCTTAGTCTAGCTCCCACCTCCCTTGCCTTTGAAGCTTGGAAGAAGCTTTGGATAAGTTCAATTAGGCCCTCTGAGGATGCTTGAAGGAGGAATTGGATTGGAATTGGGTAGTGGCTAAGTTGGAATTTCTCTTAGCCTCTCTTATTTTCTGGTCTGAAAGAATCTGAAATAATGGAGAATAGGAAATGCTTGGGAATTTCCTGAGGAAGCTTGGAGTGTTAGCTCTAGGTCTCTCTCAGTCAATCGAGTGTGAATGAATTGGATTTAAGTGAAATTAAAGGGAGTATATCTCCCCCTTGAAGGATCTGACTGTCGAGCATGGCTTTATCATTTTGGATCAAATTCAATGTGTTATTTTGGTTATTTTAACTTTCACATGGTAGGTTTTGGCCAAAGTAGTGGAGTGGTGAAGCTCCCATGTGCTCAAGAGAGTGGATGAGTGATCCCTATATGCTTATTTTCAAGTGAGTGGTCAATTTTAGGTTTGGTTGGGTTTTGCTGACCCAAACCCATTGGGTTATGTGCACCATGCTCACTAGTGTCCACTTGGTCCACTAAGAGGATGTCAAGTGGTCATGAAGAGGATTTGACCAAATTCTAAATGAATTTGGCCAAGAATTACCCTTCAACTTAGGGGTAAAATGGTCATTTGGCTTTGATTTAGTTTGAATATGTTTGGTATGAATGAAAAATGGGTTGGGCCAAGTTTCAATGAATTTGCAATTGATTTGATATGATTTGGCTCATGTTGACCCATTTATGTCAAAATGGGTCAACTTGGGTCAAGTTGACTAGTTGGTCAAATTGGGTCAAACCAAGGGTTGGGTCAAGTTCATATGACCATTTGAAATGTTTTGGCATCATTGTTTGGTTCAATTTGATTTATATTTGGATTTGGTTCATTTGATTTCATTTAGGTCAAATGGGTCAAGTTGACCCATTTGACCATTTGACCTATTTGGGTTAGGTCATGGGTTGGTTTAGGTTTCATTGGTCATTTGAAATGTATTAGTATCTTTAGTTCTATTCAATTTTGGTTTAATTTGATTTTGGTTCAATTTGACCTTTTAGGTCAAGTTGTGTTCATGGTCAATTGGGCTAGGTTGGATCTAGTTGGCCAATTGAGGCTTTGGTCAAGTTCAACAAGTGATTTCAAATGAACTTGACCCATTGGTTTCAATCAATTTGGCTTAAATCAACTTTTGACACATTTTAACTTTTTAGGTCAAGTTGGGTCAACTTAGGTTAAGTGGCCAACTTGGCTAGGTTTGGTTTAAATGATGACTTGGTCAAGTTCAAATATTGATCATGAATGAGTTTTGATCAATGGTTTCAATCAATTTGGCCTATGGTGGATTTTGGCTAGTTTAGGTTTCATTTTGGCTAAGTGTTGACTTCTTTCCCTTGACTTGGTTTGACCTAATTTGAGTGATTGATCATTTCATGATGATTGTTGCTCATAATGTGAGGCTTAGGTGGGCTTAGTTCAATCTAATTTGGGTAGGATTAAAATTTGGCTCATAAGGGGTACTTAGGTCACTTTGGGTCAAGTGAGCCTAAGTGGGTTAATTATCTTGATCAAGGCTTGAATCAAGTTTGATTGAACTCACAGATGGACTTATGATTGAAATATAAATCTATTTTCAAGTGATTTGGAGTCAAATGGGTTTTGATTCATTTGACAATTTCAAGTTCAAAGGGTGAACATGAGTTTGACTTGGGTTTGATTTTTGAATTTAGTTTTGGTTTGATGATTGAAGTTTGTGTTTATATTTGGATTCATGATTGAAGGATTGATTGAATCATGAAAAAAATCAAGGGTTTGGCTTGATTTGAATTTGATTTGGCTAAGTTCAAGAATTTGACTTAAAAGGCTTAGGTTAAATTTTGGTTGAATTTGGATTTGATTTTTGAATTTAGTTTTGGTTTAATGATTGAAGTTTGCATTTATATTTGGATTCATGATTGAAGGGTTGATTGAATCATGAAGAAAAATCAAGGGTTTAGCTTGATTTAAATTTGATTTGGCTAGGTTCAAGAATTTGACTTGAAAGGCTTAGGTTGAATTTTGGTTGAATTTGGATTTAATTTTTGAATTTAGTTTTGGTTTAATGATTGAAGTTTGTGTTTATATTTGGATTCATTATTGAAGGGTTGATTGAATCGTGAAGAAAAATCAAGGGTTTGGCTTGATTTGAATTTGATTTGGCCAAGTTCCAGAATTTGACTTTAAAGGCTTAGGTTGAATTTTGGTTGAATTTGGATTTGATTTTTGAATTGATTTTGGTTTGATGGTTGAAGTTTGTGTTTATATCTGGATTCATGATTGAAGGGTTGATTAAATCATGAAGAATCAATTAGGGTTTGGCTTGATTTGAATTTGATTTGGCTAGGTTTAAGAATTTGACTTGAAAGGCTTAGGTTGAATTTTGGTTGAATTTGGATTTGATTTTTGAATTTAGTTTTGGTTTGATGATTGAAGTTTGTGTTCATATTTGGATTCATGATTGAAGGTTGATTGAATCAATAAAATCAAGGGTTTTCTTGATTTGAATATGATTTGGCTAAGTTCAAGAATTTGACTTGAAAGGTTTAGTTGAATTTTGGTTGAATTTGGATTTGAATTGATTTTTTTGATATTTGAATTTATATTTCATTTATATTTGTGAATATAAATGAGAATATAAATGGGTTATGAGAAAATTTCTTGAATTTGAGTTGATTTAGATTTGATTTAGGCTAAGTCCGTAAGATAGAATCAAAGTGACTTAGGAAAAATTTTTTGAATTTGGAATTCAATCATGGGTTTCAGTCATTTGGAATTAATTCATGATTTGAGAAAATCTATCAGTTGGAATTGATTTGAGTTTGGTTTGGAAATGATTTGAGTTTAAGATTGATTTGAATTTGGAGTTTGATTTGAATTTTGAAATTTGCCTTGAAGGAAGGAAGTGAGGATTTAGTTCAAGCTATAGGGTAGGCAAATTTTTCTAACACCCCTAAGGCATAACCTATTCCTATGGCTAACTCACCTAAGTCTCTATGGTTAGGTTAAGTGTTCACCTAATCACTAGAAGTGTCTTAAGACTAAGGAAACTCTTAGTGTCTAAGAGAAGTATATGATGGAGGGTTGAGATCTCATCCTAAAAGAGGTCAACATTCTTTTAGGATGGACATGTCGCGTGAGCGACTAGGTGACATGTTACCTCACTAATATGTCTCCCTAGTGGTCTTTTGTAGTGGAAGATGTGAGTCCCCTTGCTTTCTTCCCTAAATTGACCGCTATAATGAAAACACCCCTTTGGATAGTTCTCCCCCTGGCTACTCCCTTTGGATGATGTGAGGTAGGCCAAGGATAACATGGCCCTTACTCAATGCAGTATATTGCAAAGAAGCTGGATCCATCAAATAAAATTAAAATAAAATTAATTTGACTATCTTTAAGCTAATTTAAGTCCCCCAACGACATTCACTTAGTAGTCAGCCTAAGGTTTGGTTCAATCCGTTGCCTCGCCAACTGATCATCTTAGTGACTGATCCCTACTTTGGAGGATGTAAGTTCTCTTTCTTTCTAAAATGTACACGAAAGGCAACCCCTTTGGTTGGATAGTTCTCCCTAGCTACTCCCTTTGGATGGTCGTAATGAGACCAAGGCCAACATGACCTTTATTCAGTGCAGTCCATCGCAAACCAGTGGGATCCATCAAATATAATTAAAATGAAATTAATTTTGACTATATTTGAGATGATTTATGTCCCCCAATAGCATTCACTCAGTAGTCAGCCTAAGGTTGGGTTCGATCCATTGCCTTACCAACTGATCATCCCAGTGACTAATCCCTACTTTGGAGGATGTAAGTCTACTACGCTTTCTTCCTAGTACAACGTACCTTTGCTTGGTTGGATAGTCTTACCATGTGGTTGTGACTACCCTTTGGATTGGCAAATCTAGCCGCCAACATGGCCCTCTCTCGCGGTCCATATGGCGGCAGTCCATCTCAAAATTCAAAATATAAAATCAAACAAAACCAACCTCCTCTTGGAGCCAAATTAAACAATCAAATCAATCGCTTTCTCCTTGGTGCAAATCTTTCCAATCTCCTAGGAGTCAATTCAATCCAACCAACTGTTCCCCTTGGTGGAAGGTTCACATCTTTTCCCATGGATTCCAAATTCTAATCCCAGTATTTCACAACCTCTTGTCCCTAGTGGATAACTTGAGTCTTTTCCCTTAGTGGAAGGCTCACATACTCAATCCCTAGTGGATTCCTCCTTCACTCCCTTATGTTTTTGACATAAGTAGGGTCGTATTGCACTAAGATTTTGATTCCTTCTACACCTCGAGTTTAGGAGTAGATCATTTCTGTTAGTGCTTGTGATCGTTCAAACATTGTTGATCATCTCAATCAACACCAATACGTGTGGTATGCCTTGTAGTCACACCACACCTATTGGGAGCTCTTTATTTACCTCACTTTTGGAGTGAGCTCTCAATTTCTCCATCTTAAACATAGGACTCCTCTAGACACTAAGAGTTCCATAGTCTTAAGAAACTTCTAGTGATTAGGTGAACACATAACTTAACCCTAAAGACTTAGAAGAGTTGGCCATAGGAATAAGTAATGCCTTAGGAGTTTAGGAAGATTTGCCTACCCTATAGCTTGAACCTAATCCTTGCTTCTCTCCTTCAAACAAATCCAAATCTCAAATCAATTCCAAATTTAATTCCAATCCTAAATGGTTAAAAATCAAAATCAATTCCAAAATCCAAAACCTTTCTTAAGCCATCTGATTTCATCTTATGGACTTAGCTCAAATCAAATCCAAATCACTCCAAACTCAAGAGATTTTCTCATAGTCCATTTATATTCTCATTTATATTCACAAATATAAATAAAATATAAATTCAAATAACCAAAACTAAATTCAAAACTCAAATCAAAATCAACTTAAATCCAACTTATATCCTTTAAGCCAAATTCTTAGATTTAGCCAAATCATTCTCAAAGCAATCCAAACCCTTGGATTTTCTCTTCAAACAATCACTTCTTTAATCACATTCCAAAATATAAACATAAACTACAATCACCAAAATCAAACTTTCAAACCCATATTCATCCTTGACTTGAAATTGTCAAATGACCCAAAACCCATTTGACTCCAAATCACTTGCAGTTGGATTTATATTTCATCATAAGTCCATATGTAAGCTCAACCAAACTTGAATCAAGCCTTAATCATGTGAATTGAACCATTTGAGACCCAAAGTGACCTAAAGAACCTTTTGAGCCAAATTCTAATCCAACCCAAATTGGATTGAACTAAGCCCATCCAAACCTCACATTGTGATCAACAATCATCCTAGGATGATCAATCACTCAAATTGGGTTAAACCAAGTCAAACCTAGCCTTTGATAAAGTCAACATTTAACCTAAATGAAACTAAATAAGCCAAAATTCATATAAGCCAAATTGATTGAAACCATTGATCTAAACCAAACCATAATCAATGATTAAACTTGACCAAGCCATCAATTGAGCCAAAACAAGCATAATTGGCCACTTGACCCAAATTCACCTAAAAAGCCAAAATGGGTCAAATCTTGGTCTAAGCCAAATTGATTGCAACCAATGGGTCTAATTCATTATAAATTAATTGTTGAAGTTGACCAAAGCTTCAATTGACCAACTAGACCCAACCTAGCCCAATTGACCATGAACTCAACTTGACCTAAAAGATCAAATCAACTTAAAATCAAACCATACCAAAATTGATTGAAATAAAAGCTTGCAATACATTTCAAATGATCAACCAAGCCTAAACCAACCCATGACCTAACCCAATTAGGTCAAATGGGTCAAATTGGTTAACTTGGCCCATTTGACCTAAATGAACCTAAATAAACCAAAACCAGAGCTAAACCAAATTGAACCAAACCAATCATACCCATAGACTCCAAATGATCATTTTAACTTCTAACCATGGTTTGACCCAATTTGATTGGTCAATCAACCAAATTTTTGACCAAAATGGGTCAATTGAACTAATTCAAATCAAATGAACTCCAAATCACTTGAAATTTGGCCCAACCCATTTTCAAATCATTTCAAATCTACCCAAATCAAAATCATGACCAAATGACTATTTTTCCTTTAGGTCAAAGGGTATCCTATGACCATTAAAATTTGGTCATTTCTTTCTCAAGGCCACTTGGCATCCTTCTAGTGGTCCACATGGGCACCAAGGAAGGTGGTGAACATGACCCAATGAGCTTGGGATGGCCATGATCCAAGATAAGGCCAAACTGACCCTCCAATGGTATTTGAGCACTTGGATCACCAAATACACTCATCTAGCACATGGGCATCCACTCTCTTTCACTCCACTACCCAAAATGACCCATGTGGGGTGTTTTACAACCCAAACCATGCCATCAATCCAAGACATTAATCAAAAATGATAATTGACTCACCATTGTAGGAGGGAGATATACTCATTCTCAAACAATTCATTTCCCAGTGAGGGTGAATCAAAGCCTCCCCAAGCTTTTTCCAAGCCATTCTCGAGCTCCCCATTTATCCTTCTTACTCAAAGCCAAAATGGAGGTGAGCTTAAACTCCAACTCATCCAATTCTCACCAAATCAAATTAACCACACACACCATTGAGTGGACTTCATCAAGCTCAATCAGTTGTTTCCCAGTCTCCAAGCCAAGAAGTCAATTGATCAACATCACCATTGAAGGGAGCTTGGTCAACCACCATCACTTCAAATCAAGACTAATTCCTTAGACTTTGTCTCTACTGACAAAGCTACCTCCTCCTCCATTGGAAGTTAAGATAGCTTTTGATATAAGCCATAGAAAAAATTTCTTGGTCCTTTTTGAAGGAAATTCTCATCCCATGAAATTTTGACCATTGGATGTGCATCCCCCCTCCTTCCGAAGGTGTGGGATCATTTTGATCCCAATCCGAGCACAGGTGAGTTCGAATTAAATGAAGAAAGATGAACAGCGTTCTTCTCTCATCGCTCGTGAAGGAGAAGGATCTTATGCCATCCATGTGTGATTGAAATGGACGGTTGTGATCATATCACACTAGATCCCCTCTGATTAATTCCTAAACTATGAGATTGATCTCGATCATCTGATCTTAGATCGGACAACCCTTAAAAAAGACATTCCAATGACTACTCATGATGGATGTGACAACTTATATAACCTATCTCATTGCCATGGAAATGCCGCGCTCCATTGGCCCAATGGGATTAGTTTAATTAGCTTTAATCATTTTAATGATGAAACTTTCTAAAATCATAACTAATTATAGAAAACCAAAAAAAATGTAAACTCAAGCTCATTTTAAAGATAATTCGGAGGAGAATAATATAAAATTAAAAAATTGATTTTGAGCAGTAATTTTTACTTAATTTAGGTTTTATTAGAAATGTAATTAGTCTAATTACTCCTTAATTACTTCAGCAATTAATTCCAAACTTCCTGAGGTTGATTAATGGGATGATCTCTACCTCCCATGATTTTCATGGAATTTATTGCTAGATTAATTAAGGGAATTTTTTATTTCATCCTTAATCCCTTTTTTAATTGATTAAATGATTAATTAACATGTTAAATAGTGATAAATTCATTAATTGAACTTGCTAATCATTGTGAAATAGTGAATGAACATAGGGAATGAGATGAGGACCTCTTTTCAATCTTTTCCCTAAGTTTTTTCATTTGGATAAACACTTAATCAATTTGCAATTAATTAATGGCCTAATCACCTATTAAATAATTTAATTAATCAAATTCAAAACCAAATCATTCTGAAACTTAATCATTCAATTCTTGGGTAGATTCTTAGGTGTTCAATAACCTAAGAGAACTTCAAAAAAAATTATAATCAAACTACATGTGTAGGATAGTTATGAAAGAACTTAATTAAACCCTTTAGCTTAATTAATCAATAATTATGAGCCAATTGCTTAGGCCCCTTCATTTCTTAGGTGCATTGTTGATTTAATTTCCATGTGGTTGAATATTATATGTTGGCTCATAATTACTTGGATAATTATGTTAAAGTGGTATAGGTAAGGGGTAATTAATTGATTTAATTCATGCCTTAACCTAAACAAAATATAAAATAAACCTAATTGTTCTATGATTAAACTAAACCAATTCACACATGGGAAAAATGGGTTAGGACCACCAAACCCTTTCATATTTCCTAAGTCAAATCCAATCCAAAAATAAAAATCTCCTTAAAGAATTTTGATTCATTTTAAATAATCCTATTTATATGATTGTCCTTAAGAATTAATTAGGGGGAATGAAGTCATGTGCTTACATCCCTTTATTTCTTTCCTAGCATGCTAAATACTATTTGCCATATAAAATCATGCATTCATTTCTTTTGAAAAATAAATTAAATAATATGCTTCCTTTTTATGTCAAATTGCATGTGTTGGCTAAAATTAAGAATATGAGTGGCTATTATCACTAGTAAACCAAAAATTATTTTCAAAACCTATAAATCAAAGATTATGAATGAAGTGATGCTACTTATGAATATTTATAAGCTTGCATGTGATTATAGCATAAGATGTGTATTTTTGAAGCTCTCTTTTATTCTCTTAATATGGATTTACATAGGATTTGCAAGTGTACAGTTCATTTGAAAAGAACACAACACTTTCTTAAGTCTATTCCAATGTATTTCTATGTTATGTCTTAAGAAGGATCTTCATATTACACATGTAAACTATACAACCAAATCAAACATAATCTTTTGCATGATTCTTTATCCATTTGGTTCTTTTTGTACATCTACATGTATTTAAGAAAAGAGGTATATTATTCTAGACATCCCGGGGTCGCGAGGCTTTAAGTAGCCCTAAGTAGGTCTTATACTTTATGCCCCTGGTATAGAAAATAATTACGTTATACTCACTTATCACTTTTATACATGTGAATGTGCATTAAGTTAATGGATGAGAAATCCCCCTTTTTCTACATAATAAAGACATGCATCAATGGAATATCCAAATTTTCAAATCATATCACTTAGCATTCACCATCAAAGTGTGCTAAAATTTGCATTTGCATGTATAGGTATGCTTAGCATTATTCATATGCATGGTATACATGGTGAAAAGAAATAAATGGGTGTGTGTCATGTGGTAGTAATCCACCCTAACTAATCCTAAGATGCCTCTCTTATTGAATAGGGCTATTTAGATTAAATCTAAACTTAAGGTTAATTAAAATATATAATAAAACATTCACTGAAGGAAAAAATTATTAATGAATCTACCTTAGAAATGTTTAAGATAGGGATGAAAGAGAAGCTCTCTTCTCTTTTCTTCTCTTCATAAACTTAGTCATTAAGTGTAGATTCATTCAAACTAAATCAAATCATCAACTAAAATTGACAAATCAACTAAATCACTTAAAATAAAACCACCCTCTAAATTGAACCTTTCATACTTAGAAAATTTCAACCTTAAAGCCTGGCTAAGACATGCCACACAAGCCTTAAATGGCACACACATTAGACTAAGTCACCATTTCTAGCTTTAGGTTAGGGCGGTGCATGGTTTGATGAATGATTTTATTTTATGGTATATTATTTTAGACTGGATGTTAGGGTGCATGTGTTGACTGGATGATAGGGCGATCTTAACATAATCATATTTTCTATAGGGGGTTATGCTTAAGGGGCATTGTAATAAAAATATAAATTAAAACATTACCCTTAAGCATTACCCAAATTAGGATATGTGGACTTGGCTACCCATGTGTGGGGTGCTAAGTCCAAATTATTCATATAACTACTTGGGTTGTGTGGTATGTTTAGTTATCTCTATTTTGCAGGTTTAGTTAGATTTCTCTTTCCTATTTTGATGTAAATTTTGCAATTATGATTTAGAATGAATGTTATGGGGGATAAAGATGAACATTGGTTATAAGATCATGTCTTATATACCATGTGATGCCTTTGGAGTAATCACATCCCAAGTCAAACCAAAAGAAAGAAAGAAATGAAGAAAGAAAGAAATGAAGAAAGGAAGAAATGAAGAATGAAGAATGAAGACCCCATAACATGAATTCCTCTAATTGTAATTATTCATTTATAATCTAGGTTATATAAGGATAGAGCTCGGCTACCCACATTTATTTTTAGGTTGTATGGTGGCACCGACTGCACCACCTCTTATCCCTTTTGCTAATTTTATAAATTAATTGATGTTATGTTTATGATTGCGTAATTAGGATGGCATGATTTTCCTAGTTTCTTAATTGTTTGGTGATTGTTGAATGGCTGTTTACGATTAGGCTCTTAGAAAAAAAATAAATTTTCTATCCTATTAATCAACTCAAAATTAAATTAAATAATTCATAACCTCAATTAAAGCCTAGTACATAAATCAAGATAATATAAGATTTAGTAACCCCTGAGCTGGATGTTGTATGTCTCACATCATGCATAAATCATATTATCTCACCCTGGCTAATGGATGGCTTTCACCTTTACTAGAGAAAATGGCTTGACCTTTGAGAGCCATGGTGGAAACACACCTCCTTCTTTCTGATTTTGGCCCATAACCAATTTCTCATGCATTAGGCATATGAAATCCCATAGCCTATATTAAATAAAAATATCTAAAAATTAAAATAAAACGTAACAAAATTTGCATTAGATTTAAGTCATTATTCATGCCCTTCATGATCTAGTCTCTTAGGGAGTGTGTTTAAGGACTTAATCTCCTTTCTAAACAAACAATAGCTTAGCCATCTTCCAAAGCATAAGACTTGCCTACATGTATTTAAAATCATAGGAGGAGTTAGTTGGCGCCCACCCTAGGCAGTTGTAAGTCCAACAGTCGGGTGGTTTATCCTCTCTTATGGAGGTAAACCATATACCTATTTTTGCCTTAGATTTAGGTCATGCTTTAGCCCTCCAAAGCCCCCCAAATTTAGGATCTGAGATTGTTGTTTCCTTTTGCAGGCTACAAGCATAAATCCTCACCTCTTAGGCATTTCTACAATCTTGTATTATGGAATTGTAAGCCCATTTTTAATGAAAATTCAACTCAAACATATAATCATCTTCAAATTTCAAAAATATAAAGCCCAACCATAAGATAGTTTGGGATGCTCACTAGGTTTCCTAGAATCATGAGCATCCCCTACCTATCTCCCTTTGGTTTTGATAATAACTCCCTCCTTTTGATCAATCCCACTTGATTTTCCAAAAATAACCAATTTGTTGATAGTTCTATCTTTGAAATCTTTGGAGATAATGATCATTACCTTAATCGAGAGTATTCTTAAGGAATCTCAATCCTTAGGATGTAATTAACTATGGAGGCTTGCCTCCATAGGGAACTTAATGAACCTGATTTAAATAAACCCTGCTTACTTTTTCCATATAAAGTAGGGGAAAGATCTCTTGTACATTCGAAGACCCATCATGCCTTAGGAGTCCTCATTAGGTGATTAGGTCCATTATAAGATAATGACTTCTATCTCTCGAGATAATACACTATTCCTTAATGTCACACCCAATCACCCTAATAAGTACATCTACGGATTTACGTGGTGTCTCCCCAACACACTTAATAATAAACTTCAACATTAATAAAAATAAACACCACAAAGCCCAAGTGTGATTGATTTATGTTTTGAAAATGGGACTCCCACTTAACAAATTTGATATGTTAAGTGGAGATCCAAATGTAATATGATTTGTGTTTTGCTTTTCTTTGAAAATAGGACTCTCACTTAATAAATTTGGTATGTTAAGAGATATCCCAAGTGTGATTGATTTATGTTTTGAAAATGGGACTCCCACTTAACAAATTTGATATGTTAAGTGGAGGTCCAAATGTGATATGGAAATGAGGCCCTCACTTCACAAATTTGGTGTGTTAAGTGGGGAGCCAAATATGTCATGAAAATGAGATTCTCACTTAAAAAATTTAATATGTTAAGTGGAATCAAGTATGATTTATGAAAATAAGACTCTCACTTAGCAAGTTTGACATGTTAAATGAAAGTCAAATGTGCCATGGAAAAGAGATTCTCACTTAACAATTTTAATATGATAAGTGGGAATCAAATGCATATGAAAGTGAGATTCTCACTTAACAACTTTGATATGTAAAGTGTAATCAAATATGACATGAAAATAAGATTCTCACTTAACAACTCTGATATGTTAAGTGGGAATCAATTGTGACATGAAAATAAGATTCTCACTTAACAAACTTGACATGTTAAGTGGGAATCAAATGCACATGAAAATGAGATTAAGTGGGAATCAAATGCACATGGAAATGAGATTCTCACTTAACAACTTTGACATGTTAAGTGGAAATCAAGTGTATTTGATGTGCCCTCTTTTTTTTGGAAATAATGGGAAATTATTTATTTGACAAATGTGGCATGTCAAATAAGATTCCAAAATAGAGGTGAAATTTATTTAACAAATCTTAAGTATGTTAAATAAATTTCACTAATATATTTTGATGCCATGTATGTGCTTTCTTGATTTTGAAAAGAGAGAAACTTCCACTTAAGCATATGTGAAACATGTTGAGTGGATTTTCAATTTTATGTTTATGATTTGAAAATAGAATCTTCATTCAACAAATTTTAGTATGTTGAATGAAGGTGGCTATTTCCAAAAAGGGTGCTTTTGGAAAGTGTCATTTTGTGAAAGAATTTATTTTCTTAAATTTATGATGAACCTTGCCTCACCAAGCCAATGGTAAGGAGGTTCTAAATTTTTATTATCTCTCCCTTCATTGATAAATTTCATTTTTTACCTACTGGGAGCCCAATAGGGTTTCAAGGCCTACACTGAGTGAGGTCTTAAAACCTAAAGGATGTTGGCTACTTTGCTTAAGAATGAAATAATATAAGTGCCAATGAAAGGAAAGATAGTCTCGAACTCATACAAAATGCAAGTCCACTATCAATGCTTGGAGACAATAATCGACTATTAGAGATGGAGAGAGGAACCTTCCCCAGCGGAGTCACTAGAAAAATATGTAGTGTTTATTTTCGATTCATTTGTATGGGAGAGGTACATTACATAGATCTGAGGGTGTACTGATTGAGGTGATCGGGTACAACATTGAGGAAAAGTATACTATCTTGAAAGATAGAAGTCACTGCCCTATAATGGACCTAATCACCTAATAAAGACTTCTAAGACATGATGGGTCTTCAAATATACTGGAGATTTTTCCCCTACTTTACATGGATGAATAAAGTAGGGTTTATTTAGAATGGGTTCTAAAGTTTTCTATGGGGGGCAAGCCCCCATAGTTAATTATATCTTAAGGAAAGTGAATCCCTTAAGAATACTCTCGATTAAAGTAGGCGATTGTTGTCTCCAAAGAATTCAAAGATAGGACTATCAATAAATTGGTTATTGTTGACCTCACTTTTGGAGTGAGCTCTCAGCTTCCTCATCATAGATCTAAGACTCTTATAGAAACTAAGAGTTCCTTAGTCTTAAGACACTTCTAGTGATTAGGTGAACACTTAACTAACCCTAGAGACTTAGAAGAGTTAGCCAAGAATGCCTTGTGGGATTTAGGAAGACTTGCCTACCCTATAGCTAAACCCAATCCTTGCTTTCTTCTTTCAAATCAAATCTCAAATTCAAATTCAAATTCTAAAATCAAATCCAACCATCCAATAATAGAAATCCATCACCAAATTCAAACTCCAAATCCCTTCCTAGGCCCTTTGATTTTATCTTATGCACTTAGCCCTAACCAAATCCAAATCAACCCCAACCCAATTGATTTTCTCAATTATCAAATCCAATCTCAAATCAAATTCCAAATTATAAATTAATTCCAAATTCCAAATGATTGAAACCCATGATTAACTCCAAATTCCAAAAATCTCTTCCTAAGCCATATGAGCCACCTTCATGTGCTTAGCCAAAACTCCTTCAAATCAACTCAAACTTGGTTAATTTTTTTATAAATCAATTATTCCTTCATTTATACTCATTAATATAAATGAAACCCACCCTCCAATGACCAAAACTAAATCAAACCAAATCAAAACCCAAATTAGCTCTTTTGACCTACATCCCTAAGCTTAATCAAATTTGCTTCCAAATCACTCCAAACTCAAGTGATTTTCTCATGACTCATTTATATCTTCATTTATATTCATAAATATAAATGAAATATAAGTTCAAATGACCAAAACCAAACTCAAATCAAATCAAATTTCCAATTTTAGCCCTTTTAGACAAATTTTTGAACTTGGCTAAATGAAACCCAAATCAACTCAAAACTCATGGATTTCTTCATGATTCAATCATTCTTACAATCATTGATCCAAATATAAATTTAAACCACCATTATCAAGCAAAAATTAAGTCAACCCAAATCAAGCCCAAGTTGACCCTTTTGACTTGAAATTATCATATGAACCAATACCCACTTGGATTCAAACCAAATTGCAATTGGATTTATATTTCAGTCTTAAGTCCATATGTGAGTTCAATTAAACTCGAATCAAACCTTGATCAAGGCAATTAACCCATTTAGGCTCGCTTGACCCAAAGTGACCTAAAGGACCTTTTTGAGCCATGTTCTATTCCAACCCAAACTGGATTGAATTAAGCCCATCTAAACCTCAATCATGATCAACAATCATCATGGGGTGATCAATCACCCTGAATTGGGTCAAACCAAGTCAAAACTAGCCTTTGACCAAGTCAATATTTAGCCCAAATGAAACACAAAATAGCCAAAACCCACCATATGCCAAATTGATTGAACCCATTGACCCAAACCCATTCATAATCAATGATGTGACCAAGTCATCAATTGAGCCAAACCAAGCCTAATTGGTCACTTGACCTAAGTTGACCCAAATTGGCCTAAAAAGCCAAAATGGGTCAAATCATGATTTAACCCAGATTGATTGTAACCAATGGCTCAAGTTCATCCCAAATCACTTATTGAACTTGACCAAAGCCATGATTGAGCCCAAGTTGACCAATCATCAACTTGACAACCTAGCCCAAATTGACCTAAAGGTAAATTGACCAAAATTCAAATTAATTCCAAATTAAATCAAACCAAAGCCTACAATCATTTTCAATCAACCAATTAAACTTGACTCAACACCTAACCCAAACCTTTTGAATCCAAATGAGTCAAATTCAAACCTAAGCCAAACCATATCAAATTAGTCACACCAAAATATTCCAAATCATGATTTAGACCTAATCCAAGCCTTGTTTGACCCAATTTGGCCAAATGGTCAACCCAACCCAATGTGAACCCAATTGAACCCTTTTACCCAAATTGAGCTAAACCACTTCAAGCCACCCTATGGAACCCCTTTGACTGATCAAACCCACTCCACATCAGCCCCAAAACACCCTCAAATCTATCTAAACCCATTTGAAACCAAGTCAAAGGGGATTGACCAATGTGCAAAGCCATTACATTGGATCCTTACCATAAGTGGAAAAGTCCACTTTGCTATCTCCATAACAGCCATCAATATGCTAAATGAAGTATTCTTAGAGCTTCCTAGCCCACTCTAAAGCACCCCTAGCCTTTTCCATGGACCAAAGTATCAATGCTTCTTCCCTCTCATCCATGGCTGAACCCATGGACACAAGGAAGATCAATCCCACCCCAGCACTCCATATCTTCCCTTGGAGCTCCTGCCACTACTTCGACTAACCCAGGTGAGCCACGTGGCATTGACATAGTGACACCTTCGATAGCCTAACGGTGGCCATATGATGAGATTCATGAATTCAATCTCATCCATCCACTGCTTAATTGAGGGATATACTCCCTCAATTTGAGTGGGGAAAGGCACCAATTACATTATCTGAGTCCCCAAGTTCATTTTGAACTCCTCAGATCAAATCCAAGGATCCCAACCTCTCCTCGATCGGCCATTACCATTCTCGTGTGCAAAATGAACCAGAACACCCTTCCCTCAAGCAATACTCCCTCTCCACTAAACCAAATCTAAATTCCTCTTAGCCACACCATCCTCATACCCAATCGAAGACAACCAAACCAACTCCATAGCTCCCAAGTGGCCAGAGGTGTGATTTTGATCAAAACCAAGGCATGCGCATGCATGGATTGGTCGATTGAGCACCCTAGGCCAAATTGAGCTCGGACTTCTTCAACAGGGCATCTCCTCAACTAGGCGGAGCTATCTCCGGCATTGTACCATTGGACATTAGCTCTGGTGGGATAATTCCTCAAAATCATAGCTTTAGGTATCTGTGCGTTGGTCTTTTGTGAAAGAAATCTCCATGTCGAGGGATTTCAGCTGTTGGATGTGATTGTATGCTCCATAGATGGTGTAGGATCCATTTGATCCTAATATGAGCTCGGGTGAGCTTAGATCAATAGAAAGATAGATGGTACTCATCTTTCATTGCTCACAAACAGGATAGATCATGAGCCATTCATCTCATGTGATCAAGATGAACAGCTCTGATCAAATCCCATGGTAGATCCTTTGATTTCTCCCTTAACCCATGGATTAAATCGTGGCCATCCGATCTTAAATCGGATGACCCATAGAGAAAGCGCATCCGCCGACACTGAGTCAGTGCATGAATGTGACTACTTAAATATCCAATCCTATCGCACCACATGGAAAGCGTGTCATGTCAGCTGCCACATGGCCCAACAGGATTAAGGGCTTAATTAGGGCTAATTAATTGATTTTTAATCTAAAATGTCCTAAAATCATAACTAATTATATAAAAATCTAAAAAATACAAACTTATGCTCATTTTGAAGATATGTTAGAGGGAAATCTAGGAAAATTTTAATTAATTGATTTTGAATAGTAACTTTGACTTAATTAAGGTTTTATCATAAATATAATTAGTTTAATTACACCTTAATTAAGCACTCAATTAATCTCAATTTTTATGTGGATGTTTAGGGGGATGACCTCTACCTCCCCTATTTTTTTGGGATTTTATTGATTGCTTAATTAGGGAATCCATTTGAGTAAGCCCTAATCACTCTCTTAATCCAATTAATTGTAATTAAGGAATGAACAGTAACTTGATTAATCATTTGAACATAATTATCCCTGTTAAATAGTAAGATCACTTAGGGAATGTGATTTGGGATACTTTTCCTAATTCATTTCCTAAATCTTCTTTATCTTTAAAAAAATAATTAATTAATGGGTTAATGGAATGATTAATTGATTAATTAGGTGATCAATCTTCAAAATAAGGAAATTAAAACATAATTGAATGTTTAAATGATTTAGGGATTAGGATTGAAGCCTTGCCCTTGATCCTTTCCCCTAAGTTAATTTCATCATTTAAATTAAAACATAATCAAAACATTTAATCAATCCATTAAAAGCTTAATAAAATTAAAATTAATAATCAATTCATCAATAGTTAAACAACCTTTAATTGATCTTGGGTAGCTCCTTGGGTGTTCAATAACCCGAGGTGAGAGATAATGAAATTATGATTGGCTCACATGTGTGAGAAAATCATAAAAGTAATTAAGTGAGATCCCTTAAGTTTAATTAACTATTAATCAGAAGCTAATTGCATTAGGCCCCTTTCATTTCTTAGGAGCATCGAAATTTACTTTCCATGTGGTTGCATATCATATTGGCTTATCATTGATTAGTTAATTAACTAAAGGTGATATAGGTAAGGATAACTAATTCATTTAATTCATACTTAACCTAATCAAAACATAAAATTAACTTAAATATTCTTCATTAAACCAAACTAATTCACACATGGAAAAATGGGTTAGGATTAGCAAACCTCTCTCATATTTCCTAAATCAAATTGAATTCAAAGATAATAAAATGTCTTTAAAGAATTTTGGTTCATTTTAAATAGCTTTATTTAATATGATTGTCCTTAGGAATTGATTGGGATGAATAAAATCATGTGTTTACATTCCTTTATTTCTTTCCAATCATGCTAAATATTATTTTCCATATGAAATCATGCATTCATTTCTTTTAAAATTAATTAAATAAAATGGTTTATTTTATGTCAAATTGCATGTGTTAACTAAAATTAAGAATATGAGTGGCTTATATCACTATTAAACCAAAAATTATTTTCAAAACCTATAAACTAATTATTACAAATGAAGTAATGCTAATTACTAATACTTATAAGGTTGCATGTGATGATAGTATAAAATGTGTACTATGAAGTTCTCTTTCCTTCTCTTAACATGGATTCACATAGGATTTGCAAGTGTATAGTCCATTTGAAAAGAACACAACACTTGCCTAAATCTATTTCTATGCATCTCTATGTTAAGGCTTAGGAAGGGTTTTCCATATTGCACATGTAAATCATACAACAAAATCAAACATAATTTTTTGCATGAATCCTTATCCATTTGGTTCCTTTTTGTACATTCATATGTATTTGAGAAAAGTGTTATATTAGTCTGGACATCCCGGGGCTACGTGGCTTTAAGTATCCCTAAGTAGGTCTTGTACCTTATGCCCCTACTCTAGAAAATAATAGCATCGTACTCACTTAAAACTCATATACACATGCATGTATGATGTGGCTAATTAATATGAATCAAAAATCAAATAAATAAAACATAACTTTTGCATGGATTTTCCTATCCTTATAGTTATTCATACATTTACATGTATCTAAGAAAAGTGGTATATTAGTCTGGACATCCTGAGGCTGCGTGGCTTTAAGTAGCCCTAAGTAGGTCCTATACCTTACCCCCCCTGGTGTAGAAAATAATGGCATCATACTCACTTATAACTTTTATACATGTGGGTGTGTATTTAACTAATGGATAAAAAATCCCACTTTTCTATATAACAAAGACATGTATTCATAATTCAATTAACAAATGAAATATTTAAATTTCAAAATACATTTCTTTGCATTCATCATCAAAGTATGCTAAGATTTACATTGCATGTATAGGTATGCTTAAGATTATTCATATGCATGATATACATGATGAAAAGAAATGGATGAGTTTATATTATGTGATAGTTATCCATCCTAATTAATCCTAAGATGTCTTTCTTATTGAATAGGGCTATTTAGAATGAATCTAAACGTAGGGTTAATTACCATTCACTAAAGAAAATTCATTAATCAACATACCTTAGAAATGACTTAAGGTAGGGATAAAAGAGAGACTCTCTCTCTCTCTCTCTCTTCTCTTTACAACACTTAGTTGCTAAGTGTAGGCTATATTTTAAAAAAATACTAAGTAAAAATCCCCAAATCAACTAAACCACTTAAAGAGAAATCAACCTTTTATGAATTAAATCCCTCACACTTAGCAAATCATAACTCTAAAGCCTAGTTAGAACATACCACACAAGCTCTAACATATGCACATTAGTCACCCATTTCTAGCCTTATGTGCATGGTTTTATGAATGTTTAGTTTTGTGATATATTATTTTAGACTAGATGTTAGGGTGTATGTATGTAGCCTGAATGTTAGGTCGATATTAGCCTAATCATATTTTATGCAGGGGGTTGTGCTTAAGGGGCCACTGTAATAAAAATATAAATGCTTTTAGCCCCTATGCATAGCCCAAGTTAGGACAAGTGGATTTAGTTACACATGTGTGGGGTGGTAAGTCTAAATTATTCCATTAAATACTTGGGTTGTATGATGTGTTTAGCTAATATTTATTTTTCAGATGTAACTAGATTTACTTTCTTTCCTTTTAATGTAATTTTTGCATTAGGATGAGCATAAGTGTTATGGGGATTAAGGATAAGCATTGGTTATAAGACCATGTCTTATACACCATGTGTGCCTTTGGAGTAAACAACATCCCAATCAAGCCAAAAGAAAGAAAGAAATAGAGCAAATCAAAAATAAATAAATGAAAGATGAAGAGTGAAAAATGGAGGATGAAGAATGAAGACCCCCATAACACTTATCAATTCATAATTGTAATTATTCTTTCATTATACCGAGATGTATAAAGGTAGCTGCCACATTTCTTTTCTGGTTGTATGTATACCCGACCTTTTTTATTCTTTAGATAGCTTTATAAAATTATTTGATGTTTATTTAGCTTGTGCATTAGAAATAGCATGCCTTTTTATAGTTTCTTTATGATTGGTGATTGCTGTGTGGCCTAGATATGATTAGGCTCTTAGGATAAAATTAAATTCTCTATCCCATTAACAGCTCATAACTAAAATTTTAAAATAATTTATAACCTCACATAAAAGCCTAGGAATTAAATCAAGATAATAAAATTTTTAGCAATCCCTTAGATGGATGATTGAATGTATAATATCATGCATGTCATATTCTTCCACTCATGCTAAGAGAGGGCTTCCATCTGTGCCAGAAAATAAAGGCTTAACCTATAAGAGTCTTTGATAGAAAAACACCTCTTTCTCTTTTGATTTATCCTACAATCAATTTTTCATGCATTTAGGCATACAAAATCCTATAGCCTGTGTCAAAATAAAAAGTCCAAAAACCAAATAAAACTTATCAAAATTTGTATTAGATTTAAGTCATTATTCATGCCCTCCATGATCTAGTCTCTTAGGGAGTGAGTTTAAGGACTTCGTTTCTTTTCTAAGTAAATAATAACCTAACCATCTTGCAAAGCATATAACTTTCCTACATTAATTTAAAATGTAGGAGGAGTTAGTCAGCACTATAATAAGCCCAAATGGGTTTACTCTCTCTTGTGGAGGTAAACTATATACCCACTTTCGCCTTAGATTTAGATCATGCTTTGGCCCTCACCAAAGCTCCCTAGATTTAGGATCTGAGGTTGATGTTTCCCCTTTGTGAGCTACAAGCATAAATTCCCACCTCTTAGGTATTTCTACAATCTTATATTATGAAATTATAAGTCATAGATTTCTAATAAAAAATTAACTCAAACAAATAAATCTTCTCAAATTCAAATGTATAAAGCCCAACCATAGAATAGATTAGAGTGCTCACTAGGCTTTCGAGTATTATGAGCACTCCCTACTCATCTCCCTTGGTTTCAATAATAACTCTTCCCTTTTGATCTCTCCCACTTGATTTCCAAAAATACAACTAATTCTTTGATAGTCCTATATTTGAATTCTTTGGAGACAACAATTGCCAACTTTAATTGAGAGTATTCTTAAGGGATTCATTTTCCTTAAGATGTAATTAACTATGGAGGCTTGCCTCCATAGAGAATTTAATGAACCCGATTTAAATAAACCCTATGTTACTTTTTCATGTAAAGTAGCAGAAAAATCTCTAGTATTTTCGAAGACTCATCATGCCTTAGGAGTCCTTATTAGGTGATTAGGTCTATTATAAGGTAGTGACTTCTATCTCCTGAGATAGTATACTATTCTTTAATGTCATATCTGATCATCCTAATAAGTACATCTATAGATCTATGTGGTGTCTTCTCACACAAACACAACCAACAAAAAAATAAACACCACAGCTGTGTTTTAGAAGATCAAGTCAGATGGATCAAAAGGGAAGGGTTATTATCAAAACTAAAGGAGATGAGTAGGGAGTGCTCATGATACTAGGAAACCTAGTGAGCACTCCAATCTATTCTATGGTTGGGCTTTATATATTTGAAATTGAGGAGATTTATTTATTTGAATTAAAATTTTATTAAAAATCTAGGACTTATAATTCCATAATACAAGATTGTGAAAATGCCTAAGAGGTGAGGATTTATGCATGTAGCCCGTAAAAGTAAACAGTAACCCCTGATCCTAGTGAACTTTGGCAAGGGCCAAAGTATGACCTAAATCTAAGGTGAAAGTGGGTATATGGTTTACCTCCACAAGAGAGAGTAAATCACCCAACTGCTGGACTTATTACCACCTGGAGTGGTAGCCAGCTAACTCCTCCTACACTTTAAATCTATGTAAGCAAGTCATATACTTTTACAAATGGCAAGGCTATTATTATTTAGAAAAGAAACTAAATCCTTAAACCCACTCCCTAAGAGACTAGAGCATGAGGGGTATGAATAAGGACTTAATCTAATGTAAATTTTAATCAAATTTCATTTAATTTGGGACTCTTTATTTTGACACAGGCTATAGGATTTTGTAGGCCTAAATGCATGAGAAATTGATTATGGGCCAAATCAAAAGGGAAAGAGGTGTTCTTCCATCATAGCTCTTAAAGGTTAAGCCCATTCTATCTGACAAAGATGGAAGCCCTCTCTTAACAAGAGTGAAATAAGATGCTTATATATGATATTAAACATACAACATCCAACTAAGGGGTTGCTAAATATTTTATTATCTTGATTTAATACCTAGGCTTTTATTAGAGATTTTGAGTTATTAAGTTTAGTTATGAGTTGTTAATGGAATAGAAAATTTACTTTTATTCTAAGAGCCTAATCGCATCTAGGCCATACAACAATCACCAACCATAAACAAATTGAAAAGACATGCTTTTTCTAATGCATAAGCTAAACAAAATATCAAATAATTTTATAAAGCTATCATAAAAGAATAAAAGGATGTAATGTCATCGCTGCATAATCCCAAAAGAAATGTGGGTAGCTGAGTTCTACCCTTATACAACCCGAAATATAAAAGAATAATTACAATTAAGATTGATGAATGTTATGGGGGGTCTTCATTCTTCATTCTTCCTTCTTCCTTCTTCATTTCTTCATCTTCTATTTCTTCATTTGATTTGCTCCATTTCTTTCTTCCTTTTAGCTTGATTTAGATATGCTTACTCCAAAGACATCACATGGTAGATAAGACTTAGCCTTATAACTAATGCTCATCCTAATCCCCCATAATATTCATCCTAATTCTAATGTAAAATTATATTAAAAGAATGAAAGTAAATCTAGCTACACCTGCAAAATAAATATTAGCTGAATACATCATATAATTCAAGCAGTTATATGAATAGTTTGGACTCAACACCCTACACATGATTAACCAAGCTCCTATCCTAACTTGGGTTATGCTTAGGGGCTAAGTAACCTTCACAGCAAAAAGCATTTATATTTTTATTTAGCAGTCCCTTAAGCACAACCCCCTGCAAAAAGCATGATTAGATTAATCTCGCCTAGCATCTACTACACATACAACACTAATCTATATAATAATACATCACAAAATAAGCATACATCAAACCATAAATCGCCCTAACATAAAGCTAAAAATGGTGACTTAGTCTAATGTGTGTGAATTAAAGCTTGTGTGGTATATCCTAACTAGGCTTTAGAGTTATAATTTGTTAAGTGTGAGGGATTTAATTTATAAAGGGTTGATTTCTCTTTAGGTGATTCAATTGATTTGAAGATTTTAGTTAATGTTTTATTTTGTTTAATATGATCTACACTTAACCACTAAGTGTTATAAGGAGAAGAAAGAGAGAGAATCTCTCTTTCATCCCTACCTTAAGTCACTTCTAATGTAAGTTAATTAATCAATTTCCTTTAGTGAATGGATTATTATGTGTTTTACTTAATCCTAAGTTGAGGTTCACTCTAAATGACCTTATTCAATAATAAAGACATCTTAAGATTAATTAGGATGAATTATTATCACATAACACATATTTATTCATTTCTTTCCATCACGTATATCATGCATATAAGTAAATTCTAAGCATACCTATACATGCAATTTATATTTTTAGCATACTTGAATGATGAATGCAAAGAAGTATGTTTGGAATTTAAATATTTTATTTGATTGAATTATGAATGCATGCCTTTTTAATAGAAAAGAGGGATTTTTCATCCATTAGCTAGATACACATTCATATGTATAAAAGTTTTAAGTGAGTCGCCATTATTTTCTTCACGGGTAAAGGTACAAGACTTAGCTACTAAAGCCTCATAGCCCCAGGGTGTCCAGACTAATATACCTCTTTTCTTAGATACATGATGTATAAGCAATTATAAGGATAGGAAAACCCATGCAAATGTTGTGTTTGATTTGTTTGACTTATGATTCTTATTCATTGGACACATCACACTTACAAATGTATAAGAGTTTTAAGTGAGTATGGTGCCATTGTTTTCTGCACCAGGGGCATAAGGTACAAGATCTACTTAGGGATACTTAAAGCCTCGCAGCCCCAGGACATCCATGTACCACTTTTCTGAGATACAAATGAATGTATAAAAAAAGAACCACAAGAAGAAAAAGAAGTCATGCAAGAAGTCATATTTGATTTGATTATATGATTTACATATGTGATATGAAATTCTTCCTAAGTCTTAACATGGAAATGCATAGGAATAAATTTAGACAAATGTTGTGTTCTTTTCAAATGAACTATACATTTGTAATTCCTATGGGAATCCATGTAAAGTAAGGAAAGAGAGCTTCATATTGCATATTTTATATTATCAACACATGCAAACTTATAGCTATTTGTAATTAACATTGCTCCATTTATTATAATTGATTTATGAGCTTTTGAAAATAACATTTGATTTAATAATGATAATAGCCACACTTATTTTTAATTTAAATCACCACATGTAATTTGACATAAAAGAATCATTTCATTTAGTTAACTTTAAGAGAAATGAATGCATGATTACATATGGCAAGCAACATTTAACATAATTGGAAAGAAATAAAGGAATATAAGCACATAATCTGATTCATTCCAATTAATTCCTAAGGACAACCATACTAAATAAAGTCATTTAAAATAAACCAAAGTTCTTTAATGTTATTTCATCTTTATGTTTGATTTGAGTTAAGGAAAGTGAAAGAGGTTTGCTGGTCCTAATCACATTCCCCATGTATGAGTTAATTTTTATTTAAGGAAGAAGTACTTAAGTTGATTTTATGATTTAATTAGGTTAGGGTATGAGTTAAGTGGATTAATTAACCCTTACCTAGATCACCTTAAGTTAATTAACTAATTAATAATTAGCCAAAATGATATGCAACCACATGGAAAGTAAATTTGCAATGCTCTTAAGAAATGAAAGGGACTAATGCAATTTGCTCATGATTAATAGTTAATTAGGCTTAAGGGATCTCACTTAACTACTTTTATAGTTTTCTCACACATATGAGCTAACCATAATTTCATTATCTCCTCCTTTGGGTTTTTAAACACCCAAAGAGCTACCCAAGATTAAATTAGATAAGTTCTGGAATGATTATGATTTCAATTTAATTAATTAAGCCATTTAATTAATGAATTAAACCATTAATTAATCCCAAATTAATTGATTTCAAGTCAAGTGAAGTGAACTTAGGGAAAAGAATGGGAAAGAGGGCCCAATCTCATTTCTCATGTCCATTCACTGTCTCACAATGATTAATAAGCTTAATTAATGATTTTCTTATTGTTTAGAATGTTAATTAATCATCTAATTAATTAAGAGAGTAATTAAGGCTAAGATAAGCAATTTCCCTAATTAACCAAGCAATAAATCTCAAGAAAATTATGGGAGGTAAAGGTCATTCCATTAATCAAACTCAAAAAGTTTGGTATTAATTACTTGGGTAATTAGGGAGTAATTAAGCTAATAAGTTTTAATTAAATCTAAATTAAGACTTAACTACTATTTAAAGTTAATCAAAATAAATTTTAAATTAATCTCCTTAAAAAAACCTACAAAATGAGTATTTATTTGTATTTTTTAAATTGTTTAACAATTAGTTATGATTTTTCAAAGTTTCAGTTGATTAAGATAATTTTCATTAAGTTTGATAATATATTTTATTAAAATAAATCATTTGAACTTCAAAATTCAATATCTTTCAATCCAAAAGTGATTTTGATTTGAAAATTTTATGGTAGGTAGATTTCAGCTTCAGTTTCAATCTTAAAAATCTTAACTTAATCTGAAGTATATTTTTAGTTTAATTAATGAAATTTTATTTTTTTTTTCTAAAAAAATTAAGCTCAAATTATCCAGAATAATTTGAAGATTTTGGGTTTATTGAATTCCTCTTGGAAAGATAAATCCAATGATGCCCTTATTTATAATTTTTTTGTTAAGTATTTTATTTTCTATAATTTTTTAAAGTTTCAGATGATTTAGATGATTTTTAAAATAAAAAAATATGGATTTTCCCACTTAACCGCCGCACTATGATGCGATTGGACCTCACCATGTACGCAGCCACATCAAGATGGTGGCGAGTAATCCAGCTCACGCCGTACCAATGAGTGGGAAACTATGGGTGAATAGTAACATAACGTGTGGATTGTTTCGGACGATCCAGATTTGATTCACATGATCAAAGGTAGAAATGCTCAGATCGTGCACAATATGGGTTGTCCAATGAACCACGATCATGCTGGCTACATACAGCCGATGAGCTTAACATAGGAAAAAAATGTGAAATCCAAGCAAAATTTCATCCAAATGAGCTCATTTTTATGGTGATTCACATCGAAAAACTTCTATTTCATATTAGGATCATATTAAATAAAGAATGCGAGGGATTTCTAAGGAAAAATCTTAAAATTGCATGAAAAATGTTACAAAAATGAGAAATCCTAAGGCCAGCTATGGTTTTTTTGAAGATTACCTCACTGGATATGATTTTCGATGGTGGAAATGATCCGAGCATGCTTTTGAGTGGAGGAAGAGCCTCGAATAAGCCTATACCTTCACCTTCACTTTAGAACGATGTCTTCTCCAATCGCCGCCACTTTCTCATCAAAATCCACTTATTTTTGGTATTTTCACCCCAAAATCAAGTGGGAATGATTACTAGTTAGTTTGGGTGCTCTAAGGGATGAAAATGAGAGTGGGAGGAAATATTTTGTTGCCTCTAATGCCTTATTTTTATTTTGGCCAAAAATCCTTCTTTTGTTTGATTTTTGGATCCAAAATGTTATCATTTAGCTTATGGTGGTTGGGAATGGAAGGGAATCATCCTAGGTGGCTCATTTTGGTTGGCTAAGGCATGGAAAGTGGCTACCATGAAGGAAAAATGGGTGTCCTAGCAAGGGGAGGTGGGAGTCCTTCATGCCAAGTGTTCTAATGGGAGAGGTGAGGTGAATCAACCTCCCCATGAGTCATGGCTGCCCCAACCACCTCTTGGGTCAGATAATCAATGCCCTTGGTGCCAATGTGAACCAATGGATGAGTGTCAAGTGGCCAAGGAAGGGAAATGACCACTTGGGCAAGTGTCTTTTCTCATAGGATGTCATTGACCCAAAGAAAAAGTGGTCATTTGATTTTGGATTTGATTTGAATAGATTTGAAATGAGTCAAAAGTGAGTTGGACAAAATTTCATGTCATTTGGAGTTCATCTGGTTTAATTTGGGTCATTTTGACCCATTTAAGTCAAATTGGGTTAGGTTGGGTCAAGTTGACCAATTGGTCAAATTGGGTCAACCAAGGGTTGGGTCACGTTGACATGACCAATTAGAGTTTATTGGTTTCATTTGTTTGGTTCAATTTGCTTTTGATTTAATTATGGTTCATTTGGGTTCATATAGGTCAAACGGGCCAAGTTGACCAATTTGACCAATTTGACCAAATTGGGTTGGGTTAGGTGTTGAGTCAAGTTCAATTGGCTAATTGAAAATGATTGTAGGCTTTGGTTTGGTTTAATTTGGATTTTGGCTAATTTGACCCATTAGGTCAATTTGGGCTAAGTTGACCAATTTGACCCAATTGACCAAATTAGCTTAAATCATGGCTTGGTTTGGTTTTGGTTGATCATTTCGAATATATTATAGGCTTTGGTTGAGTTCAGAATTTATTGGGTTTTAGATTGATTTGACCCTTAAGGTCAAATTGGGCTAAGTTGTGTTAGGTTGACCAATTAGTCAAATTAGGCTCAATTAAGGCTTTGGTCAAGTTCAATAATTAATTTGGGGTGAACTTGAGCCATTGGTTATAATCAATTTAGTTTAGGTTGCAATTTGGCTAGTTTGGGTTCATATGGGTTAAAGGGTTGACTTGGTTTGACCCAATTCATGATAATTGATTAACCTAAGATGATCAAAAATCATGGCATGAAGTTTGGATTAGCTTAATTCACTTTGATTTGAATTGAATTAGATTTTGGTTCATGTAGGTCAAATTGGCCACTTTGGGTCAAGTGAGTCAATTGTGCTTAGTTGGCTTGATTTTAGTTAAGTCTGATTTAGTTGAGTTTATATATGGGTTTGAGATTGACATATAAAATCAATTGCAATTGGTTTAAGTTCAAATGAGTTTTGGCTCATTTGAATATTTCAAGTCAAATGGGCTAGGTTGGGTTTGACTTGAGTTGACTTGGATTTGGTTTGATAATTGTAGTTTATGTTTATATTTGGAACAATGATTGAAGGAGTGATTAAATCATGAAGGAATCCATGAGTTTTGAGTTTATTTAGGTATCATTTAGCCAAGTTCAATAATTTGGCTAAAAGGGCTAAAATCAAGAATTTGATTTTATTTGGGTTTGGTTTTGGCCTTTTGAATTTATATTTTATTTATATTTTATTTATATTTGTAAATATATATGAAGATATAAATGGGTTATGAGAAAATCACTTGAGTTTGGAGTAATTTGGAAGCAAATTTGACCAAATCTAAGGATGTAGGTCAAAAGGCTTGACATGGGAATTGATTTGATTTGGGTTTCAATCATTTGGATTTGATTTATGATTTAGAATTTGATTGGAGATTGAATTTGATAATTGAAAAAATCAATTGGATTGGGGTTGATTTGAATTTGGTTAAGGCTAAGTCCATAAGATAAAATCAAAGGGCTAAAGAAGGGATTTGGAGTTTGAATTGATATGGGTTTCAATCATTTGATAGTTGGATTTGATTTTAGAATTAGGATTTGAATTTGAGATTTAATTTGGAAGAAGGAAGCAAGAACTGATTTGGGCTATAAGGTAGGAAAATCTTCCTAAATCCCTAAGGCATAACCTATCCCTATGGCTAACTCTTCTAAGTCTCTAGGGTTAGGTTAAGTGTTCACCTAATCACTATAAGTGTCTTAAGACTAAGGAACTCTTAGTGTCTGTGAGAGTCCTAGATCTATGATAAGGAAGTTTAGAGCTCACTCCAAAAGTGAGGTCAACACTCATATAGACTAAAGAAAGAGAGCTCCATATCACATGTTCTAAGCCATAGACACATGCAAGTTTATAAACATTTATATCTATTATCACTCTAAATATTATATTTGACTTATAAATATTTGAAAATAACTTTGATTTAATAGTGATAATAGCCACACATATTATAAATTTAATTCAACACATGCAAACTGAACATAAGAAAAATTCATTTAAATTTAAATATTTTAAAAACAACATCAATGCATGAAATCACATGACACACATCAATTAATATGATTGGAAAGGAATAATAAGACATAAAACACACATTTCATCCAATCAAACTAATTCCTAAGGACAATCATTTCAAATAGAAGTATTTAAAGAAAACCAATGCTTTTTAATCATCATCTTAAGTTTATATCTCAATTTGCCTTAAAGACATGAGGGAAAGTTTATTGATCTTAACCCATTCCCATGTTTGTAAATTAATTTGGTTTAATGAAAAGTAATCAAGTTTATTTTATGGGTTAATTAAGTTATGATATGGATTAAATCAATTAATTAACTCTTACCTATGGCACCTTAAGGTAATTAACCAAATAATTATGAGCCAACATGATATGCAAATACATTTAGAAATTAAATTAGCAATGCTCCTAAAAATGAAAAGGGACTAATACAATTGGGTCACAATTAATAGTTAATTAAGTCTAAAGAACTTAATTAAGTACAATTATGATTTTCCCACACATGTGAGCTAACCATAATTTCCTTAAATGTCTTTAGGCTATTAAACACCTAAAGATCTACCCATAAATTAATTAATTAGGTTTTGATGTATTTTAGATTTTAATTAGATTAATGAAATTTTTAATCACCTAATTAAACTTAAACTTAATTGCCACATGGGTTAACTATTCTCTAAATTAAGTAGACTTAGGGAAAAGATTAGGAAAGAGGTCCCAATTTAATCCCTAAGTCTTCTCACTATTAAATAGTGACAAATGAGCCCAATTAATTAATTTATTTATTGTTCATGTGATTGGTTAACCCTTAATCAAGTTAGAAGAGTAATTAAAGCCTAATTAGTTAATTCTCCTAATTAATTAAATAATAAATCCCAAGAAAATTAGAGAAGGAAGAGGTCATCCCCGTGAACAATCTCAAAAAATTAGGGTTAATTAATTAATTAATTAATTAGGGAGTAATTAAAGTAATTAATTTTAATTAAACTCTAATTGAGCTTTAATCACTATTTAAAATAAATTAAGGATAGTTGTAATGGATTTCTCTCTGAAATATCTTTAAAATGAGTATTTATTTGTATTTTTATAGTTTTTCTATGATTTGTTATGATTTTTTGAAAGTTTCAGCTAGTTTAAATGATTTTTCATCATTTTTATAAAGTCTATTAATTTATTTTTACTAAAATAGACTATTTGAGCTTTAGAATGAAAAAACTCCCAATCCAAAATCCTTTTGATTTGAAATTTCTATGGTAGGTGTATTTTAATTTCCATTTCAATCCCTAAAATTTTCAAATAAATTTGATGTGTATTTTGGTTTAATTAATGAAATTCTACTTTCACTAAAACTCAAATTAAGCTCAAAATTTTGAGTAAAATTTGGGGATTTTGGGTTCGTTGGATTTCTCATAGAAAGATGAATCCAATGAGCTCTTATTTGTAATTTTTAGGTATGTATTTTATTTTCTATAATTTTTTAAAGTTCCAAGTGATTTAAATAATTTTTAAAATCCAAAATGGTCAAATTTCCTACTTATCCCAATCAGCATCGCGCAACGCTAAAATGGCAACGCTAGTTACGTGGCATCACACGACGCCAGTGATAACCGCGCATGTGGGTGTGTAATTTCGAAATAACCATAGGCTCAAAAAAATTTTCATCTCGAAATCGAGTCGTAGCTCGAAGATTTCGATTTCGAGCTGAATCGGATCGATTCTAGATCGAGTTTGATCTGGCTTGAAAGTGAAATGAGCCGGCTTGAAATCAAAAGAGCTGGCTCGAAATCCAAACGAGCTGGCTCGATTGGCTTGAAAATTGATTTCAATTTAGGATTCATAAATTTTTTGAATATGTAAATAATATAATGTAAACATACAATAACTACAAGCTACACAGTTGAGTTGAAAAATAAAATTTTCAATGACATTATAATTTTTCATTACAACTAAATAGTTCTTATAAATACAAATTTTGTACAACTCTCATTAATATTATACATTCGATATTTCATATTTGATCACCTAACAATAATAAAAAAAAGTCTATAAAATTATTCAATTGACATAACATTTAAAATAATTAAAAAATAACAAAAATATTAAATTGTCTTTTATTTATGGGACTCAAAGTCAGAGAAAATAATATCCATCTTCAAGCATTAGCAAATAGCAATTAGCAGAAATTTGTAATTTATATATTTCACTTCAATAATTGTATGCTCCAACCTCCAGGTAGCCAAAGCCAACCATTAGAGTCCTAAAGATAGAGAAACAAATCTATAACAAAAATTACAAAACCACACAAATCAGAAACATCATGTATTACTATAGTAGACTCAGAATAAAGGCTCCAGGTTGCCCGACCATCCAATGAGAGGCTTGAGAGCCACCAATAATGAACCAAAAATAATTGAGTTAGCCCAAATTACAAATATATTCTCTTCCCATCATTGTCCAAAATTAGAAAATCAAAAATTCTCCATGATAACCCCACTTTAGTCTTTAGGTCGACCATGGGTTCATAACTAGAAGTATAGAACCCAAAATGAAAACCTATGAGAAATAGAATAGATAAGAAAAAAATTCATGAGAAATAGGTTTTTGTGAAATAATGGAGAACCAAAAAAAAGTAAATTATAGCAAAACAAGACTTCTCATCATTGTCCAAATAACCAGATTGCAATTCTCTATTGGTGAAAGAATGGAGAACCGAAAACCAAAATAAAAAAGAAAAGTAATAGATTTTTGTGCCCTCAAAAAACCGAGATGATTGGTTAATTTTTAGGGTGACATTAAATAAATTTTTCTGACTAAGAGTGGTAAACTAATTGAGCAAAACAGGACTTCAGATATAACAATCATCAAAACAGCATATATGATCTAACAAAGTCGAAAAGCCTTCCATAGTTCCAAAATCTCTTAACTTTAGACTTATTGTTAAAATAATATAATATCATTCAATGAAACAATATTATATGACTTCAGATATAATAATTCATATTTTCATATTCTAACATAGCATGCAATAGTAGATAAAATGTAGTAAGAATGTAAGATGAAGCAATATATGTTTGTAAAGCCAAACCAAAATTTGAAATTTAGATAAAAAATTAAAGATAGTATCAAGTATGTCACCACAAATGATTAAATGGTCTCAAATTTAGATCATTGCCAAACTTCAGATCGTTGTCTTTTACCCTTGTTCTTATCAGTAGAAGCTATTTCACCTACACTCTCATTCAGAGTTGTTGCATTATCATCAGTAGGATGACTTGAAGAATTATTAGATTTGCTTTGAGAAGGACTTGTCATTATGTCTTTAGATCATTGCCAAACTTTAGATCGTTGTCTTTTACCCTTGTTCTTATCAGTAGAAGCTATTTCACCTACACTCTCATTCAGAGTTGTTGCATTATCATCAGTAGGATGACTTGAAGAATTATTAGATTTGCTTTGAGAAGGACTTGTCATTATGTCTATAAGAAATTACATCACCAATTCACATAAAAATCTCAAGATATCAATAGATTAAAAATACACATAATTTATTGCTAGATAGAATATACCAATGATGCAAAATAGAAATTTAAGAGTGTACGTGCTTAAAACAGTCAAAATTGCTAACATTGTACAGGAGTTACGAGATAAAGGGAAGCCAGCTCTCTATCGAAAATACTTGATAGCTAGAAATGATCAAATGCCCATCAATATCCTAGATCAGAGGATGAAAAACTTCATAAAAGATTCATTAATTTGATGCATTCTTCCCAAGTCACATATATTTGATGCATTCTTCCCAAGTCATTCAATACTCAAAATCATTTTTAAATAATTTAAAAACATTCATGTCGATCACATCGTCACCACTACCGAATGCTCAATGCATTCTTAAATCAAAATACAAATGTAATAAAATATAATTGAAAAAAAAAGTGATCTCAAAAGGGCCAAAACATAATTATGACAGCAAATGCAAGCATTACAGCTTTTAGAAAATGCTTTTCATGGGAAAGACAAATGTTTCTATTGTGCATAGTAAAATCCCAATATTACAATCATCATAACACAGTAACTAAAATCCCAATATGCAATAGGCAATATCCTCATAATTGAAGCTGCATGACAACAATAATTACTGCAAGTGTTTCAACACAAAACTAAACCATCAACTTTGCCAGATAAGCAGAATGCAGACATAATATCTGATATGAACATGTTTCTAAATAAAATGACTACTCATATTCAAATGTATTGTTTAACTTAAAACCATCAAACAAATGAAACTGTTATCACATCAAACAAATGAAACTCACTTTAAGCCAATTGCAAACATCAGTTATCTCCTCAGGGATAGTGTAATGGGCATAACAATTAGCACATTAAAACAATTTCTCACTGCACATAGCACAATTTCTCACTGCACATAACACATTAAAATAATTTCTCACTACACATTATAACTATAGAAGTGTGAAATGTTCAGAAATCAAAACCTAGAACAGAAGGCTAAGTGGCTAACCTCTCAGCTCTAACATGTAGGTAAAAAAATATAACTTCATCGGCAAGGATCGCAAGTCACAATCACAAAAAATAGAGATACACATGCATGACAGCATGAAGCAGCACAATAAACCATCCTGAGTAGTTGAGCTTGGTCCCTTGGACACTTAGTTAGGTAATAAAAACAAAAGCAACTTAACAAAATCTTTGAACTCAAACAATTGAAGAACTGAAACATCCACAGCAGGCTAACCTCAAATAATGGAATAACGGAAATAATTGAAAGAACTGACATCTCATAGCCATAGGCTCATAGTCATATGCTCATAGCATGAAATACTTATAGAATCAGGAAATGAAATAAGTAGATAGTAATTCTGGAGCAAAGAAGCAAACCGAGCATGTACAGATTGAACAAGCTAGGTCGAACGAAGATGATAGTGACAAAGAAACACCTCAACCAATAGAGATTGAAATCAAAGTCGCTGATCGATGATATCATGAGCAACACTATCGGCTTTCTAAAATTAGGGCATGAGCTGCACGAGAAGCCAAGAAGAACAGAAAGAAGAGAAGAAGGGTCATGGAGAGTTGAGAGTCAGGAGTCTTCCATTCGAGTGTCGAGGACTCAAGTCGAGGTCGGACCGACATATTAGAGAAAAAGTAAATTCATCTCCCCCGTTGATTTAACGATTTCCTCAATCGTCAAGCAACCGCATTCGTGGGTAATTATAACGGGTTTTATAGATGCGGCCCGCCAACGCCCAATTATTTTGATCCGATCGAGTCACTTCGAGCCATGTGCAATAACTCGACTCAAAATTTTGAGCCAATGCTCAAAGTTGGCTCATTTTCTTCGTCGATCTCATGAAATCGAGTCAACTTTCTACAGGCACGATCTTGAAAATTTCTTAGCCCTACGATAGTGCCAATGCGATCGGGATTGAGTGTGATTCGCATGGCTAAGATGAGCGGGAAACAACACAAACGCGCAGTTTTGATCAGACGGTCCATATTAGATCTATGATCTAAAGGGTGAATCATGTGGATCTGGCATGAGATTAGAGTCGTACATCCCTATTGAAGCGGGATCGGATGGTTGCTGCTTCTTAGTCGATGAAAACGATAGCTGGAATAGGTAAATCGAGCGAATTTTCATGATTTTCACAAAAATTGAATGAAATCTCGTTCAAACGTGCTTGATTTCACATCGATTCTCACCAAAAATTTCTACTTTCATATTGGGATTATGTAAAATGAAAGATGCAAGGGTTTTCTAAGAAAAATTCATAAAGTTGTGCACACATTGAAGCAAATAAGAGATCAAATGACCAACTAAAGTATTTGGAAATTACCTTGGGGATGCTTTCCGGAGGCAGTGTTGATCCGAGCATGCTCCTAGATGCAAGAAGAAGCTTTGGGATAGACCTAGGCTCTTTCTTCCCTTTGACTGGTATATCCACTAAGAGTTGTCACTTCCTCACCAGAATCTGCTTGATTTTTTGTGGCTTTAGCTCAAAGGAAGTAGGGGATGAATGTTGGTTGCTTGGAGAGCTCTTGGGGAGTGAAATGAGAGTAGAATCACTTCTAATCAAGCCTCTTTTTCCTTGTGCTTAGTATTGACCAAAATCCCCACTAATGTTAATTTTTTGGCTCCTAGTGGATGTCCTATGGATTGGGGTGGTTGGCAATGGCAGGGAATCATCCTAGGTGGCTTAACTTGGTTGTCCAAGAGGGATTAGTGGGTGTCATAGCAAGGGAAAGTGGAGGTCCTTGATTCCAACTATTCCAATAAGAGAGGTGAGGTGAATTCACCTCCCCATGAGTCATGGCCAACCCAACCACCTCTTGGGTCAAGTTGGTCAGTGTTCTTGGAGCTTAGGTGGACCAATGGATGAGTGTCAAGTGGCCAAGGAAGAAAAATGACCATTTACATGGGTGTTTTGTCTTATGTGATAGCCTTGACCCAAGGTTAGAATGGTCATTTAGCATTGAATTTGATTTGGGCAAATTTAAAATGAGTCAAAAGTAAGTTGGACCAAATTTCATATCATTTGGAGTTCATTTGGTTTTTGGCTCAATTTGACCTATTTAGGTCAAATTGGGTCAAAATGGGTTAGGTTGACCAATTGGTCAAATTAGGTCAAACCAAGAGTTGGGTCAAGTTCATATGACTATTTGGAGAGGATTGTATGCTTTGGTTTGATTTAATTTAGATTTAATTTGGGTTTAGTCTAATTTGACCCTTTATGTCAATTTGGGCTAAGTGGGTCAATTAGGTTCAATTGGCCAAATTGGAGCAATTGTGGCCTTGGTCAAGTTTAACAATCAATTTGGAGTAAAATTGAGCCATTTTTTGCAATCAATTTGGATTGGATTTTGATTTGACCCATTTTGACCATTTAGGTCAATTTGGGTCAATTTGGGTCAAGAGGGCAATTGGGTTTAGTTTTGCTCAATTGAAGGTCAAGTCATGTTCAAGTATTGATTTTTGGTTGGTTTGAATCAATTATTTCAATTCATTTGGTGTAGGATGTGTTTTGCTTAGTTTTATATGGTTATTTAGTTTTAATTCATGGTAATTGATCATCAGTGATCAATGGTCATGAGGTTGAATATAATCCAATTTGGGTTGGATTAGAATTTGTTCAAATGGGTTCTTTTAGGCCATTTTAGGTCATGGACAAAATAAATAATGGTTTTGGTTTGATTAAGGTTTATTTAAATTTATATATGAGTTTAGGATTGAAATTTAAATCCAACTGCAATGAATTTGGGTTATGATGGTCTTTGGTTCATTTGGAATTTTCAAGTCAAAAGGGCTAGGTTGGGTTTGACTTGGGTTGATTTTAATTTGGCTAGATGATTATAGGTTTCATTTATATTTAGATAGATGATTGAAGGAATGATTGATTCAAGAGAGAATCCATTGATTTTGGCTTGATTTAGTTAGGTTTTGGCTAAGTTCAAGGAAATGGCTTAAAGGGTTTAAATTAGGTTTTGATTTAATTTTGGATTTGGTTTTGTCTATTTAAATGTATATTTCATTTATATTTGGGAAGATAATTGAGTATATAAATGACTCGTGAGAAAATCACTTGAGTTTGGAGTGATTTGAAGGCAAATTAAGCTTATGGAGGTAGGTCCATATGGCTTAGGAAGGATTTTGGCTTGACTTGATTTAGCTTGATTTGATTTTGATCATTTGATTTTATATTTTATTTATATTTAAGAATATGATTGAAGATATAAATTGATTATGAGAAAATCAATTAATTTTGGAGTGATTTAGATGGAATTTTGGCTAAGTTCATGAAGGTTGATTCACATGACTTAGGAAAGATTACAAGTGTGGATTTGATCATGAGCTTCAATCATTTGGCTTGGAATTTGAATTTGAATTTGGGTTTGGATTTGAAATTGAGTTTGATTGTAAGTTTGATAGGGCGAATCTGGATTGGATTTGGGTTTAAGGTAGGTGAATTTTCCCTAAGTCCTAAGGCACAGCCTAATCCTATGATTAACCCTTCTAAGTCTCTAGGTTTAGGTTAAGTGTTCACCTAATCTCTAGAAGTTTCTTATGAATAAGAAACTCTTAGTCTCTAGAAGACTCCTAAATTTAAGATGAGGAAATTAAGAACTCACTCCAAAAGTGAGGTCAACAGTACCACAACTAAGCTAAATATTATTGAAAATTAACTACGAAAGTATCGTAAGTTATACAAGATATTACCAGGGAAAAAATTCCTCAAAGTTACTATGCGTCATTAAAGGGGGTTGGTGAGATGAAATCCTGCATAGCATTCAATGAAAAATCTACTAACCTTAAGACAGGATCAGCTGATGTGGATGCAACATTAGCATCTTCAACTTCCATATAGAGCACTAATGTCTGACGAGAAGCTTTGTCTAGTATAACATCATCATCAGAAATAACTGACACATAAATCCATTCCCCACTGGATAATGGCATGTCAGACTAACTTTGTGACACTCTGAATTAATGTGCAGCGATCTCATAATTTTTTGTTTCAAATCCAACAAGGTGATGTATCGTAGAACCTTAATTGGATGATTTTGACCACCAACATAAGTTGGAATAAACTGATCGTCAACTCTTAGTTCGCTTTCATGGAATAAGATAAACGAGATCAACTCTCTACTTATTGTTGACAAGATGAGTCAAGAAGAAATAAATATATAATAAATAACCATTCACATTAGGATTACATAAATTTGGAAATAACTTGCACAAACGACTTTAAATGTAGTATAGAAAGTGAAAGACTTTATCTAGCCAAACTTATCATCTCATTGGATTTAAATTAAATCCATATGAACTCTTACACTAATCCTTTTAACCCATCTGACAATTAGAATTATTGAATTTTTATTTAAGCATGTGTGGGTGAAAAATTAATTTCATTCATAAGTGAAGGCAATCATCATCATCAATTAATCTCCTCCCTTCTTCTTCTTTGGTCCTCTTCTTCTTATCTTCATCCCTCCTAGAAAGAAAGATGAAGATAAAAGAGAGCAAGGAAGAAGAGAGAGGAAATTTAATATGATGATGATTATTTCTTTCTTTAGATGGACACCACATAGAATTTTGATTAGGGTGATCAGGTACGGCATCGAGGGAAATGTGTACTATCTCAAAAGATAGAAATCACCACCCAACAATAGACCTAATCACCTAAGATAAGGACTCCTGGGTATGCATGTACGAAGATTCTTCCCTACTTACATGGTTTATTAAAAGTAGGTTACGTTAAGTTCCCTACAAGGGCAAGCCACCATAGTTAATTACATCCTAAGGAACAAGATTTCTTAGGAGTACTCTCGATTAAGTTAAATGATCATTGTCTCTAAAGATTTTAATAAGTTAGAACTATCAATTGATTAGTTTATTTTTTTTTAGAAAATCAAGTGGGATTGATCAAGAGGAGGGGGTTCTTATCAAAGATAAATAAAAATAAGTAGGGGATGCTTAAGATACTAGGAAGCCTAGTAAGCATCTGAAACTACCCTATGGTTGGGCTTTACATTTTTGAAATTGAATAAATTTATTTGAGTTGATTTTTCATTAAAAATTTAGGGCTTATAATTCCATGATACAAGGTCATGGAAATGCCTAAGAAGTGAGAATTTATGCTTAGGGCCCACAAAGGAAAAATGCAACCTCATAACCTTAATCTAGGGAGCTTTGGTGAGGGCCAAAGGCATGACCTAAATCTAAGGCAAAAATGGGCATTTGGTTTACCTCCATAAGAGAGGATAAACCACCTGACTGCTTGGACTTACAATCACTTGGGGGTGGACGCCAACTAACTCCTCCTACGATTTTAAATCTATGTAGGCAAGTCTCGTGCTTTATGCAAGATTGCAAGATTGTTATTTATTTAGAAAGAGACTAAGTCCTTAAACTCACTCTCTAAGAGACTAGATCATGTAAGGGTAATGACCTAAATCTAATGCAAATCATATTATATTTTATTTTTCATTTTAGACAATCATTTGACTCGGTTTATGGGATTCATATGCCTAATGCATGTGAAATGAGATTATGGGCCAAAACCAGCGATAAGGGAGGAGGTCTGTTTCCACCATGGCTCTCAAAGGTCAAGCCAAGTTTCTCTAGCAAAGGTGGAAGCCCTCCAATCAAGAGTGAAACAATATGCTTTTTATGCATGATGTTATAAAAGAAATACTAATTCACCTAAGGGATTGCTAATTCTTTTATCTTGATTTTTTAACTTAGGCTTTAAATGAGGTTATGAGTTCTTTATTTTTTTTTAATTTTGAGTTGATTAATTTGGTAGAAGATTTATTTTTCCCTAAGAGCTTAATCCACATCCAAGCCAAACATAAACCAAGGAAGAAACTAGTAAAATATGTCATATTAATGCACAAGCTAAACAAATCATCAATCAATTTATGAAGCTAATGCAAAAGAATAAAAAGCCATTTATGGTCGGGCATCACCGCACAAACCTGAAAACAAATTGGGTAGCTGAGCTATACCCTTATACAACCTGGATTATAAATGAATTACAAAAAAGAATTCATGTTATGGGGGTCTTCATTTCTTCTTTTCTTCTTTCTTCTTTCTTCTTTCTTCTTTCTTCTTTGTTCTTTTGGTTTCTTCTTTTGGATGGTTGGAATTTGGTTGCTCTAAAGGCTTCACATGGTACATAAGATGTGATTTTATGATCAATGCTCATCCTAATCTCCCATAACAATCATTCCAAAATTCTAATTAAAAAATTACATGAAAATGAAAAATAAATCTAACAAACACCTGCAAAATAGAGATTAGCTAAACAAATCATACAAATCCTAAGCATGTATATTAGACTTAGCACCCCACACATGGGTGACTAAGTCCACCTGGCCTATTGGATTATGCTTAGGGGTATAAGCACATGTATAGTAAAAGCTATTATATTTTTATTACAACACCCCTTAAGCACAATCCCCAGACTAAAACACTTGCACAACAAAAGTAGTTAGACTAAATCATCCTATCATTCATTCTACACACATTCATCCTAACATCTAGACCAAAACATATATCATAAAATAAAAGCAAACATCAAACCATGCACCGCCCTTGCCTAAAGCTAGAAGTGGTGACTTAATATAATATGTGTGCTTTAAAAGATTTGTGTGATATGCTTAACTATGGCTTTAAGGTTTGTATTTTCTAAGTATGAAAGTGTTCAACTTAAAGGATGGTTTCATTTAAGTTATTTTACTGATTTGGGTTGATTTTATTTTATATTTTTTATTTGGTTTAATTGAATCCTACTTAATTACTAAATTGTAAAGAGAAAGGGAAAGAGAAGATGACTTCTCTTTCCTTCCCTACCTTAAGTAACTTCTAAAGTAGATTCAAGTTTAGTTTTGTTTAGTGAATGTCTTATTATGTGTTTTAATTTATCCTAAGTTTAGATGAACTCTAAATAAACCTATTCAAAAAGAAAGGCATTTTAATATTAAGTAAAGTTAATTAAGATCACAAAACACACATCACTTGATTTCTTTCCCAACATATATAACATGCATATGAATAAATCCTAAGCATATCTATACATATAAATGAGAATGTTTAGCACACTTTATGATGAATGCTAAATGAGTTACTTAAGAAAATTTAAATGCTTTATGATGCATGATTTTATTAAGTAGAAGAGAGATTTTCTTATCCATTTTCACATGCACACATGTATGTATGAAAGGCATAAGTGAGTATGGTACCATTGTTAACCAGGGGTGTAAGGTATAAAACATACTTAGGGCTACTGTGGGTGAAAAAAATTATTTAAAGTATGTATTTCATTAGAGGTTGCATTCACCATCATCAATCAATCTCCTTCTTCCTCCTTGAATTCTCTCCTTCTTATCTTCACACCTCTTGGAAAGAAAGATGAAGACAAAAATAAAGAAAGGAAAGAGGAGAGAGAAAATTCAATATGATGATGATTTCTTCCTTCTTTAGATGGACACCACATAGAATCATAAGTGTACTAGGGTGATGGATGCGGCATGAGGAAAGGTGTACTATCTCGAAGATAGAAGTCACCATCCTACAATGGACTCTTGGACTTATGTTGAGGGATGATGTAGAGATTCTTTCTCTACTTTACATAGAAAAGTAAAGCAGGATTTATTTTAAATTGGGTTCATTAAGTTTCCTACAAGGGCAAGCCCTCATAGTTAATTACATCCTAAGAAATGAGATTCCTTAGGAATACTCTCGATTAAGGTAAATGATCATTATCTCCAAACATTTTAATAGGTTTGGACTATCAATTGATTGGTTTATTTTTTTAGGAAGATCAAATGGGATTGAACAAAAGGAGGGAGTTCTTATCGAAGCCAAATGAAAATAAGTAGGGGATGGTTAAGGTATTAAGAAGCCTAATAAGCATCCTAAACTACCCTATGGTTGGGCTTTATATTTTTGAAATTGAATTAATTATTTGAGTTGATTTTTCATTAGAATTTAAGTCTTATGATTCCATAACACAAGATTATGGAAATGCCTAAAAGGTGAGGATTTATGCTTATGGCCCATAGAAGGGAGAAGCAACCTCGAAACCTAAATCTAAGGCGATAATGGGTATTTAGTTTTCCTACACAAGAGAGGACAAACTACCTGACTGGTTGGACTTACAATCACCTCGGGGTGGCCACCAACTAACTTCTCCTATGATTTTAAATACATGTAGACAAGTCATATGTTTTATGCAAGATAGCTAGGATGTTATTTATTTAGAAATAAACTAAGTCCTTAAACTCACTTCTTAAAGAGATTAGATCATGTAAAGGCATGCTTCAAATGACCTAAATCTAATGCAAATCATGTTACATGTTATTTTTCATTTTTGGATAATTATTTGACTTGCTTATAGGATTTATATTCCTAATGTAAGAAGAAAAAAATCTGAGAAGGAGGAGGTGTGTTTCCACCATGGCTCTCAAAGATCAAGCCAAGTTTCTCTGGAAAAGGTGGAAGCCCTTCAATCAAGAGTGAAGCAATATGCTTTTATGCATGATGTTATAAAAGAAATACTCATCTAGCTAAGGAGTTTTTAATTCTTTTATCTTGATTTTTAGCCTAAGCTTTAGGTGAGGTTATGAGTTCTTTATTTTAATTTTGAATTGTTAAATTTGGTAGAAGATTTATTTTTCCCTAAGAGTCTAATCCACATCCAATCCATACATAAAGCAAGGAGGAAACTAGGAAAAGGATGTTATCTTAATGCACAAGCTAAACAAATCATCAATCAATTTATAAAGTTAACGGAAAAGAATAAGAGGCTGATTGTGGTTGAGCACCACCGCACAAACCCAAAAAATAAATTGGGTAGCCGAGCTCTACCCTTATACAACCTAGATTACAAACGAATTAATTATAATTAAGCAAGGAATTCATGTTATGGGGGGTCTTCAAGCTTCATTTCTCCATTCCTCTCTTCTTCTTTCTTCTTTCTTCTTTCTTCTCTTCTTTCTTCTTTGGTTCCTTCTTTTGGATGGTTAAAGTTGGTTGCTTAGGCTTCACATGGTACATAAGATGAGATCTTATGACCAATCCTCATCTTAATCTCCCATAATAATCATTCCAAAATTTTAATTATAAAAATACATGAAAAACAAAAGTAAATCTAGCTAACACCTATAAAATAGAGATTAGGTAAAAAACCATAGAAATCCCAAGCATGTATATTGGACTTAGCACCCCACACATGGGTAACCAAGCCCACCTAGCCTATTGGATTATGCTTAGGGGTATAAGCACCTGCACAGTAAAAATAATTATATTTTTATTATAACTCCTTAAGCACAATCCCCTGTAGAAAATAATGATTAAACTAAATCATCTTACCATTCATTCTACATACATTCATCCTAACATCCAAACTAAAACATATATCACAAAATAAAATCAAACATCAAATCATGCATCGCTCTAACCTAAAGCTAAAAGTGGTGACTTAGCCTAATGTGCGAGCTTTAAAAGATTTGTGTGGTATGCTTAGCTATGGCTTTAAGGTTTGTGTTTTCTGAGTGTGAAAGTGTTCAACTTAGAGGGTGGTTTCATTTAAGTATTTTACTAATTTAGGTTAATTTTATTTTGTATTTTGATTTTTTTAAGTGAATCCTACAATTAATTACTAAGTGTTATAAAGAGAAGGGAAAGAGAAGAGAACTTCTCTTTCCTTCCCTACCTTAAGTAATTTCTAAAGTAGGTTCAAGCTTAGTTTCATTTAGTGAATGTCTTATTATATATTTTAATTAATCTTAAGTTTAGATGAACTCTAAATAAATTTATTCAAAAAGAAAGGCATTTTAAGATTAAATAAAGTGAACTAAATTCACAAAACACACATCACTTCATTTCTTTCCCAACATGTATAACATGCATATGGATGCATCCTAAACATATCTATACATACAAATGGGAATGTTTAGCACACTTTATAATGAATGCTAAGTAGTTTACTTAAGAAAATTTGAATGCATATGATGCATGATTTTCATTAAGTAGAAAAGGTTTTATCCAATTTTCACATGCACACATGATGTATGAAAGGCATAAGTGAGTATGACGCTATTATTAACCAGGGGTGTAAGGTACAAGACCTACTTAGGGCTACTTAAAGCCTCACAACCTGGTTGTAGACTAATATACCACTTTCCTTAAATACAAGCATATGTACAAAAGAAATGAATGGAAAAGAAAGATGCAAAAGTTTGTTGATTGTTTATTTTGTTTATGCAATTTATATGTACAAGTGTAGATATCCTTCTTAATAGCATTGTGAATAGAAATAGAATTAGGCAAGTGTTAGTTCTTTCAAATGAACCAAACACTTTATCAAATCTATTCAAAACTATACTAAAAGAGAGAAGGAAAACTACACTAAGCACATCCTTATATTTTACTCACATGCAAGCTTATGAATAAAATATAAGTAACACACTTTCAATTTTGGTGATTGATTCATATATTTTTAAAATAATTTTGATTTAATAGTGATAATAGTCATGCATATTTCTATTTTACCCAAAACATACAATTTGACATAAAGTAAACATTTCACTTTCATTTTGAATTTTAAAAAAGAATGAATGCATGAAATTCATATGACATACATATTTAGCATGTTGGGAAGGAACTAAAATGATGAAAGCATGTAAACACATTCACCCTAATTAATTCCTAAAGATAATCTTATGAAATAAGAAAGCTTAAAGCAACTCAAATTATTTTAAGAGGTTTGATTTGTTTTGAGTTTGATTTAATTTGAGAAATGAAATGAGTTTGTTGTTCCTAACCCATTCCCACATATGTTTGATATTTATATTTAATTTTTAGATGATTAGTTATTTTATATTTTGATTAGGTTAAGGTATGAATTAAGTGTTAATTACCTTCCTACACCACCTTAGCATACTTAATCAAATAATTATGAGCCAATGATGTGACATAAAATATCACAAGGAATTTAAATTTGCAATGCACCTAGAAAAAAAGGGCCTAATGCAATTTGGCTCATGATTAATGATTAATTAAACTAAGGGTTTAACTTAAGTACTTTCAAAACCCCTCTCACACATGTGAGTTGATTTTGATTTCCTTTAATGTACTTAGGCTCTTGAACACCTAAGCATCTACCCAAGATTGATTGATTAAGTTCTAGAAAGTTTTAGAATTTTATGAAATTAATTAAAGGCACAATTAGTGACACCCTTAATTAAGTGAGGATCAAGGAATAAAAAGGGGGTTTAAGGAATAGCTTAAAGGAAATGCCCTAAAATTATTTCCTAAATCTCTTATTTATTTAAATAGACTTTAATAAACTCAATTAGAGGGTTAAACCATTAATTACAACCTTAATTACATTAAGGGAGTGATTAAGAAATGAACTAGTAATTCCCTTAATTAAACCACCAATAAATCCCAATAAAATTAGGGGAGGTAGAAGTCATCCCCCAAAATGCACTCAAGAAGTTTGGAAATAATTAGTGGATTAATTAAAGGATAATAAGAAAAATAAGATTCCTAATAAAACCCAAAATTAAAGAAAGACACTATTTAAAATTCATTAAAATTAATTTTGGAATATTCCCCATTCAATTATCTATCCAATGCAATTTATTTCACTTTTTTTTCTAATTTTTCTATGTTGAGATATGAATTTAGGAAGTTTAGGTGATTAATTTGGCAATTAAATAATCCCTAATCATACTATTAATCCCATGCCAATGGACATGATGCGGCATGCCCTTTACGCACACGATGATATTAAATCACATCATAGCCATGCACATGGCGGCTACGTGCTCTCATCCCAATCAAGGATCGACGAGATTAAAGATGTGGATAGGGAGAAAAATGAGGCTACGTGTTTAATATTGGTCATCCATCATCCAAAATGTGGATGGACGAGAGATTCATCCTACCCTCTCTCAGATAAAATGGAGACATCCATCTTTGAGGCCATGATCTGAGCTCGATTGAGCTCGGATTGGGATGAAAGCCAACCCACACTATCTAAGCATGCATACAAGAACATCTAATGGCTATATCAACCTATGGTTCAAGTTCACTTCATAAAGGACCAACATACATTGAACTTGAGCTCAAAAAAAATGGCATACCTCACCGGGTGATCTAATCTCTTGGAGAAGCTTTGTGGGAGACAAGCTTTCTGAAGTTTGAGGTGAGGTTGAGTAACTTCTCCATGGACCAACTCCTCTTCCACTTGAGCTTGACTTTTCCCTCCTCCCGCCTTTGGAGCTTGGGAAAGAGTTTGTGAGTTTGATTGACCCCACCGATGGAGCTTGCAAAAAGGAATTGAATTTTGAGTGTGAGTTGGCAATGTTGAGCTCCCCTATTTTCAAGTATGAAAATGAGAAATGAACTTTCTCAGAAGCTTGGGATCTTTCAATGGCTCCCTTGGCTTCCTCTCACTCAATCGACAATGGCTCTCTTGGAATGAGAGTGAGTTAGGGGGAGTATATCTCCCCCTTTGGCAATCAGATGGCCAAGCAAGGAGAAGCCATTTTTGATCAATTACCCTAATTCAAAGTGTTTGTTAGTTTAGATGTCCTGAATTTGGTTTGGCTGTGGAGGAATGGTGAAGTCCATGTGCTCAATTGAGTGGAGAAGGTTTCCATGTGGCCATTTCCATGCACATGGTCGGTTTTTGGCCATTGGGCTAGGTTGGGACCCAAACCCATTGGGTTGGGTGCACCACTCTCCCTAGTCTTCACTTGACCCACTGAGAGAGTTCCAAGTAGGTATGGAGAGGATTTGACCAAATTCCAAATGGATTTAGCAAAAATTTACCCTATGGCCTAAGGGTAAAATGGTCATTTTGCTGATTTTTAAATTTGGGTATGTTTGTTATGTTGAGAAAATAGGTTTGGCCAAGTTTCATTGAATTTGGAGTTGTTTTGATGTGATTTGGAAATAGGTCAACTTGGGTCAAGTTGACCAAATGGTCAAATTGGCTCAAACCAAGGGTTGGGTCAAGTTTATATGACCATTTGAAATATTTTGGAGGCTTTTGTTTGATTCAATTTGGTTTAGGTTTGAATTTGGTTCATTTAATTTCATTTAGGTCAAATGGGTCAAGTTGACCAATTTGACCCATTTGACCTATTTGAGCTAGGTCATGGGAAGATTTAGATTTGGTTGGTCATATGAAAGAGATTGGTATCTTTATTTCCAATCAATTTTGGTAAGTTTAAATTTGGCTCAATTTGACCCTTTAGTCAAGTTGGGTTCATGGTCAATTGGGCTAGAGTCTAGGCCAATGGCTTTGGTCAAGTTCAACAATCATTTGGAATGAACTTGACCCATTGGTTTCAATCAATTTGGCTTAGATCAAGTTTTGACACATTTCAACTTTTTAGGTCAAGTTGGGTCAACTTGGGTCAAGTGGCCAATTGGGCTAGGTTAGGCTCAAATGTTGACTTGGTCAAGTTCAAACATTGATCATGAATGAACTTAGATCATTGGTTTCAATCAATTTGGCCTATGGTGGATTTTGGCTATGTTGGTTTCATTTTACAAAGTGTTGACTTGGTCAACCCTTAGTTTGACTTGGTTTGACCCAATTTGAGTGATTGATCATCTCATGATGATTTTGATCATGATGAGAGATTTAGAGCTTAGTTCAATTTTTGGGGATTAGAATTTGGCTTATAAGGGGTACTTTAGGTCACTTTGGGTCAAGTGAGCCTAAGTGGGTCAAATGACTTGGTCAAAGCATGATTTGAGTTTTATTCACATATGGACTTATGATTGAAATATAAATCCATTTGCAAGAGATTTGAATTCAAATGGGTTTTGATTCATTTGACAATTTCAAGTTCAAAGGGTGAACATGAGTTTGAGTTGGGTTTGATTTTTTGAATTGAGTTTTGATTTGTGATTGAAGTTTGTATTTATATTTGATTCATGATTGAAGGATTGATTGAATCATGAAGAAAATCAAGATTTGGCTTGATTTGAAATTGATTTGGCTAAGTTCAAGATTTTGACTTGAAAGGCTTAGGTTGAATTTTGATGAATTTTGAGTTTGATTTGAGTTTTGTTGTTTTAATTTATATATTTCATTTATATATGTGAATATAAATGAGAATATAAATGGGTTATGAAAAATTTCATGAATTTGAAGTGATTTGATTTCTAAGTCCTTAGAAAATCAAAGGACTTAGGAAAGATTTTGAATTTGATTTGATTGTGATTTAGTTTGATTGATTTGAATTTATATTTCATTTATATATGTGAATATAAATGAGAATATAAATGTGAGAAAATTTTATGAATTTGAAGATTTGATTTGATTTAGGCTAAGTCCTTAAGAGATCAAAGGACTTAGAAAGATTTTGTGTATGGATTTCAATCAAAGTTTCAATCATGGATTTCAATCATGAATTGATTTGAGTTTGGAGAAAATCAATCTAGTTGAATTGATTTTGAGTTTGACTTGAAGGAAGGAAATGAGGAATTTTGGTTCAAGCTATAGTAGGCAAATTTCCTAACACCTAAACCTATTCCTACTAACTCTTCTAAGTCTCTAGTGAGTGTCCACCTAATCACTTGTCTTAAGACTAATCTCTTAAAGTCTAAGAGAAATCCTATAAGATGGAGGGGTTGAGAGCTCATCTAAAAATGAGGTCAACAAATGCCAATAGGTGTGGTGTGACACAAGGAACACACGCATTGGTGTTGATGAAATGATCAACAACAGAACCATCAAAAGCTAATGAAACAATCTATCTAACCCTGGAAGGAATCTAGAGAAGACAATGTGATTCTACTTATGTCAAGACATAAGAGGGAAGGAGAATCCACGAGATGAGTAAGTGAACCTTCCACTAGGGAAGTGGGTTCAAATCATCCAAATTTATGAGAGGTTTGATTTGATTTGAATTCAGAGAAAATGATTTATTTAGTTAAATTTTGTTGGGGAAGAAGGTCAAATTTGTTTCAATTTGTTGTTTGTTTAATTGTGTTATTTTATATTTTTAGATTTTAAGGTGGGTCCTGTTGGTTTATTTATGGATAGATCGAAAGGGACCATGACCTATCCTACTCATTTACCAAGTGGGATAGTCCAAACTAGCTATCCAACCAAAGGAATGCCTTTGTAAAAGAACTATAGAGAGAAAGCAGTAGACTTACATCCTCCAAAGTAAAGACTAGTTTGGTGATCTTGCAAGGCAGATGAGCCACCTGGGAATTGAGTGAAGGGGGACTTAGATCAGCTCAAAGATGGTCAAGATTAATTTCAAGTTTTAGTTTATTTTGATTATGAATTTAATTTGTGGATGGATGCACCAGTAAAACCATGGAGCCTTGTTCTAACCTCATTTACCAATCCAAAGGGAACTAAAGTCCCAACCAAAGGAATGCCTTTCGATGATCAATTTGGGAAGAAAGCAGTGGACTCACATCTTCCAAAAGAATGTTGGGGTGACACATTAAGAAATCGACCTAGACTATTGAGTGAATGTCGCTGGGGGACTTAAATCAACTCAAAGATAGTCAAGATTAATTTCATTTTTTTTATTTGTTTTGATGGATTCCATTGGTTTGATGGATCATACAGAAGGAGCTTATCACCTAGACCTATCTTAGATTTACTAAAATAAAGGGAGTAGCTTCACGATGGGAGAACTATCCACCAAAAGGAGTGCCTTTCGGTTTGTAATGATCAATTGAAGGAAGAAAGCTCGAGACTCACATCTTCCACTACAAAGACCACGTGATTGCTTTGGTAACAAATCAAACTTGACCAGGCTGTCATTTGAAAATCATGCTAGAAAGAATGCATCATAGTTTTACATCTTCCAAAGTGGAATAATGAGGTAAGCTTATGGAAAAGATTGAACCCACAAAGGTGCAAGTGAGTACCGACCAGGATTTATCTCAACTCGTAGTCGCAATTCCTATAGGAGTTCTCACCCTAAAGATAGGATGCCTGCTTGAGAAAAGGCCCTTTAGGGGCTTGAATTCCTAATCCACAAGCGAATTAATTTCTTTATTTATTTAGTTTGTTTTAACGTGGAGCCTGTTGGTTTGCGAGGGATCAAACTAAGGAGGAGCTTATATTAGCCTAGACATATCTCAGATTTACTAAACCATGGGAGAATCTGCACATCCGCTGAATAAATTCCCCAACCACGGGGATGGCTACTAGGAAAGGGGATCCCAATAAAAGTAACCTAGATAGTGTCTAAAGGATGTGATCCAAAGAGTGCCCGCAGGATGGGGCCACTAAGGGCTTAATCCAACACGGAGAAGATGACATGGCTAGTCATATATTAAATAGTATTGGTGTCCAACTCAAGGAGAAAGCTGGGACTCATATATACCAAGAGTGGTGTATCACCGGTGAGTGTCACAAAGAAACATCAACCAACCTAAGGTGCCCATCAATTTGCAAATCACTAGAAGAAAGCTCGGGACTCACATCCTCTATAGTATTGACTGGGATAGTCTGCCTTCTTCAGTGCATCCACCTGGGGCACGAAAGTGAATGCCACCGGGACTTATATCAACTCAAATGTAGTCAAGAGGAAAGGAGCCTGGGACTTATCCTAAACCTCAAATATACTCAACCTAGTTAGATGATGGCTAGTTCAAGAAGAAAGCAGGGACTCATCTTCTTAAACAAAAGTCAACATGAGGTAGCTTGTGCGGTGAAGACTACAAAACAAGGTGCTCGTTGGTTTGTAGTGATCAAGTGAAGAAGAAAGCATGAGGACTCATATCTGCCTGACAAATGATCACTGGGGTGCATACTAGCAAGGTAGCATGTAGACTCGACCTAGAGTAGCTAATGAGTGAGTGCTACAGAGGGCTTGCTCCCACATCAAAATAGCCTGAGACAAAAGATTTGTGTTATTTTTGCATGTGTTTGTGTTTGAAGGGAATAGGATGCCTGTTAGGCTCTCTCACACCTACCCTAAATGCATTGGAGAATTTGATGAAATGGCGCCACGGATGGCAACCGAAATTCTCACTAAGAAAGGATGTGCACTTGGGTTCTCTTTTAACTTAGTTGTGCTAATCAAAATAGGATGCTTGGGTTTTCTCTATTCTAATAGTGTCAGGAGATTGTGTTTGTCTTTGTGAAAAGGGATAGGATGCCTTTGGGGACTCTTACACCTACAGACACGTCATGTGGATTAACAAGAAACAAATAACAGCTTGAAAGAGAAGATTTGATGAAATGGAATCATATTTTTTTTATTGATAATTATTTTCAAACATGATATTTCATGGGTAATATTTCTTCAAATAGAGCCCATTAATTGGAAGCATTGGGTGTTCCCCTTTTACAATCAATAAGGCGATAAGATCCTCCTTGGTAGGCCTTCTATGACATAGGGGCCTTCCCAAGTGGGTTCAAACTTGCCTCCCATCTTTTGATGGGCAACAATTAATCTCCTTGGGACTAACACAACCTCTCTTACTTGGAAAGACCTAGGGCGGACCAGATTATTGTGATCTTGAATCATTTTGGCCTTGTATAACTCGAGGTTCTGGCACACCCATAGGCCACTCTCCTCCAAACCTTTGAGCTCTTCTAACCGTAACTTTGCATTCTACTCTGTAGTGATCTTGCTACCCAATGCTATCCTTAGTGACGGGAGTTGAACTTCTAAAGGTAGAACAGCTTCGGACCCATACATTAAGGAAAATGGGATAGATTGAGTTAAAGTTTGGTATGTGGTGCGGTAGGCCCATAAGGCTTCAACAAACTGCTCATTCCACTATCTCTTATTGTCATCCATTATCTTCTTTAGTATCTGGATGAGAGTTTTATTGAATGCTTCTGCTAAACATTTACTATGGGTAGTAGATGGTGAAGTATCTCCAATCTATATCATGTCTTCTAGCAAAGTTGTTGATCTTGGTGCTTTTGAATGTAGTACCATTATCATATATAATTCATCACCCAACCTATATACATAAAAAAATTGAAACACATGTCGAAATGCGGACCTCTCTCGAGTGGGATCACCTCGCCCACTTGGAAAAGTCAATAGCAAGATGAATTGATGCCCCTTGGAAGAAGGAGGATCAATCGGAACCACAATATCAGTACCCCAACACTCAAATGGCCATGAGGCAAATATAGGGTGTAGAATGTTGGGTGGTTGATGGAGGACCACACCATGTACCCCATAATCTCAGCTACATCCATGCTAATCATCGAAGGCCACTAGTATCTTAGTCTCTTGATCTTCATCTTCATCTTCAGACCGGATTGATGTGCTCCACATAGACTTAAATGTGCCTCGATTATAATGCCACGGGCTTCATGTTTGTCTAAATAATAACCACATTTGGTCAAAGGATCTGGTACAGGGTGCCATCAAAGAGCATAGAGAGAGCTCTGTTTCACCGATGGGCTTATGACTTTTCTTAAGGTAGTAGTTTGCCGTGTTCAAATAATCTATGAATGGTTGCCTCCACCTCCTTGTCCCAATAGGCAACACAAACCTCCCCTTCAAGAGAAAGTCTCGATGAGTTCAACATCAAGGGATGGACTTGTCTATTTTGGACCTTATTGAAATGGACTCATCTTCCGACATGCCAATTCTTTGGAAAGTTTGGCCAAAGCCGCTACTTGCTTCTCTACTGGGAACCTTGTAGATGGTGACTTCAGAGATTTGGGCCAACAGCTTCATGGTATACTCATGGTAATGATGAAGCTTGGGTTTGAGAACCTTGTAGGACCCAACAATTTGATTGATGACCAACTGAGAATCCCCAAAGATGTTGATGCTCTGACACCGTGATGGCTAACTCAGAATCAAAGCCTCATACTCGGCTTCATTTTTGGTGCAGTGGTTGGAAAGATAGTATGAGAATCTCATCACATCGCGGTATGGAGTTAAGAGAACTATTCCTACCCCTACCTTTCCTAAAAGAGTAGATCATGGTGCTTCCCCCTTATGAAAATAAGCTGCACCATCAAAATATATCTCCCTTTGGTGGTTGTCAACCTCCCCTAAGTTCATGATTTGTTCATCGTGGAGATCATCACTAAGGAGAATCAAGAAGTGGGGTGTCGCTAAGAAATTCGCTAGTGCTTGTCCTTTACCGCATTGAGGTACAATGATATCAAACTATGAGAGTATCATGGACCAGCATGCCAAATCCGATAGTGTTGTGGTCATGAGATACCGCAGTTGGATTGTTCTGAAATCAAGTTCACCTTATGAGAAAGCATGTAATGTCATAGCTTTGAAGGCAAAGATCAAAGCTAGGCAATGTTTCTCAATAGGTGGATAGTTTGCAGAATCGATGATGGTCGAGGTAGAGAGTGTTCTCCTTCCCTTCATCATTGGTTTGGGCCACAAAGCCCGAGAGTCATCCAATGCGCATGTAGAGGATGAGTGGTTTGCCTGAGATAGGGGCTGCTAGAACTGGCAGCTTCACCAAATATTGCTTGATATCTTCAAAGGCATGCTTATCATCCCACTTGAACTTGGCATCCTTTTGACAAGTGCCGAGAATGGCTTGCACCCCGATAGGTTGGAGATAAAGTCTTAGATATGCCACGCCCTTGGAAAGATCTAAGTTGAGTTAAACTCTTAGAGGTGGCATTTCTAAGATAGCTTTGATCTTTTAGATCTATTTCTATTCCTCGTCAACAACAAAACCAAGGAATTTCCTTACTCAAATGCACACTTCAAAGGGATTCATTTTGAGGTTATATTATCTTAACCATTCAAAACTACTCTCAAGTCAAAGAGATGGTCTTCCTTTTCTTTTTGACTACTAGATCATCAATCATAACACTCAACCCGATGATGGATGAGTTCATTGAAGATCCGAGTCATGGCCCGTTGGTATGTAGCACCAACATTTTCAAGGCGAAAGGCATGACCCTATAATAAGATTCGATCGGTTCAAAAAGCAATGTTTCTTTCATCTTTAGGAGACATCTTGATTTGGTTGTAGCCAGATGACCCATCCATGAAAGAGAACACTGCATGAGATGAGGTGATGTCCACCACTAACTTTGGTATAGGAAGAGGAAACTCATCCTTAGGACATGCCTTGTTTAAGTCCCTGAAATCAACACATATGCAAATTTGTCCATTCTTCTTCTTAACTAATATGACATTGGATAACCAGGTATGGTATTTTTCTTCCCTAATGAAACCAGCATCGATCAGTTCCTTGACTTTAGAAATGACATGTTGTTCAATTTCTACCACATGCATCTAGAAGCTTGCTTGAATAGGGATTTATTGCTAGTTTGTGGACGCTATGTCGAGATAATCCGGCATCTCTTCATAACTCATGCAAAGCGCCCCAAACTCAATAGCCTAACTAAGTCATTGGTTTCTTCTTCATTCAAGAACAATGTGATGAATGTCGTGGATTTTCTTCTATCCCGAGGTTGATTTCTTTAAGTTTGTCGATTATTGAATGAATCTCCTCTTCAAATTCTGGTGGTGCATCTTTGATTTGGAGATCATCTAGATCATCTGAGATTTCTAAACAAACATCCTCATAAGAGTTGGTGTTGTGTGAAAAGAACTTATCAGACTCCAAATGAATGGTAACAACTAAGCAGTAATCGTCATCATTGACTGGACCGACTATACTAAATCCTAGTCTTGATCTTGATTGCACCTCCCTACCTATGTTGTTCATAGCTTTTCAAAATACTCTGGCATGTGCTTGGACCATGTATGAGGAACCAAACCTTTCTATATAAGATTATGAACACAAGGCGAGTAACAGTCAAATAGTAATTCCATTAATTCTTTAAATGAATCTCCTCAAGTTCTACATCGACTTTAGGACTTGAGGATGATGAACCCAAAAAGAATCTCTTTGACTTTGCATCCATGGAAGACTTAGGGGCTTCCTTAACTACTAAACCTTCAACTTTTGAGATGAAAGTAGAGCTAAGGTTCCGCCTATTATTTGATAATTTTACATGCATTTGATTCAAATACTTTGCTTGTCGGAGGCCTAGTCTTTGTCTATCTGATTGAAAGTCACCTCAATGGAACCCAAGAGGGGTTGTGGTATACTAATCACATTAGACTCATCTCTAGATTCCAAGTCTATGTGAATAGTAGGGTACTCTATGAACTGAACATAACCTGCTATGGTGATGGCCAACCGGGTCTTCCACCTTGAACCCTCTATTTTTTCCCTTTTCCTCTGCGGTGGAGGTTGAGTCATCCTACCCACATGTCCATATGATGGAATGAATTGGGTGGAATGTGATATGCATTCTTCTTCAATTTTCTTGTTCACTTGGATTTTCATTTTCTTTTCTTTTTCTTTTGCTCTTCATTTTTTCATTTTCTTTTATTTTTGAATTTGATTTAAGTTTTGTCCAAGTTCATGAAAGGGTGTTTTGAGGAAGATAGTAGGTCGCATCCTCATAAATCTCAACCTCTCTAACTAAAAATGGCTTTTCATCACCATTGACTATTCAATCCCATCCTTCTCTTGATAAGATGGAGGGAGGATGGAATCATCTTATTCTGATGTATCCAAGGCCTACCCAGCAAAGAAATGAATGAAGTATTCGAATCAATGATGTAAAACATGGCTTCAGTCTTCCATTCATCTATCTCCAAAGGTAATACTATGGAAACTAAAGCCCACAAACCTTGTTCATTGAATCCTCTCAACATCATCTGATCCCCTCAGAGTGTGGAGATGTCGATCCTTAAATAGTCAACGGTATTTAGACTCATAATGTTAACTGATGCACCTGGATCGATGAGAACTCGGTCCAATCGCCCATGTCAACTGAATGTAGGGGATGGTTGTGCCAAGTATCCCAAGAAGGTCTTCATCCATGAAAGTGATCCCTGAGCTTCTGAATAATGTGCCTCCTCATAAATAGGTTGAAGCTAAGCATATTTCAAGATCAAGGAGAGCCTTGATTAATGATTCCCTCATCTCTTTGGATAAGACAAGGGCATCATATGCTTAGCTTAGATGGCAACTTTCTTAGATGAGAGAGACATTGTAGTCCACCGGGTGATCCTCCATAGCATATCCAAGGGTAGAGCATCCTATGGAGGGCTTCGATCCTCACCAATGACTTGTTTTCCTATCTTGAGGTGATTCCCCTAGGTAGAACCTGCCACTATGAGGTTGACTTGGTGATCTCTTGTGGTAATGGAAGGTTCTACCGCACATCGCTCACCTAGCCTTCTCCTATGGGACCCTAAATCGATGATTCCAAGTCTATCTCAAGAGAAACCTATATTCAGTAGGAAAATCCAACTCTGAATCATAAAGAGGAAGATCGAAATTATTATAGTTGTTTTGACTTGAAGAGTTATTATTAGGAATAGAAGTAGACAACCCATCAGAAGTGACACAGATGTAGTTCAAACTAGCTTTATTTTTCAATTCCTTAGATTTGATAAGAGGTACAAAGTAGAAATCAAGTAAAGTAAGTGGGGTAATGGATTTAATGTCTTTATCCACCAATATAAGAGTTCTACTAGTGGAAGAAGAAGAGATAGTTGAAATAGAAAAGGTGATCGCTGATGTGGTTGCCGCAATAGATGAGGCTGACTCATGGTTGCACTACATATCTGGGCACATAGATGTGCCGCCACTGAGCTCCCTTTCCCTCGAGTTGGCACTATAACTTGCAAACCTTCCTTGATGTTGGAGGTTTGAGATGTGCACCGCAAGGAAAGTTTCTGATCTTCAATCTTTTTAGAAGTTTTGGATAATGAGATATCCCAACCTTCTTTAGTTTTGGAAGGATCACAAGTATCCCCAAGGATTACCCTAATGGAACTGGAAGATTATTCCACAAGGTATTCCTTAGGGATGACTATAACACCAGTCTTGAAACTATGTTCAAGCCAGTCCTTGAATGTGAAGGAAGCAATCCCTCTAAAAACATGACCTAGCATGGTAGGGGCAAGTTAGGATCATGGCTTTTGCCCACTTCCTCTGATCTCTAGGTGAAAATCAGCTTCTTTAAGATTCTTAAAGATCTTCTAATTACCTCCTCTTAAATGAATAAGGCTTGTTAAGCTTATCTAAAAGTAGGTGGACCATAGCTTACGGCAGAGGGTATGTGTACCTCTGGCGATGATGTGAGGAGGCGAGTGTAGGCCATGGAGGCTCTGGCGGTAGGTAGCCTCGGTGGTGGTAAAGGAGGTGGAGGCTGTTGAGGTTATGGTCTCTCAGACTAATCTCTAGCTAGTTGCTACCCCTTATCTATTGTTGTCACTATTCCTGGCTTCTTCTCATATACCTTCTACGGCTTTTTCTTAGGCAACTAATCTTGAAAAGGCAATTATTTGGCCTATCCTTATAGACTAGCTGCCTTGTTAATTAACTTCTCAAAAGTTTTGATAGTGAAGCCCTTAAGCATGAAGGAAACCGGGCCATGGATATTCTTTAAAAGAATCTTAATGGCATGTTGTTGGATACTCACATACTCGTTCTAGAATGTAGTCAACAAGGGACTCACTTGGGTGTTGTTGTGCTACAACGAGATCGCCAATAGTGGCCCTTTGTTGAGCTCCAGCAAACCTCTTGATAAAGTGCTGCTCCAACACAACAAATGTCTTCATTGAACTATTGGGAAGTTCATACCATACTATCAGCTAAGCTATGATGAAGAGATAGAAGAGTAAAGCATCACGCCCGGTGTTGTGCAATACGAAATGTGATATGCTATTAGGTTTCCATTACCATAAAAACTCTTGAAGGAAGGTGGCACAAAACCCTTGGGATACTGGATTGCATCTAATTCCTATAGTAGGGTGTACACTTTGGAACTGATGATCCTCCCCAGGCTTAAGCCAATGCTTCCTTCACCTGCTGTTCAACCATGGACTTGATGTCTTTTTCCTGTATGGAGGTACTTTCCACTACCATCATATACATGCTAGTGCTACCTTGCTCAATGGGAGGTAAGGTCTTGGCTGGGTCCAAGACATGCACTAACTCTGCACTAATCTTGTGGTAGGATGAACTTGATTTACTTTAAGATAGTTGCTAATAGATCTTCTAGCCTCTTCTCCATCCTATCTAACTTGTCATCCTTCCATCTTATTTGTGCTAGGAGGTGTTGGGTCGAGTGGGTTATGTCTTCCTGCTTGACCTCATCACCTTCCATAGCCTACTACTCTCTGAGGAGGGATCTTCTGGTATCTACCATGGAAACCCCTATTGAGTCTCCCAATAAATCATCTTCATTGAGATCAAAACTTCTCCTCATCAAACCAATCGTATCCTAGGATTTTCTTCTTTTCCATGAAATAATGAGCCACTATCTCATCTAAAGAATGATCAATCTGAATTGGAATAAATATCTTTGGCTGACTGGTGTGATCACTGTCATGTACTGAGAGGCATCGGACCTCCCCTGCTGTTGGAGAATCAATCATGAGGGACTCACTTGGAAGAAATACACTCACGGCATCACCTGATACTCTTAGGAGGTTCTATGATCATGGGTGCAACTAGGCAATCATCTGCTCCCTCTACAATAGCTGCAACCATCTCTATGTCTCTGCTGAACTGGTGGTGTTGGTGAAGGGATGACCACTATGCTTCGGGGTCACCATTCCTTCCACCACCAGAGAAGGTCAGTGAGCTCAACCGCCAGTAGGTGGTGTAGATGGAATAGGATCCCTCGGCCATAGCCAGATCACCAAAGGGGTCCGCTTCTCCTCGGATGTGGCCTTCATGGCCTTGGCGGAGATCTTTGGACATGAAGCGGGTGGCGGTGGGGGGGAATAGAGTGGTGTGGTAGAGACCACCAACTCTCTAGAATAGGGACCCTCTCATGATGGGTCATCCCTAGCATACTATCTATGTGATGGGACGTAGGGGTATCAAGAAAATCAATGAGTGTGAAGCTATGGCGATGACTAAACCTCCTCTCTCACTAGTGATGGCTTAGTAGCCTAGCCTCTCATCATAGATGTTTCCCCCGTGGGGATAATAGATCTCAAGTCAAATTGAGCTTGTCGAATGTTTGTAAGCTCACCAACTGGCATAGAGCAATGGAGCCGCATATGACCTCCTACTCAGCTAAGCTGGGTGCGAACCTCGTGGAGGTGAAGTATGGATCCTCTAGCATCCTCTCGGACCAGAGGATGAAATGGGTTTGTTGTAACCAGCGAGGAAGTCAAAACAAACAACTCCTTAACAATTGACCATGTAACATCTTCCATCTCCCTGGCAATTCATGTATGGTACTGCTTTATCATGCAATTTTTGTTCCTCCTCTGAGTCCTGGTAGGGTGAGTGGAGTAAGAGCTAGACCCAAGCTCAAAAGTTTGGAGGTAATCTCAGGATCAGGAGGAGCCTTACCCCAGTGCTAATGAGTGGGTGCTAGCCCTCACTAGGGTAATACAGGGAAGCAACACTCGATGCTTGTCTTGTCCTTGGCACTAGAATTATCACTTCTTTCCTCTTCAGTGAGGGGATATCAAAGTATGATGGCAAATCAATCTGAATGATTGGCTTATGCCCAACCGCTGCGGTCTTTCTAATAGTTGTGAGGGGAATGCCCTCATAGGTAATCTTCACCCACTCAAAACCTCATCCAAAATGAATGAGGTGGGCATAATCAGAATGGGGTAGGCTGGCCTGATCTAGGGCCAAGTCCATGCCATAAGGGAAGGTAAACACATACTTCTAAGAAGCCATAACAATCAACTGAAAACTGAAAATTGAACTATAGCTACAACTGAGACTAGTATTGAGAATCTATAATGTTGGAAATAAACTTGGATCAGATTTCTATTTTGTTGACTTCTGAATTTGAATTTAAAATTTGAACCCACATCCAACATCTTGGAAGTGTTAAGTGGGGTTCAAATGGAATTAGAATGGATTTAGAGATTTGATTGGAAAGAGGAATTTTGAATATGGAATATACTTTCAACAAATTTGGGTATGTTGAAAATGGGTTCAAATATTTTTAGAAAGATGCTTCCATAGGTTCATGTTTGAAATTAGATTTTGATTTGAGGACCCTTTCCTTTAACAAATTTGAGTATGTTAAAGTAAGGGTCAATTGGTTTTGTTTTTGATTTGATATTTTGGAATTCACTCACTTAGCAAATTTGGGTATGCTAAGTGAGGTATTTGAAAATAATTATTTCTTTTTCTTTGATTGCTTTATCTTGTGAACTATTGGTGATTTTGAAAATTGAAATTCCCATTTAGTAAATTTAGGTATGCTAAATGGATAATGCAAGTGTGTCTTGTTTTGAAAATTTTTTTGAAATTAGGATCCTTAGCAAATTTGAGTATGCTAAGAAAATCCTAATGTGTTTCATTTATTTTGGATGTCTTGATTTTGACAAATAGGATCCTTAGCAAATTTGGGTATGCTAAGGAAATCCAAATGTGTTTCTTTTGTTTCGAATTTTGAAAAATGGAGACTTCACTTTAGCAAATGTCATATGCTAAAGTGAAATTCCAATGTATTTTAGATGGATATTTCACTTAGCAAATTGGAGTATGCTAAATGAAATTCCAAAATGTGTTTCAAATTTTGGTTTTGAAAAAGTGAAAACTTCATTTTAGCAAATTTGAGTATGCTAAATGAAGTTCCAAATGTGTTTGAAAATTCTTGATTTTGAATTTGGAGACTTCACTTAGCAAATTTGATTATGCTAAATGAAATTCCAAATGTGTTTTGAAAATTTTTGGTTTTGAATTTGGGGACTTCACTTAGCAAATTTGAGTATGCTAAATGAAATTCTAAATATATTTTTGAAAATTTTTGTGAAATGGAGATTTCACTTAGCAAATTTTAGTATGTTAAATGAAATTCCAAGATGTGTTTCAAATTTTGGTTTTAGATTTTGTTTTTGAAAATTTTGTTCTATTTTGTTGATTTTGAAAAGAAAGATTTCCATTTAACAAATTTGGGTATGTAAGATGGAAATCAATTATATTTCATTTTTCAAGTGGGGTTATTGTCTTTTGAAAGAGGAAATCCATACCATATATGGAATATGTTAAGTGCCATTTCAAAAATAGTGTTATTTTATTTGGAAATAAAATTTTTATTCAATAAATTTAGGTATATTGAATGAAGATGTTCACATGTGCTTTTTGCAAAAAAATTTATTTTGGATTTTTATTGAAAATGAAAAGTTCATCTAATAAATGTGGGTATATTGAATGGAGAGGTTTCATATGTGTTTTTGGAAAATTTATTCTTGATTATGATTGAAAATGAAACCTCCATTCAATAAATATGGGTATATTGAATGGATATGTTCACATGTGCTTCTGGAAATTTGAAAATTCTAACTTAACACATGTGGAATGTGTTGAGTGGAATTTCAAAGTTGTGATTTTGGCTTGAAGACATAACATTCATTCAGCATATTTGGATATATTGAATGGAAAGGCCCATCTTCAAATTTTGGTGCTTTTTGAAAATTTAAGAATGTTGAAATTTTATTATTGAACATGAAGTCTTCATCAAAATGAATTGAGTGAAGAAGTTCATTTATTTATAGAAAATGATTGTTTGAAATTTTATTTTTGTAAAATGATCTATGTAACAATCATGAAGATTGTTAGATGAAGGTAATTTAGGAAAGTTTTTGTGCAAAATATTTTATTAAGTGCATTTTGAAAGAGTGCTTTTTGAAAAGCATAAATTTTTATGAAAGATTTATTTTTTTTAATTATTTTTTTTAGAATGAACCTTTCCTTACCATTAAAAAAAATGGCAAGGAGGAAGTCTATAATCATTTTCTTTTTCTTTTAAATTTTTATTTTCACCCATTGGAGGAACCCAATGGGGGTTTTAATACCAACACTAGGTGAGGCCCTAAAACCTAACGATGTTGGCTGGCTTAACTTAAGGATGAAATAAGTTAAGTGCCAATAGAAAGAAAGATAGTCTCAAGTTCATACAAAGTACAAACCCACTATCGATACTTAGAGACAATGATCTACCAAAGATGGAGAGAGAAACCATTCCCTAGCGGAGTCGCCAGAAGAATCTGTGGGTGAAAAATTAATTTCATTCATAAGTGAAGGTAATCATCATCATCAACCAATCTCCTCCCTTCTTCTTCCTTGGTCCTCTTCTTCATTAGAAGATAAAGATAAAGAGCGAGAGAGTAAATTCAATATGATGATGATTGCTTCTTTCTTTAGATGGACACCACATAGAATCATAAGTGTACTTATTAGGGTGATCAGTATGGCATTGAGGGAAAGGTGTACTATCTCGAAAGATAGAAGTCACCACCCTACAATGGACTAATCACCTAAATAAAGACTCCTAAGGGCTTGTGGGTTTGTGAGATGATGTACCAGAGATTCTTCCCCTACTATATATGGAAAAGTAAAGCAGGGTTTATTTTAAGCTGGACTCGTTAAGTTCCCTACAGGGGCAAGCCCCCATAGTTAATTACATCTTAAAGAACATGATTCCTTAAGAATACTCTCAATTAAGGTAAATGATCGCTATCTTAAAATATTTCAATAAGTTAGGACTATCAATCAATTGGTTTGTTTTTTTTAGAAAATCAAGTGAGATCGATCAAGAGGAGGGAGTTCTTATGAAGCCAAATAAAAATAAGTAGGGGATGCTTAAGATACTAGGAAGCCTAGTAAGCATCCCAAACTACCCTATGGTTGGGCTTTACATTTTTGAAATTGAATTAATTTGTTTGAGTTAATTTTTCATTAGAAATTTATGGCTTATAATTCCATGATACAAGGTCATGGAAATGCCTAAGAGGTGAGGATTTATGCTTATGGCCTAAAGGGAAAAGCAACCTCAGAATCTAAATCTAGGGAGCTTTGGCAAGGGCCAAAGGCACAGCCTAAATCTAAGGTGAAAATGGGTATTTAGTTTACTTCCATAAGAGAGGATAAACCATCCGACTGCTTGGACTTACAATTGCTGGGGGTGGCCACCAACTAACTCCTCCTATGATTTTAAATATATGTAGGCAAGTCTTATGCTTTATGGAAGATAGCAAGGTTATTATTTATTTAAAAAGAGACTAAGTCCTTAAACTCACTCCCTAAGAGACTAGATCATGTAAGGGCATGACAAAGGACCTAAATCTAATGCAAATCATATTATAATTTATTTTCATTTTGGACAATCATTTGACTCAGGCAGGATTCATATGCCTAATGCATGTGAAATGAGATTATGGGTCAAAATCAGTGAGAAGGGAGGAGGTGTGTTTTCACCATGGCTTCCAAAGGTCAAGCCAAGTTTCTTTGGCAAAGGTGGAAGCCCTCTAATCAAGAGTGAAACAAGATACTTTTTATGCATGATGTTATAAAAAAAATACTCATCCAGCTAAGGGGTTGCTAATTCTTTTATCTTGATTTTTTAACTTAGGCTTTAAATGAAGGTATGAGTTCTTTATTTTTTTTAATTTTGAGTTGATTAATTTGGTAGAAGATTTATTTTTCCTAAGAGCCTAATCCACATCCAGGCCATACATAAAGCAAGGAACAAACTAGGAAAACATGTCATCTTAATGCACAAACTAAATAAATCAACAATCAATTTATGAAGCTAACACAAAATAATAAAAGGCCATTTATGGTCAAGCACCACTGCACAAACCCGAAAATAAATTGGGTAGCTGAGCTCTACCCTTATACAACCTGGATTACAAATGAGTTACAAAAAGGAATTCATGTTATGGGAGTCTTAATTTCTTCTTTTCTTCTTTCTTCTTTCTTCTTTCTTATTTCTTCTTTTGGTTCCTTATTTTGGATGGTTGGAATGTGCTTGCTCCAAAGGCTTCACATGGTACATAAGATGTGATCTTATGACCAATGCTCATCCTAATCTCCCATAACAATCATTCCAAAATCTTAATTATAAAATTACATGAAAAGGAAAAGTAAATCTAACTAACACCTACAAAATAAAGATTAGCTAAACAAATCATACAAATTCCAAGCATGTATATTAGGCTTAGAACCCCACACAAGGGTGACTAAGTCCACCTGGCCTATTGGATTATTCTTAGGGGTATAAGCACCTGCACAGCAAAAAGCATTTATATTTTTATTATACGTCCCTTAAGCACAATCCCCTACAGAAAATAATGATTAGACTAAATCATCCTATCATTCATTCTATACACATTCACCCTAACATCCAGACTAAAATATATATTATAAAATAAAAGCAAACATCAAACCATGCACTGCCCTAGCCTAAAGCTAGAAGTGGTGACTTAATTTAATATGTGTGCTTTAAAAGGTTTGCGTGGTATGCTGAAATATGGCTTTAGGGTTTATATTTTCTAAGTATGAAAGTGTTCAACTTAGAGGATGGTTTCATTTAAGTTATTTTACTGATTTAGGTTAATTTTATTTTGTATTTTTGATTTGGTTTAAGTGAATCCTACTTAATTACTAAGTTGTAAGGGGAAAGAGAAGATGACTTCTCTTTCCTTCCCTACCTTAAGTAAATTCTAAAGTAGATTCAAGTTTAGTTTTGTTTAGTGAATGTCTTATTATGTGTTTTAATTAATCCAAACTTAGATTAACTCTAAACAAACCTATTCAAAAAGAAAGGCATCTTAAGATTAAGTAAAACAAATTAAGATCAGAAAACACACATCACTTCATTTCTTTCCCAACATGTATAACATGCATATGAATAAATCCTAAGCATATCTAGACATACAAATGAGAATGTTTAGCACACGTTATGATGAATGTCAAATGAATTACTTAAGAAAATTTAAATTCTTTATGATGCATGATTTTCATTAAGTAGAAGAGAGGTTTTCTTATCCATTTTAACATGCACACATGTATGTATGAAAGGCATAAGTGAGTATAGTGCCATTGTTGACCAGGGGTGTAAGGTCAAAACCTACTTGGGGCTACTTAAAGCCTTGCAACCCCAGGATTGTCTAGACTAATATACCACTTTCCTTAAATACAAATATATGTACAAAAAAATGAATGGAAAAGAAGGGTGCAAAAAAGTTTGTATTTGTTTATTTATTTTGTTTATGCAATTTATATGTACAAGTGTAGATATCCTTCTTAAGTAATAGCATAGGAGTGAATAGGAATAAGATTAGGAAAGTGTTGTGCTCTTTTCAAATGAACCATACACCTTGCCAAATCCTATTCAAAACTATGCTAAAAGAGGAGAGAGGGAAAGCTACCCATAGCACATCCTTATATTTTTACTCACATGCAAGCTTATAAATAAAATATAAGTAGCACACTTTTAGTTTTGATAATTGATTCATATATTTTGAAAATAATTTAGATTTAATAGTGATAATAGCCACTCATATTTCTATATTAGCCAAAACATGCAATTTGATATAAAAGAAATATTTTATTTTTAATTTGATTTTTAAAAAAGTATGAATGCATGAAATCCATATAGCATACATATTTAGCATGTTGGGAACGAACTAAAATGATGAAATCATGTAAACACATTCACCTTAATTAATTCCTAAAGACAATCTTATGAAATAAGAAAGCTTAAAGCAAATTAAATTATTTTTTAAAGAAGGTTTTATTTTGTCTAGAGTTTGATTTAATTTGAGAAATGTAAGGTGAGTTTACTATTCCTAACCCATTCCCACATATGTTTGTTATTTTAATTTAATTTTTAGATAATTATATATATTTTATATTTTGATTAGGTTAAGGTATGAATTAAGTGTGTTAATTACCCTTACCTACACCACATAACATTAATCAAATAATTATGAGCCAATGAGATGACATAAAATCTCACAAAGAATTTAAATTTTCAATGCACCTAGGAAGAAAGGGGCCTAATGCAATTTGGCTCATGATTAATTATTAATTAAACTAAGGAGTTTAACTTAAGTAATTTCATAACCCCTCTCACACATGTGAGTTGTATTTTGATTTCCTTAGTTGTACTTAAGCTCTTGAACACCTAAGCATCTACCCAAGATAGATTAATTGAATTCTAAAAGTTTTAGAATTTTATGAAATTAATTAAGGGAGTAATTAGAGAATTAACCTTTAATTAAGGATGGATTAAGGAAGAAAAAAGGGGTTTAGGGAATATCTTTAGGAAAGTATCCCAAAATTATTCCCTAAACCTCAAATTCACTTAATCAAAACCTAATTGACTTCAGGGTTAAACCACTAATTATACCCTTAACTAAGCTTAATTACATAAAGGGGGTAATTAGGAATTAATCGAGTAGTTCCTCTAATCAAACCACCAATAAATCCCAAGAAAATTAGAGGAGGTAGAAGTCATCCCTCTAATTCTATCGAAGAAGTTTGGGAATAATCTGTGGAGTAATTAAGGGGTAATTAGCAAAATGACATTCCTAATAAAACTCAAATTCAAAGAAAATAACTATTCAAAATTAATTATTTTTGAATATTCTATGTTTAATTTTCTTTCAAATTAAATTTATTTCATATTTTTCTAATTTTTCTACACTTAGATATGAATTTATGAAGTTATGGTGATTAATTAAATCATTTAAAACCCTAATTATGTTATTAATCCCATCGACGCCACGTGTGTTGCTGACGTGGCATACGCTTTCCACGTGGTATGATAGGATTGGATATTAAAGTTATTACATCGTAGTGCGGCATTAGCGACGGTGCTACGCGCTTTCGTCTTAGCCGTTTGATCAAGGATCGGATGGCTGAGATTAAAGTTGTAGTTCTAAAGGGTAAATCCATGGATCTATGTAGATTAAATCTCGGCCATCCATCCAAAATGTGTGGATGGATGGCCAAAGATTCATCCCTATTCTTCCTTATGAGAAATGGAGACCGTCCACTTTCAGAGAGAGGATCCAAGCTCGATAGAGCTCGGATTGGATTGAAAATCAACCCACACCATCTAAGAATGAGGACAAGCACATCTAATGGCTAGATCAACATGGATTGAAATACACTTCACAAAGGACCAACATACATTGAACTTAAGCTCAGAAAAATGGCATACCTCATAGGTGATCCAGCTCGATTCCCTTGGAAGCTTAGTCTGGAGAAATGAAGCTTTGCTGAAAGTTTGGGGTCTTGAGATTGAGTGGTTGCTTCTAGAGACCAACTCCCTTTGTCTTGAGTTCGGCTTTGGTCTAGGGCACTCCTACTTTTCCTTTGGAGCTTGGGAAAGAGCTTAGGTGAACTCAACTTGACCCTCTGATGGAGCTTGCAAAAGGAATTGAGCTAATTTGGAGTGTGGAGTAAGTTTAGTTTTCAATGGATCTCCCCTATTTTCAATTGATGAAAATTAAGAAAATCAAGTTTCAAACTCTCTCTTGGAAGCTTAGGAAGACTCTCTAGGACTTGCTCTGAGTTCCTATGCTTCAATCGAGTGAGGGAGAGTGAAAATTTTATTGAATTAGGAGTAGTATATCTCCCCCTTTAGCAATCAAATGGTGAGCAATGCCTTGTCATTTTGATCCAATAGACCATAAGGAGTGGGTTTGTTAGGTCGTTTAGGATGTCCTTGAATTCAGTTTTGGCCAGGGAGTGAAATGGTGAATTTCCCATGTGCTTGAATTGAGTGTAAGGAGGATTCCATGTGCTCCATTTCAAGGCATGTGGTCAGTTTGGCCATTGGGCTAGGTTAGGCTGACTAAAATAGATTGGGTTGGGTGCACCACACTTCCTAGTGTTCACTTGATCCACTAAGAGAGTGCCAAGTGGTTATGGAAAGGATTTCACCAAATTCCATGTGAATTTAGTCAAAATTTACCCTATGGCCTAGGGGTAAAATGGTCATTTGATCTTGATTTCAATTTGGGCATATTTAGTATGATGAGAAAATAGGTTTGGCCAAGTTTCATTGAATTTGGAGTTGGTTTGATGTGATTTGGCTCATGTTGACCCATTTAGGTCAAAATGGGTCAACTTGGGTCAAGTTGACCAAATGGTCAAATTGGGTCAATCCAAGGGTTTGGTCAAGTTCATATGACCATTTGAAATATTTTGGCATTTTTGGTTTGATTCAATTTGGTTTAGGTTTGAATTTGATTTAATTTAGTTCATTTAGGTTAAATAGGTCAAGTTGACCAATTTGACCCATTTGACCTATTTAGGTTAGGTCATGGGCTGGTTTATGTTTGGTTGGTCATATGAAATGAATTGGTATCTATGGTTAAAATTTTTATAAGTTCATTTTCAAATCTGGTGAAAAGAAGAGGAGACTATGAAATTCATCTTTTAGGGATGTAGATCAGTAGATGTACTTCTTGGTGATGAATGGTCATCAAGAAAATAGTGTATTATCTCGAAAGATAAAGTCACTACCCTTTAATGGACTAATCACTTCAATAAGAACTTAAGGATGATGGGTATGCATATGTACCAGATTCTTTTTACATGAAAAGTAAGCGGTTTATTTTAAGATCGTTAAGTTTTGAGGGCAAGCCCTCATAGTTAATTACATCCTAAGAGATGGGATCCCTTAGGAAAACTCTCGATTAAGGTAAATGATCATTGTCTTTGAAGATTTCAATAGGAAGGGCTATCAATCGATTGGTTTATTTTTGAAGATCAAATGAAATTGATCAAAAGAGGGAGTTATTATCGAAGCCAAAATGGAAGATAAGTAAGAAATGCCCATGATGCTAGGAAATTGGATCTCAAACTATCCTATAATTGGGTTTTATATTTTAAAAATTGATTTAGTTTATTTGAGTTATACTTTTCATTAGAAAGTTAGGTCTTATGATTCATTAACACAAGATTAAGGAAATACCTAAGAGGTGAGGAATTATGCTTATGGTTGAGAAAGCAACCTGAACCTAAATATAAGGAGCTTTGAGGAGCACAACCTAAATCTAAGGCAAAATGGGTAATTGGTTTGCCTGAAAGGACAAATCACTTGAGTGATTGATGAACTAACTCCTCTTGATTTTAAATACATGTAAGAGTCTTTATGCCTATGAGATAGCTAGATTATTTATTAAGTGACTAAGTCCTTAAACTCACTTAAAGAGACTAGACCATGTAAAGGGACATGCTTCAAATGACTTAAATCTAATGATTTCAAATTTCATTTTTTATTTTTATTTTGACAATTATTTTTTTTTAAGCTAATGGGATTTTATGACTAATGCATGAGAAAGATTAATGGAGAAGAGGTGAGTTTCCAATGGCTCTGAGTTAATCCAAAGTTTCAAAAATGGAAGCCCTTCAAGAGTGAAATAAGATGCATTTGTGATATTATAAAGAAATGCTCATCCATAAGGTTGCTAATTCTTTTATCTTGATTTTAAACCTAAGCTTTAGGTGAGGTTATGAGTTGTTTAATTTTTTTATTTGAGTTGTTAAGTTGGGTAAAAGATTTATTTTTCCCTAAAGAGCTTAATCCTCATCGAGGTCATACATAAAGCAAGGAAGAAACTAGGAAGAGCATACCACTTAATGCAAAAGCTAAACAAATCATCAAATAATTTATAAAGCTAATCGCAAAAAGAATAAATGGTCATTGTGGTGACAGACAATAAAATATCAAATGTGGTTGCTTTATACAAGATTACAAATAAATATTTGATTAAAGAATTCATTGTTATGGGGGTTTGAATTGATTTCCTTAAAGGAGAATATAAATAAGTTTTGAGAAAATCCTAAGGGTTTGAATTGATTTGATCATGATTTAGGATTCATTTTGGCTAAGTCCTTTAATGGAAAATTAAAGGGCTAAAGAAAATTATCATGAATTGACTTTGAATTTTGAATTTGATTTGATGGGTTTACATTTATATCTCATTTATAAATGTGAATATAAATGAGAATATAAATAAGGTATTAGAAAATCTTAAATGTTTGAATAGGTTTAAATCATGAATTGCGTTAAATCCTTAAAGGAGGCTTAACGACTTAGGCAAATTTTAGACTTAGGAATTTTTTATGGATTTTTTATCATGGGTTTCAATCATAGATTTCATTCATGGATTTCTATCATATGGAGTTGATTTGAGTCATGAGAAAATCAAATAGAATTGATTCAAAGTTTGACTTGAAAGAAGGAAAGTGAGGAATGGTTTAAGCTAAAGGGTAGGAAAGTTTTCCTAACACCCCTAAGGCATGACCTATTCCTATGGCTAACTCTTCTAAGTCTCTAGGGATAGGTTGGAGTGTCCACCTAATCACTAGATGTGTCTTAAGACTAGGGAACTCTTAAAGTCTAAGAGAAGTCATATGTCTAAGATGGAAGGGTTGAGAGCTCATTTTAAAAATAAGATCAACATTATCTTTGTTTCCAATCAATTTTGGTTAAGTTTGAGTTTGGCTTAAAAATGACCCTTTAGATCAAGTTGGGTTCAAGGTCAATTAGGCTAGGTTAGGTCTAGTTGGCCAATTGAGGCTTTGGTCAAATTCAACAAGTGATTTGGAATGAACTCAACCCATTGGTTTCAATCAATTTGGCTTAGGACAAGTTTTGACACATTTTAAATTTTTAGGTCAAGTTGGGACAACTTAGGCCAAGTGGCCAATTGGGCTACGTTAGGCTCAAATGTTGACTTGGTTAAGTTCAAACATTGGTCATGAATGAACTTTGATCAATGGTTTCAATCAATTTGGCCTATGATGGATTTTGGCTATGTTGGGTTTCATTTTGGCTAAATGTTGACTTGGTCAACCCTTAGGTTTGACTTGGTTTGACCTAATTTGAGTGATTTATCATCTTATGATGATTTTTGATCATGATGAGAGGTTCAGATGGGCTTAGTTCAATCCAATTTAGGTAGGATTAGAATTTGGCTTATAAGGGGTACTTTAGGTCACTTTGGGTCAAGTGAGCCTAAGTGGGTCAAATGGCTTGGTCAAAGTTTGATTTGAGTTTGATTGAACTCACATATGGACTTATAATTAAAATATAAATCTATTTGTAAGAGATTTGAATTTAAATGGGTTTTGAATCATTTGATAATTTCAAGTTCAAAGGGTGAACATGAGTTTGAGTTGGGTTTGATTTTTGAATTGAGTTTTGATTTGGTGATTGAAGTTTGTATTTATATTTGGATTTATGATTGTAGGATTTATTGAATCATGAAGAGAAATCATGGATTAGGCTTGATTTAAAATTGATTTGGCTAAGTTCAAGATTTTGACTTGAAAGGGTTAGGTTGAATTTTGATTGATTTTGAGTTTGAGTTTTGGAGTTGGTTTTGATTGTTTGAATTTATATTTCATTTATATTTGTGAATATAAATGATAATATAAATGGGTTATGAGAAAATTTTGAGGATTTGAAGTGATTTGATTTGATCTATGCTAAGTTCTTAAGAGAAAATCAAAGTGACTTAGGAAAGATTTTTGAACTTAGGATTTGATTGTTGTATTTAGTTTGGTTCATTTGAATTTATATTTCATTTATATATGTGAATCTAAATGAGAATATAAATGTGTTGTGAGAAAATTTCATGAGTTTGAAGTGATTTGATTTGATTTAGGCTAAGTCCTTAAGAGAAAATCAAAGTGACTTAGGAAAGATTTTGTGTTTAGAATTTCAATCATAGGTTTCAATCATATGGATTTCAATCATGTAGAATTGATTTGAGTTTGGAGGGAATCAATCTAGTTTGAATTGATTTCGGTTTGACTTGAAGGAAGAAAATGTGGAATTTTAGTTCAAGCTATAGGGTAGGCAAGTTTTCTAACACCCCTAAGGCATAACCTATTCCTATGGCTAACTCTTCTAAGTCTCTAGATCTAGGTTGAGTGTCCACCTAATCACTAGATGTGCCTTAAGACTAAGGATCTCTTTAAAGTCTAAGAAATCCTATGCCTAAAATGGAGGGGTTGAGAGCTCATCCTAAAAATAAGGTCAACAGCATGTGATATCAATTGTGTTATATACAGAAGGCAAATGCTATTTAACTCAAACAACACTTTATGTGAACAAATCATCTAAGGCGACTCTCTCTAATCTTATCTACTAATGGAGCTACTCCAACCTTTCCACGAATAAATTCATTTTTCATTTTATCTCTAAGAGCTAAGCCACTCATCCACCTAAGCATCCTCATCTCCATAACACCTAACTTACTTTTATGCTTATTGGTCAAATTCTGCACCATAAATCCTTGCCAATTTTACCACCATCTGAAAAAAAATTTCCCTTAAGTCTAAGTGGTACTTTTTTATCACACAATAGTCCAAATGCTTTCCTTCATTTCAACCATCCAACTTGAATCCTACTAATAGCATCCCCATCTATTTCACGATCATTTGAATAATTGACCCAATATATCTGAAACTTTCACACTTTTTAATGACTTGATCACCCAAAGTTACAACTCCACTACTATAACTTTTCTACTAAAATTACACTCCATATTATACCAATCAAGACAACCTAAACAACTACACATGCAAAATAAATAGAGATTTACCATATATGTATGAAGATTGACATCAATGTGTGCTATGAACAAGGGAGGCTGGAAACTTCCTATAAGGAAGGAGCAGGAAGCCACTTCTTCCACGGAAGAAGGCTAGACAGGGGATCGATGACTAGGAAAATGCAATCGGGGCGTGTGAGCAATTGTTGGCAAAAGTACTCATGTTTACATGAGGCTTGTCATAATGGTGAGCTTGAATGGTATCAAAGCGTGGGGAGCGAATCCGTTGAGCAGCTTGTCGGTCATGGATGGTGGGATTGCAAAATGAGATCATGGCTCGTGGGTCATTGGGTAATGAGAGGCTCAAGAAATAATAGGGTCATTCATTTATTAGCTAGTCGCCCTTTAATGACTAAGCTCTTCAGAGCTCGTCATGGCCCGCTGAGTCCAATGGCTAGCTAGTCACCCATTTAATGGGCGACTATGCCTAAATTTAATTTTTTAAAAAGTATACTTAATTTGTTAATTAAGTTTTAATTTATACCTAATTTAAAAAAAATTCCATAATAATAATAATAACATATATATAATGTGTTTATGTATATGATAATCTTCAAGAACTGGATGTATCCACTAAACATTATAATTTAGTTCATCCAATATTATTTAAAAAATAAAGCAAGTAAACCTATGCTTAAATAAAATCATGATGTTTGTTTACTAAAAAAAAAAAAGCCATTTCTTTCAACGATAATAGAGTTTACATTACACTAAATTTCTGGGTAGATTTTTCAATACTTGCATTTTCATAATTTGAATGCATTATATAATGGTTCTTAATAAATTTGCATATCTATGCATTCAAACTATTTGGGGCACCTTATGCATGACAATAAAGCTTAGAAATATTTGTTGATCAACTTAAACATTAGGCATAAATCTTAGATAAATGATACATAATATAATATTTTACAAACTTATGCCAAAATATGATCGATGAAAGTTATGCAGGGGTTGATTACTAGAATAAGTGACATGCCATAACTTAGTTGTTTATAAAAAAAAACCAGTGAAGGTGAAATCTAAAATTAAGTTTAGATTTAAAACATGCAAAGATGCTTGTTGGATTCAATAATTACTAATTAGTAGAAAATCAATATTATTTATTTATGTCATGAAGATTATATGTTAAGAAATTCAAAAATGTAGGAACTTGATAAGAGAGCTAAGATATCATTTTTTTTTTGAGTAAAGGATAATTTGAAAATTCAATACTAGTGAGTGTTGACTTCACTTTTGGAGTGAGTTCTCAACCTCCTCTTCTTATACCTAGAAACCTTCTAGACACTAAGATTTTCTTAGTCTAGATATTCAATGAACACTTAACCTAAGCCAAGAGACTTAGAAGGGTGAATCATACGATTAGGCTGCCTCAGGACTTCAGGAAAATTTACCTACCCTGTAGCCTCAACCAAAATCCAATCCAGATTCACCTTATTCAACCTACAATCAAGCTCAATTTCAAATCCAAACCCAAATCTAAATTCAAATTCCAAGCCAAATGATTGAAGACCATGATCAAATCCAAACCTGAAATCTTTCCTAAGTCATGTGAATCAACCTTCATGAACTTAGCCAAATTTTCATCCAATTCAATCCAAACTCAATTGATTTTCTTATAAATCAATTGTACCTTCAATTATCTTCTCAAATATAAATGAAATATGAATTCAAATAGCCAAAACTAAATCTAAAATCAAATCAAAACCCAATTTAAACCCTTTAAGCCATTTCCTTGAACTTGGTCAAAACACATCTAAATCAAGCCAAAATCAATGTATTTTCTCTTGAATCAATCATTCCTTCAATCATCTATCCAAATATAAATGAAACCTACAATCATCAAGTCAAACCCAACCTAGCCCATTTGACTTGAAATATTCAAATGAAACAAAACTCATTTGAATCCAAATTAATCACAATTGAATTTATATATCAATCTCAAATCCATATATAAACTCAACTAAATCAAACTCAACCCAAAATTAAGCTAACTAAATCCAATTAGCTCACTTGACCGAAAGTGGCCAATTTGACTTACATGAACCAAAATCTAATTCAATTCAAATCAAAGTGAATTAAGCCAATCCAAACTTCTTGTCATGATAGTTGATCACCCTAGGATGATCAATTGATATAAATTGGGTCAAACCAAGTCAACTGGCAGTAGGTAACCCTTTGCCTATGAACCCAAACTAGCCAAATTACAACCTAAGCCAAATCCATTGAAACCAATGATTCAAATCAACCCAAAATCAATATTTAAACATGACTTGACCTTCAATTGAGTCAAACTTAGCCCAATTGGCCCTCTTGACCCAAGTTGATCCAAATTAACATAAAGGGTTAAATTAGACTAAACCAAAATTAAATTTAAATTAAATCAAACCAAAGCATATAATCCTCTCCAAATGGTCATATGAACTTGGCCCAACTTTATATTGACCCAATTTGACTAATTGGTCAACCTGACCCGTTTTGACCCAAATGGGTCAAATTAAGCCAAACCTAACCAAATGAACTCCAAATAACATGAAATTTTGTCCAACTCACTTTTGACTCAATTCAAGTATGTCCAAATCAAATTCAATGCTAAATGACCACTCTACCCTTAGGCTAAGGATATCACTTAAGACAAAACACCCATGTAAATGATCATTTCTCTTTCTTGGCCACTTGGCACTCATCCATTGGTCCACCTGAGCTCCAAGGACACTGACCAACCTAACCCAAGAGGTGGTTGGGTCAGTCATGACTTATGGGAAGGTGAATTCACCTCACCTCTTCCCATTGAAATGCTTGGCAAGTAAGGACTCCCACTCCCCTTGCCTTGGCTACATTCTCAAACCCTCCTCAACTCAAATGAAGCCACCTAGGATGATTCCCTCCCATTTCCAACCACCCCAACCCATAGACATCCACCAGGGGCCAAAAATCACCATTAGTGAGGGATTTTGGCCAAAACCAAATACAAGAAAATAGAAGCCTGATAATTTCTCCTCCTGGACTCATTTCACTCCCCAGAGCTCCCAAACTAACTAGCAACCATTCCCTCTTTATTTTGGAGTGAAAACCATCAAAATCAAGTGGATTTTGGCGAGGAAGGGTGGCCATTGGTGGATACATCATTTCAAAGGAGGAAAAGGTCTAGATCCATTCCAAAGCTTCTTCTTTCATTCAGGAGCGTGCTTGGATCATCACCGTCGCCAGAAATCATCCCTGGTGAGGTAATTTTCAAGAACCGTACCCGGCCTTAGGAGAGCTTTGTTTGTGATAATTTTTTATGTGATTTCAGGAATTTCCTTAGATAACCTTTGTATTCTTTATTTTATTTGGTTCCAATACGAATATAGAAGATTTTTGGTGTGAATCGATGCAAAAATGAGCCAATTCGGATGAGATTTCATTCAAATTTCACAAAAATCCCAAGAAACCCATCAGTTTGCACCATTCTTCTCTTTATGCGGCTCTCATCCCGGAACGGAAATATGATTTCACGCTAGATCCGCACATTTTTGACCCTCAAATCATGCATATTTGATCTGGACCATCCGATCCATGATCGGACAGTCCAATTTGAATCGTGCACCCTCTCTCCTTTTCCCACTCATTTGCGACTGACACAGTGCAAAACCAATCACGGTCTTTATGCAAAAGCGTGTGCTAATCACATGTCACCTCATGGCCGAGTTACTCATGTGGTTATTGACCTCACTTTTTGAGTGAGATTTCAACTTCTTCATCTTAGACATAGGACTCCTCTAGTCACTAAGAGTTCCTTAGTCTTAAGACACTTCTAGTGATTAGGTGAACACTTAACCTAACCCTAGATACTTAGAAGAGTTAGACATATGAATAGGTTATGTCTTAGGGGTATTTAGAAAACTTGCCTACCCTATAGCTTGAACCAAATCCTTATTTCCTTCTTTCAAGTCAAACTTTAAATTCAAATATATTCCAAATCAAATATTAAATCAATTTCAACTTAATTGATTTTCACAAATCTTAAATCAATTCCAAAATCTTTCCTAAGCCATTTTGATTTCATCGTATGGACTTAGTGCAAATCAAATCCAAATCACTCCAAATTCAAGAGATTTTCTCATAACCCATTTATATTTTCATTTATATTCACAAATATAAATGAAATATAAATTTAATTAACCAAAACCAAATTCAAAACTCAAATCCAAACTCAAAAGATTTTCTCATAACCCATTTATATTCTCATTTATATTCACAAATATAAATGAAATATAAATTCAAATAACCAAAACCAAATTCAAAACTCAACTTAAATCCAACTCATACTCTTTCAAGTTAAATCCTTGAACTTAACCAAACCAAATTCAAATCACTCCAAATTCAAAAGATTTTCTCATAACCCATTTATATTTCCATTTATATTCACAAATATAAATGAAATATAAATACAAATAACCAAAATTAAATTCAAAACTCAAATCCAAACTCAACTTAAATCAACTCATACTCTTTCAAGTCAAATCCTTGAACTTAACCAAACCAAACTCAAATCACTCCAAATTCAAAAGATTTTCTCATAACCCATTTATATTCTCATTTATATTCACAAATATAAATTAAATATAAATTCAAATAACCAAAACCAAATTTAAAACTCAAATCTGAAACTCAACTTAAATCCAATTCATACTCTTTCAAGTCAAATCCTTGAACTTCACCAAACCAAATTCAAATCACTCCAAATTCAAAAGATTTTCTCATAACCCATTTATATTCTCATTTATATTCACAAATATAAATGAAATATAAATTCAAATAACCATAACCAAATTCAAAACTCAAATCCAAATCTAACATATACCCTTTCAAGTAAAATTCTTGAACTTAACCAAATCATTCTCAAATCATTCCAAACCTTTGGATTTTCTCTTCAAACAATCATTCCTTCAATCACATGCCCAAAAATAAACATAAACTATAATCATCAAATCAAATCAAACTAACCAAAATCAAACCCATGTTCATCCTTTGTTCATCCTTTGAACTTGGAATTATCAAATGAATCAAAACCCATTTGACTCCAAATCACTTACAATTGGATTTATATTTCAATCATAAGTCCATATGTGAGTTCAACCAAACTTGAATCAAGCCTTGATCAAGCCAATCGACCCACTTAGGCTCACGTGACCCAAAGTGACCTAAAGCACTTTTTTGAGCCAAATTCTAATCCAACCCAAATTGGATTGAACTAAGCCCATCTAAGCCTCATTGTGAGCAACAATTATCTTAGTATGATCAATCACTCAAATTGGGTCAAATCAAGTCAAACCTAGCCTTTGACCAAGTCAATATTTAGCCCAAATGAAACCCAAACTAGCCAAAATCCACCATAGGCCAAATTGATTGAAACCATTGATCTAAACCAATTCATAATCAATGATTGAACTGAACAAGCCATCAATTGAGCTAAACCAAGCCTAATTGGCCACTTGATCTAAGTAGACCCAAGTTGACCTAAAAAGTCAAAATGGGTCAAATCTTGATCTAAGCCAAATTGATTGCAACCAATGGGTCAAATTCATTCTAAATCACTTGAGAACTTGAGCTTTAATTGGCCAACTAAACCCAACCTAGCCCAATTGACCATGAACTCAACTTGACTTAAAAGGCCAAATCAACTTGAAATCAAACCAAACCAAAATTGATTGAAACCAAAGCTTGAAAAATATTTCAAATGATCAATCAAGCCTAAACCAACCCATGACCAAACCCAATTGGGTCAAATGGGTCAAATGGGTCAAATTGTTCAACTAGACCCATTTGACCTAAATGAACCTAAATGAACCAAAAACCAAATATAAATCAAATTGAACCAAACCAATGACACACAGAGGCTCCAAATGATCATCTGAACTTGACCTAACCCATGGTTTGACCTAATTTGACCAATTGGTCAACCTAACCCAAATTGACCCATTTTGACCTAAATGGGTCAATTGAATCAATTCAAATCAAATGAACTCCAAATCACTTGAAATTTGCCCGACCTATTTTTAAATCATCTCAAATTTGCTCAATTCAAAGATCAAGGCCAAATGACCATTTTACCCCTAGGTCAAAGGGTATCCTATGGTCAAATTCACTTGGAATTTGGCCATATTTTCATGGCCACTTGGCATCTATCTAGTGGTCCATTTGGACATCAAAGGCAGTGGTGAACATGAACCAATCACCTTGGGTCAGCCATAACCCAACCCAAGGCCAAACTGACCCCTCCAATGCAAATTGAACACTTGGATCACCTCCTACACTCACCTAGCACATGGACACTCCCTCTCCTCCACTCCTCTGCCTAAAATGAACCACATGGAGTGCCAAACAGCCTAAACAACCCAACCAATCAAAGCAATTGATCAAAATGGCAAAGCTAGCCTCGGCTGCCTGATCCAAATAAGAGGAGATATACTCCCCCCTCATTCTAACTCAAACCAGAGACACTGAATTCAATTGAGCCCTAGGAACCCTAAGCAAGCTTCTCCAAGCCTTGGTAAGCATTCCCGAGCTCCCCCCATTTTCCCCTTCTTAGTTTTGCTCAAGCCAAAATAAGGAGGTAATTCCAAACTCTAATTCATCCAATTCTCCACCAAACCCAAATTCACTTTGCAAGCACCATCAAGGGGGCTAGCCGAGTTCACCCAAGGTGTTTCCCAAGTCTCCAAGCCACAAGGGGACTTCGATCAAAGTTATTTGCCATTGAAGGAGTTTGATCAACCAAGATGTCCACTTCAAATCAAGCCTTGATACTTTCAACAGGGCTTCATCTCTACTAGACAAAGCTATCTCCTTTGTTGGAAGCGTGATAGCCTCTATCGAGTTATTATTCAAAATTGATCCTAAGTTGAAAAATGCTTGGTCTTTTGTGAAGGGAATTGTAATTTAATTCGATCTTAGCCATTGGATCTCTTGCATGTGCTCTTCTGAAGGTGTGGGTTGAGTTTGAACTCCATCCGAGCTTAGTGAGCTCAGATCAAGGGACAATCGACGATGGCATCCGTCTCGCTCAGGAGGAGATAAATCATACACCATCCATCCCACATGTTTTGGATGGACGGTTGTGATTTAATCACGTTAGATATCTGATTTAAGCCCTTTAGAACCATGGGATTAATCCTGGTCATCTGATCCTTGATCGGATGACCGAGGGGAAAGCGTGATGCACCACCAGCTGACATGGCATGCGATGTGATAACTTAAATAACCAATCCCATGTCGCGTGCACGTCGCGTTAGTAGTCCACATGGCACCGATGAGATTAGTTAATTAATTAAGCTATTTTAATTATCCATTAATCACATAAACTTCATCAAATCATAATTAAATGTACAAAAATCCAAAAATAATAAAGATGGCTCATATTAAAGGTATTTCAAAGGGGAATCCAATAAAATTATTTCTAATTGATTTTAAATAGTGAATTTTTTTGAATTAGGGTTTAATTAAAATTTTAATTACCTTAATTACTCCCTAATTACCTAATTAATTAACTCCAAATTTCTCAGACAAGTTTAGTGGGATGACTTCTGCCTCCCTTAATTTTCTTGGAATTTATTAATGAGTTAATTAAGAAAATTAATCAATGAACCCCTAATCACCCCCCTTAATGTAATTAAGAGTAATTAAGCATATTAATAGTGATTTAATCCCTTAATTGATATAATTAAACATTATTTGAGTAAAGAGGAGGTTTATGGAATAGGTTTGGGATGTTTTCCCTAAGTTATTCCCTAAACCCCCTTTTTTTCTTAATCCAAACATATTTAAAGATTAATTCACTAATGATCTACTTAATTAGTCTAATCAAACTTTCAAAACCAATCTAGAGTTAATCAATCTCTTATTGGGTAGATCCTTAGGTGTTCAAAAGCTTAAGGTAAGTTTGAGAAAATCATATCCAACTCACATGTGAAAGGTTATGAAAGTACTTAATGAAAATCCTTTAGCTTAATTAATCAATAATTGTGATCCAATTGTATTAGGCCCCTTTATTTCTTAGGTGCATTACTGATTTAAATTCTATGTGATTGCATATCATATGTTGGCTCATAATTATTTGATTAATTATGTTAAAGTGGTATAGGTAAGGGGTAATTAATGGATTTAATTCACCCCTTGACCTAAATAAAACATAAAATTGACCTAATTATTCTAAAATTAACCTAAATCCATTCACACATGGAGAAATGGGTTAGGACCAGCAAACTCTTTCTCATAAATCATTTTCAAATCAAATCCAAAAATAATAATCTCTTTAAAGAATGTTGATTCACTTTAAATAATCTTACTTCATAGGATTATCTTTAGGAATTAATTAGGGTGAATGAAGTCATATGCTTACATCACTTTATTTCTTTCCAAGCATGCTAAATGTTGTTTGCCACATAAAATCATGCATTCATATCTTTTGAAAAATCAATTAAATAAAATATTTCATTTATGTCAAATTGCATGTTTTGGCTAAAGTAAGAATATGAGTGGCTATGATCACTATTAAATCAAAAATCATTTTCAAAACTTATAAATCAAAGATTATAAATGAGGTGATGCTACTTATAAATACTTATAAGCTTGCATGTGATTATAGCATAAGATGTGTATTATGTGATTTTCTTCTCTTCTCTTAACATGGATTTGAATAGGATTTGCAAAGTCTATAGTTCATTTGAAAAGAACATAACAGTTACTTAAATCTATTCCTATATACTTTTATGTTATGACTTAAGAAGGATCCTCACATTACACATGTAAATTATACAACAAAATCAAACACAAAATCTTTTGCATGATTCTTCATCCATTTATTTCTTTTTGTACATTTTCATGTATTTAAGAAAAGTGGTATATTAGTCTGGACATCCAGGGTTGTGAGGCTTTAAGTAACCCCAAGTAGGTCTTGTACCTTACACCCTTAGTGTAGAAAATAATGGTGTCATACTCACTTATGTCTTTTATACATATAGATGTGCATTTAGCTAATGGATAAAAGAATCCCTCTCTTTTTTACATAATAAATAAAACATGCATTCATGGAACTTCCAAATTTCCAAATCATATCCCTTAGCATTCATCATCAAGGTGTGCTAAAATTTGCATTGCATGTATAGGTATGCTTAGGATTTATTCATATGCATGGTGTGCATGTTGGAAAGAAATAAATTATTGTGTGTTATGTGATAGTAATTCACCTTAATTAGTCTTAAGATGTCTTTCTTATTGAATAGGGCTATTTAGAGCAAATTTAAACTTAGGGTTAATTAAAACACATAATAAAATATTCACTAAAGAAAAATCATTAATGAATCTACCATAGAAATTACTTAAGGTAGGGATGAAAGAGAAGTTCTCTTCTCTTTTCTTCTCTTTACAATTTTTAGTAACTAAATGTAGGTTCATTCAAACCAAATAAAATCATCAAATAAAATTCACAAATTAACTAAATCACTTAAAAAGAAATCACCCTCTAAGTTGAACCCTTCACACTTAGAAAATTCCAACTTTAAAGCCTAGCTAAGTCATGCCACACAAGCCTTAAATGGCACACACATTAGGCTAAGTCACCATTTTTAGCTCTATGTTAGGATAGTGCATGGTTTGATGCCTGATTTTATTTTGTGATGTAATATTTTTAGACTAGATGTTAGGGTCCATGTGCGTAGACTAGATGATAGGATGATCTTAATCTAATCATGTCTTCTACAGGGGATTGTGCTTAAGGAGCATTATAATAAAAATATAAATTCTTTTGTTGTGTAGGTAGCTTATACCTCTAAGCATGATCCAAACTAGGACAGGTGGACTTGGTTACCCATGTGTGGTGTGCTAAGTCCAAATTATTCATATAACTGCTTGAGTTATGTGGTATGTTTAGCTAATCTCTATTTTACAGGTTTAGTTAGATTTATCTTTCCCATTTTGATGTAAATTTTACAATTAAGATTTAGAATGAATGTTATGGTGGAAGTAATGTGAACATTGGTCATAAGACCATGTCTTATGTACCAAGTGAAGCCTTAGAGCAAACCACATCTCAAGATGAAAATAAAAGGAAGCAAAGAGTGAATAAAGAAAGAAATGAAGAATGAAGAAACGAAGAAATGAAGAAATGAAGAATGAAGACCCCCATAACATGAATTTTTTTTAAATTATAATTTTTTATTTATAATCTAGGTTGTATAAGGGCAGCTGCTACCCATATTTCTTTTCAGTTGTGCAGTGGTACCCGACCACATTAGCCTCTTATTCTTTTTCACAAGCTTTATAAAATTATTTGATATTTGTTTAGCTTATGCATTAGAAATGGTATGATTTTCCTAGTTTTTTAATAGCTTGAAAGTTATTGAATGGCCTAGATGCAAATAGACTCTTAGGAAAAAATAATTTTCTACCCAATTAATCAACTCAAAATTAAAATTAAATAACTCATAACCTCACCTGAAGCTTATAAATCAAGATAATAAAAGATTTAGCAACCCCTTAGTTGGATGTTGTATGTCTCACATCATGCATAAAAATTATATTTCTTCACCCTTACTAATGGAGGGCTTCCACCTTTGCCAAAGAAAATGGCTTGACCTTTGAGAGCCATGGTGGAAACACACCTCCTTCTTACTAATTTTGGCCCAAAACCAATTTTCTCATGCATTAGGCATATGAAATCCCATAGCTTGTGTTAAATAAAAATGTCCAAAAAATGAAAATAAAACTTAACAAAATTTGAATTAGATTAAATCATTTATTCATGCCCTTCATGATCTAGTCTCTTAGGGAGCATGTTTAAGGATTTAGTATCCTTTCTAAATAAACAACAACCTAGCTATCTTGCAAAACATAAGACCTGCCTACATGTATTTAAAATTGTAGGATGAGTTAGTTAACGGCCACCCCCAAGTGATTGTAAGTCCAACAGTCGGGTGGTTTATCTTCTCTTGTGGAGATAAACTATATACCATTTTTGCCTTAGATTTAGGTCATGCCTTGGCCCTTGCCAAAGCTCCCTAGATTTAGGATTCGAGGTCGTTATTTCCCTTTGTGGGCTACAAGCATAAATCCTCACGCCTTATGCATTTTCATGATCTTATATTATGAAATTGTAAGCCTTAGATTTCTAATAAAAATTCAACTCAAACATATAATTCTTCTCAAATTTCAAAAATATAAAGCCAAACCATAGGATAATTTGGGATGCTCACTAGGTTTCCTAGCATCATGAGCATCCCCTACTCATCTCCCTTTTGTCTCGATAATAACTCCCACCTTTTGATCCCACTTGATTTTCTAAAAATAACCAATTTATTGATAGTCTTATCTTTGAAATCTTTGGAGATAATGACCATTTACCTTAATTGAGAGTATTCTTAATAAATCTCATTTCTTAGGATGTAATTACCTATTGGGGCTTCCCTTCATAGGGAACTTAATGAACTCAATTTAAAATAAACCCTACTTTAATTTTCCATATAATGTATGGGAAAAATCTCTGGTACTTTCGAAGACCCATTATCCTTAGGAGTCCTTATTAGGTGATTAGGTCCATTATAGGATGGTGACTTCTGCCTCTCGAGATAGTACATCATTCCTCAATATCATATCTAATCACCTAATAAGTACATCTACAGATCTACGTGGTGTCCCAACAATACACAATATATTTTTTTATTTTTTCAAATTCCCCGAAGAGTTTGAAAAATAAAAACACCACATGTGCTTACTGGGATAAGTAGGAAATTCTGCAATTTTTTAAAAAATTATTTAAATCACTTGAAATTTCAAAATTCATAGAAAATAAAATACGTAACAAAAAATTACAAACAAGGGCTCATTGGATTCGTCTTTCTAAGAGAAATCCAACAAACCTAAAATACCCTAATTTCACAGAATAGTTTGAGCTTAATTTAAGTTTTAGTAAAACTCAAATTTCATTAAGTAAATAAAAAATATACATTAGATTGATTTAAAATTTTCAAAGATTAAAGTTGAGCTAAAAATCTACCTACTATAAACATTTCAAGTCAAAATGATTTCTGGATTGGGAGATTTTGCATTTTGAAGTTCAAATAATTAAAATAAATTAATGGACTTTATAAAAATCATGAAAAATCATTTAAATCAATTAAACTTTGAAAATTACAACAAATCATAGAAAAATCATAAAAATGCAAGTAAATATTCATTTTGAAGGTATTTTAGAGGAGATTCAATTAAAATTGATTCTAATTAATTTTGGATTATAAATAAGACTTAATTCAGTTTTAATTGAAAACTTAATTAGCTTAATTATTCTCTAATTATCCAACTAATTAATCCCAAACTTTTTGAAGTTAAATAATGGGATGAACTTTACCTCCCATAATTTTCTTGGGATTTATTGCTTGGTTTATTAGGAAAATTAGTTATCTTAATATTAATTACTTTCTTAGTTAATTAAGCAATTAATTAATATTCTAAATAGCAAGAAAAATTATTAATTAAGCTTATTAACCATTGTGAAATAGTGAATGGACATGGGGAATGAGATTGGGACCCCTTTCCCAATCTTTTCCCTAAGTCCATTTCACTTGAATGGAAATTAATTAATTTGGGATTAATTGATGGTTCTATTCAATAATTAATTTGCTTAATTAATCAATTTGAAACTATAATCACATGGAATCTTAATTAATGAAATCTTTGGTAGCCACTTAGGTGTTCAATAACCTAAGTGAATCCTAAGAAAATTATAATTAGCCCACATGTGTGGGAGAATTATAAGAGTACTTAATTGAGTTTCTTAACTTAATTAATCACTAATTATGACCAATTGCATTAGGCCTCTTTCATTTCTTAGGTTCATTGTTGATTTAATTTCCAATGTTTGTGCATATCATGTTGGCTCATAATTACTTAGTTAATTAAATTAAGGCAACATAAGTAAGGGTTAACTAATGGATTTAATGCATAATACAACCTAATTAATCTATAAAATCAACTTAATTACATTTTATTAAACCAAATTAATTCTCAAACATGAGAATGGGTTTAGGATCAACAAACTTCTTTTCACATTTTTTAAATCAAATCAAACATGAATTCAAAAAAAAAAAGATAAATAAAAAGCCTTGGTTTTCTTTAAATGGTTATATTTTAGATGATTGTCCTTAGGAATTAATTTGGTTGAATGGGATCATGTATTTTATGTTATTTATTCCTTTCTAATCAAATTAAATGTTGTATGTCATTTGATTCATTCAATCATCTTTTCCAAAAAAAATTAATTAAATCAAATGGTTTCCTTTATGTCAAGCTTGCATGTGTTGATTTAATTTAAATATATGTGAGGCTATTATCACTATTAAATCTAAATATATTTTTCAAAAGCTTATAAACAAATGATTATATATGTTATGAATGCTAGTTATGAATATATAGAACATGCATATGATTATAGCCTAAGTATATGGAATGAAGCTTTCTTTTTTTAATTCATATGTAGTTTTACATGTACTTGAATGTTAATAAGTATATAGTCCAGACATCCCTGAATACAAGACTTTAGTTAGCCCCAATGAGGTCATTTGATTACCTGACTTTCCTAGTTAATAGTGACACATACTTATTTAATTTTATTTACATGTATCTCTACATTAGAATTTGGATAGAACTTTAATCCCTATGCATAAACATTTCAATTGAATAAAAATACAAGTTTTGCATGATTTTTCATTCTTGTAGTCATTTGTACATTCATGTGTATTTAAGAATAGTGGGTATATCTAGTCTGGACATTCTTGAGATGCATGGCTTTAAGTAACCCCATGGAGATCTTTACCTCACTCCCCTAGTTTAACAATGACGAAGTATCCACTTAAAACTTTTATACATGTATATGTGCATTTAGCTAATGAATGAAAATCTCCTTTTCAACTTTAGCATACATGTATAAATAATTCAATTGAAAAAATACAACTTTTGCATAATTTTCCATTCTTGTAGTCATTTGTACATTCATGTGTATTTAAGAATAGTAGGTATATCTAGTCTAGAAATTTTGGGGATGCATAGCTTTAAGTAGCCCCAAGTAGGTCTTTACCTCACTCCCTTGATTTAACAATGGTGAAGTACTTGCTTAAAATTTTTATACACTTGTATGTGCATTTAGCTAATGAATAAAATCTCCTTTTCAACTTTAACTCACATGTATAAATAATTCAATTGAAAGAAAAATAACTTTTGCATGATTTTTCATTCTTGTAGTCCTTTATACATTCATGTGTATTTAAGAATAGTGGGTATATCTAGTCTAGACATTTCGGGGATGTAAGGCTTTAAGTAGCCCCAAGTAGGTCTTTACCTCATTCCCCTGGTTTAACAATGGTGAAGTACTTGCTTAAAACTTCTATACATTTATATGTGCATTTAGCTAATGAATAAAAATCTCCTTTTTAACTTTAGCTCACATGTATAGATAATTAATTGAAAGAAATACAACTTTTGCATCATTTTCCATTCTTGTAGTCATTTGTACATTCATGTGTATTCAAGAATAGTGGGTATATCTAGTCTGCACATTCCAGGGATGCAAGGCTTTAAGTAGCCCCAATGAGGTCTTTACCTCACTCCCCTAGTTTAACAATGGAAAAGTACTTGCTTAAAACTTTTATACACTTGAATGTGCATGTAGCTAATGAATAAAAATCCCATTTTTTACAAAATACACATATGCATCTTTCATTTAAAGTGTGCTAAAACAAATATATTGCATGTGTAGGTATACTTAAAATTTAATATCATATGCATGTTACATGTGATGGAAAGGAATGATTTAGCATGTGTCATGTGATAGTATTCCAATTAGATTAATCTTAAGAAGCCTTTCACATTGAATAGAATTATTTAAAGAGAATCTAAACTTAGGATTAATCTAAAATGTGTAATAAGCCATTCACTAAAGAGAATCAAATTAAACCAACATGCTTTAGAAAGTGGCTTAGGGTAGGGATGAAAGAGGGCAACCTCTTTTCTTCTCTTTATAACACTTAGTTGCTAAGTGTAGGCCATATGAAACAAAAGAAAATACTAAGTAAAATTCTCAAATCAATTAAATCACTTTAAATAAAATCAACCTCTTATGATTAAACATCCTTTCACACTTAAAAAATCTTAACCTTAATGTATAGTTAGGACATACCACACAAGCCTTAATACACACACATTAGATTAAGTCACAACTTCTAGCTTTATGTTAGGACGGTGCATGATGTGATGTATGTTTTATTTTATAATATAATATTTTAGACTGGATGTTAGGGTGTATGCTTCGTAGACTAAATGGTAGGTCGTGATTAGCCTAATCATATATTCTATAGGAGATTATGCTCAAGGGGCTGATTAAAAATAAATATAAATGCTCTCTTTGCAGGTTTCTTAAGCTCCTAAGCATAATCCAAGTTAGGACAGGTGGGCTTTATTACCCATGTGCAGGGTGCTAAGTCCAAATTATGATATAATTGCTTGAGGTTATATGTATGTTTAGTTAACACTTATTTTGTAGGTGTAGTTAGATTTATTTTTCTTATTTTTAATGTAATTTTGCATTAATAATTAGGATTAGTGCTATGGGGGGATAAGGATGAACATTTGCTAGAAGGCTTTGTTCTAGGAGGCCATGTGATGCCTTTGAAGTGGAGTAAATCAAATAAAATGAAGATATAAAGATGAAGACATGAAGCATGAAGAATGAAGACACCCATAACATTCATTCATTATAATTGTAATTATTCTTTAATTTTCTAGGTTGTGTAAGGGTAGAGCTTGGCTACCCATCTTTTCTTTTTCAGGTTATACAATGGCACCCGACTGCACTGGCCTTTTATTCTTTTGCGCTAGTTATAAAATCATTTGATGTTATGTTTAGCTTGTGCATTAGAAATTACATGCCTCTTCATAGTTTCTTTATGATTGATTCTTTAATGTGTGGCTTGGATGCGATTAGGCTCTTAGAGAAAAATAAATTTTCTACCCAACGATAACTCATAACTAAAATTTTCTACAACTCATAATCTCACCATAAAGCTTAGGCATTAAACAAGATAATTAAAAGATTTAGCAACCCCTTAGCTGTATGGTTGTATGTCAAATATAATGAATACACCTTCTATTACTCTTGCAAAAAAATGAGGGCCTCCATTCTTACATGCATGGGAACTGCTTGACCTATGAGAGCAACTCCTACTAACAGAGCTTCACCCTCTTCTCTTCTAATTTGGTCAATAGTCCATTTCATCATGCATTTAGACATATGAAAATCCTAAAGCCTTTGTCAAAATGAAGTGTCAAAATTGAAATAAAATTTAAAAATATTTTGCATTAGATTAAGTCATTTCTCATACCACTCATGCTCTCGTCTCTTAGGGAGTGAGTTTAAGGACTTTAGTTTCTTTCTAAATAAATAACAGTACAATTATCTTACAAAATCATATGACTTACCTACATGATTTTAAAGCATAGAAGGAGTTAGTTGGCAGCAACTCCAGGCAGTTATAAGTTCAATAGTTGAGTGGTTTACTCTCTCTTATGGAGATAAACCATTGCCCATTTTTGCTTAGATTTAGGTCATTCTTTAGTTCTTCCTAAAGCTCTCTAGATTTAGGATCCGATGTAGCTATTTTCTTCGGCCTACAAGCATAAATCCTCACCTCTTATGTATTTCACAACCTTATGTTGGCAGATTATAAGCCCTACCAATCTAATAAAATTTCAACTCAAATAAATAAATCTCTTCAACTTCAAACATATAAAGCCCGAGTATATGATAGGTTGGAATGCTCACTAAGTTTTCTAGTATTATGAGCATTCCCTTCTCATTTCTTTTGGCTTCTATAATAAGACTTCTCCTTGAGTTTTCCCACTTGATTTTCTAATACAAATAATCTTTTGATAGTTTAGCCATGAAATCTTTGGAGACTTTAATTAAGAGTATTCCTAAGGTATTTCATTCCTTAGGATATACTTAACTATGGGGGCTTGCCTCCATATAACTTAATGGATCCAGCTTAAAATAAACCCTACTTTACTTTTCTATGTAAAGTAGGGAAAAATCTCTCATATATTCGAAGACCCATCATGCCTTAAGAGTCCTTATTAGGTAATTAGTTCATTATAGGGTGATGATTTTTATCTTTGAGATAATGCATCTTTCCTTAATGTCATACCTGATCCTTTCAATAAGTACCCATAAGATCTACGTGGTGTCCCACATTTTAAAAATAAACACCACAGTGAGATGAATGGATTTTTATACAAAATTTCTGAGAGAGTATAATTATTGGGGGTGGCTTGAACATGTAGGTTTAAATAAATATTCCATAAGAGGATTCAATGATGATTTGGAGGAAAAAATAGATATCTAATGGAAGAAGTCATACACTACTTTATATGATCATATGAATTTACAATATCAACCACCTACTTTATGAAATCAAAATAATAATTAATTTCTTACAATACTAGGGCCACCAAATATCAACAACACATCATTAGACTTGGAAGAAAAGAAAAACTTTTGGCATAATGTAAGCTAATTCTAACAAAAAGTTTGATAATATATCATAAAGTAATAGTTCTAAATTTAATCTTAAAGGCATTAAAAATTGATTAAAAGAATAGCACGCCTAGATTAAGATGATGTAACTTACAAGGTAGGAAATAGTTAATTTTTAGATAAAATGTAAATAATTGTAAATATAAATTTTAGTCAAGTCACTTTAAGTAGAAAAAATTGGCTAGTGCTATTAATAAGATTTTCATAAAAAAAATTTAAGAATCTTAAAGATGTATATTATGCATAAGAAGATTTTATATTGAAGTACAAATGCACATTATATATGTATGAGCAAGGTGCAAGTGATGATCTATCTTCGAGCACGATGGGTTAAGTTGAAATTGAATCAAAATCAAATTCAACTCCATAGTGGAGTTCAAAACCAACTCAAAATTGAGTTGAGTCAAATATCAACTAGTTGCAAGTGATTACAAAATTTATACAAATGTGGAACTATAGGACTTAGATGTGGAAGTTATACCAATCATTCACCTCTGAACTCGATTATGTCAATTTTGAGGATCTTATTTTTTTAAATTTTGAAAGACAAAAGGGAAACTTTGACTATAATGTTGACTAATCAATCAAAAAACTATTCTAAACCTTCTTCGATCCTACAAAGTATGTCAATTGATTTGATGCTTTGATTGAATCATATATCTTAAATGTGGAATTCTGATGATGCCAAGAAAAGTTGTCTAGTTATGTATGGTTGATTCATTAATAAAAATTAATATGATGAAGATTAATAGATTGATGGATAACAATTATATAATCTACTAAAATTTGATGCATAACTAGTTTCAAATGTGCATATAAAGATTAATATTGTTAATTTCTACTTTGGAATTGTGGTGTTTATTTTTTGGATGTATGGGGGACACCACATAGATTTGAGGGGGTACTTATTGAACTGATCGGGTATTATATTGAGGTATGACATATCTCGAAAGATAAAGACGTCACCCTTCAATGGACCTAATCACCTAATAAGGACTCTTAAGGCATGATGGGTCTTTGAATATACCAAAAAATTTTCCCCTACTTTACATAGATGCATAAAGTAGGGTTTATATTAAACCAAGTTCTAAAGTTCTCTATGGGGGCAAGCTCCCATAGTTAATTATATCCTAAGGAAGGTGAACTCCTTAAGAATACTTTCATTTAAAGTAAGCAATTATTATCTTCAAAGATTTCAAGGTAAGACTATCAATAAATTAGTTATAATGGAAAATCAACGGAAAGATCAAGGAGAAAACTTATTATCGAAGCCAAAGGAAATGAGTAGGGAATGCTCATGATACTAGGAAACCTAGTGAACATTCTAATATATCCTATAGTTGGGCTTTATATGTTTGAAAATGAAGAGAACTACTTGTTTGATTTGAATTTTATTAGATTAATAGGGCTTATAATCCACCAACACAATGTTATGGAAAAGCCTAAGATGTGAGAATTTATGCTTATAGCCCAAAGAAAACAATAATCTCAGATCCTAAATCTAGAGAGCTTTAGCAAGTGCTAAAGCACAACCTAAATCTAAATAAAGATGGGTAGATAGTTTACCTCCACAAGAAAGAGTAAACTACCTGACTGCTGGATTTATAACCACATAGAGTGGCAGCCAGCTAACTCCTTTTATGCTTTAAAACCATGTAGGCAAGTTTTATGATTTTGCAAGATAATTGGGTTGTTATTATTTAAAAGAGACTAAAGTCCTTAAACCCACTCCCTAAGAGACTAGAGCATGAGTGGTATGCAAATATTTTCAATTTTTATTTGATTTTTGACACTTCATTTTGGCAAAGGCAATAGGATTTTGTATGCTTAAATGCATGATGAAGTAAGTTATGGGCTAAATCAAGAGAGAAGATGGTGAAGCTTCATCGTAGGGTTGCTCTCACAGGTCAAGCAGTCCCTATATGTGTAAGGATGGAGGCCCTCATTTTGCAAAAGTGATATAATATGATATGCATGGTGTGAAACATACAACATTTAGCTAAGGGGTTGTTAAATGTTTTAATTATCTTGATTTAATGCTTAGGCTTTATGTGAGATTATGAGTTATTTAGAAATTTAATTATGAGTTGTAGTTAGGTAGAAGATTTATTTTTTTTCTAAGAGCCTAATCGAATCTAGGCCACACATTAAGATATCATTCATAAAGAAACTATGAAAAGGCATGTCATTTCTATTTTACAATTTTAAACATAACATCAATCAATTTTATAAATATAACATAAAAGAATAAGTGGCAGGTGTGGTTGGGTACCGCCATACAACCCAAAAAGAAAATGGGTAACTGAGCTATACCCTTATATAACCCAGTATATGAAATAATAATTACAATTTATAAATAATAAATGTTATGGGAGGTCTTCAAACCTTCAAGTCTTCATGTCTTCATGTCTTTTCTCCTTTGATTTGGTAGGCTTCAAGGCATCACATGGCACCCCCGGATAAAGCCTTGCCAATGTTCATCCTTATCCCCTCATAACACTAATCTTAATTTTTAAAGCAAAATTATATTAAAAATAGGAAAAGTAAATCTAACTACACCTGCAAAATAAGCATTAGCTAAATACACATACAACCCAAGCAATTATATTTGTAATTTGGACTTAGCACCCTGCACGTGGGTAACAAAGTCCACATGTCTTAACTTGGATTATGCTTAGGGGTTTAAGCAACCTACAAAAGAGAGCATTTATATTTATTTTAAGCACCTCTTAAGCATAATCCCCTATAGAAAACATGATTAGGCTAATCACGACCTAATATCTAGTCTACGAAATATACACCCTAACAACAGTCTAAAATAATACATCATAAAATAAAATATATATCACACCATGCACCGCCCTAATATAAAGCTAGAAGTGGTGACTTAATTCTAATGTGTGTGTATTAAGGCTTATGTGGTATGTCCTAACTAGGCATTAAGATTATTATTTTTGAAGTGTGAAAGAATGTTTAATCATAGAAGGTTGATTTCACTTTAAGTGGTTTAATTGATTTGAGAATTTTACTTAGTATTTTTTTTTTTTCATTTCATTTGACTTACACTTAGCAACAAAGAGTTATAAAGAGAATAAAAAGAGAGAATTGCTCTCTTTCATCCCTATCTTAAGTCATTTCTAAAGCATGTTAATTTGATTTAGTTCTCTTTAGTGAATGACTTATTACACATTTTAAATTAATCCTAAGTTTAGGTTCACTTTAAATAATCCTATTCAATATGAAAAACATCTTAAGATTAAATTTATTGAATTACTATCATATGACATATGTTCAATCATTCCCTTCCATCACATAACATGCATATGATTAAGTCCTAAGTATACCTACACATACAATATATTTTAGCACACTTAAATGATATATGTGAGTATGCACATTTAAAGTTTATATTTTTTTTTCTATTTGATTGAATTAATTTTATCATATTAATTTAAAGTTCTATCTAAATTCATATACAAAAATACATAAAGATGAAATTAAACAGGTACGTGTCATTGTTAACTAAGAAAGTGTGGTAATCAAATAACCTCCTTGGGGCTAGCTAAAGCCTTATATCCCCGTGATGTCCAGACTATATACCATTTGCATTCAAACCATATGTAAATTTCCATACATGAATATAAGAAAGAGAACTCCAAATCACATGATCAATTAATTCAATCATTTGAAAAATTATGGATGCATGTATATTTGATAAAAGAAAAGGGGTTCTAATTCCATAATTAAATACACACACACATGTATAAGAGAGATAAGCTAGTACATGCCATTGTTAATTAGGGAAGTGAGGTAATCAAATGACCTCCTTGGGGCTACTTAAAGCATCATATTCCTGCGATGTCTAGACTAAATATTTACTTTTCTCAAATACATATGGATGTATACATAAATATAGGAAGAAAAACCATGCAAAAGTTGTATTTTTGATTGAAACATTTATGCATATGAAGTAAAGTCTTATCCAAATTCTAGTATTGAAATATATAAGAATGAAATCAAATGGAGTATGTGTCGTTGTTAAACTAGAGAAGTGAGGTAATCAAATGAACTCCTTGGGGCTAAAGCCTCAGATTCTGGGATGTCTATATATAAATTAACATTCTTACTTACATAGATCAATACATGAATAGAAGAAAGGAAGCTTCACTTCATACACTTAAGCTATAATCACATGCATCTCCTATATATTTGTAACTAGCATTCATAGCATATGTAATCATTCATTTATAAACCTTGGAAAATACATTTGGATTTAATAGTGATAATAGTCACACATATATTAAATTAGATCAACACATGCAAGCTTGACATAAAAAAAATCATTTGATTTAATTAATTTTGCAAAAGATGAATGCATGAATCAAATGACATACAACATTTAATATGATTGGAGAGGAATAAATAAACATAAGCATATGATTTCATTCAATTAAGTTAATTCCTAAGGACAATCATATCAAATAAAATCATTTAAAGCAAACCAAAGTATTTTAATGTCATTTTAAATTTCATGTTTAATTCGATTTAAGGAATATGAGAAGAAGTTTGCTAATCCTAATCACATCCCATGTTTATAAGTTAATTTGATTTAATGAAAGATAATTAGGTTGATTTTATGGATTAGTTAGGTTAAGATATGAATTAAATTAATTAATTAACCCTTACATATCTTACCTTAAAGTAATTATACAAATAATTATGAGATAATGTGATATGCAAATGAATTGAAAAGTAAATTAGCAATGGTCATAAGAAATGAAAGGGCCTAATGCAATTAGCTCATAATTATTGGTTAATTAGATTTAAGGAACTTAATTAATTACTTTTATGATTTCCCCACACATATGGGTAAATCATAATTTCATTAATTCTCTTTAGGCTATTAAACACCTAAAGATCTACCCATGAATCAGCTAATCAAAATCGATATGATTACATTTTTAATTTGATTAGTTATGTCATTAATTAATTTCTTTTACTTCATTTCTCAAATTTTGATTAATTATCCTTTGAATGAAATGGACTTAAGGGGAAAAGGTTGGGAAAGAGATCCCAACCTAATTCCATGAGTCCTCTGATTCAATTAAACAAGATTTGATGTGATTTAAACCTTAATTTAACTAATTAATTAATTAGTTATTTAACCTTTAATTAATATTTCTTAAAGGAAATGAGGTGGTTTAAGGAAAAGAGATTGGGAAAAAGGTCTCAATCCAATTCCATAACCTCCTCACTATTAGATAGTGATTAAGGAACCTAATCAATCAATTAATTACTATTCACATGCTTAATTAATACTTAATTATGTTAAGAAGGTAATTAGGGCTTAATCAATCAATTTTCCTTATTAATCAACAAATAAATCTCAAAGTTTGAGGTTAAATAGTTAATAAATTTGGGAGTAATTAAGCTAATTAATTTTTTTAATTAAACTCTAATTAATCTTAAATTATTATTCAAAATTAATTAAGGATAATTTTAATGGATTCCTCTCTAAAATATCTTTAAAATGTGCATTTATTTGTATTTTTTGGATTTTTCTATGATTTCTTATGAATTTATGAAGTTTCAGCCTTAAAAACTAATTAATTAACCTTAATTAAGCCTAGTCCCATCGGCGCCACATGGCACACTGATGCGGCGAGTTTTCCACATGGTGCCACAAGATTGGCTATTAAAGTTGTCACATCCTGCGGCTAACTCAGCTAGCGGTAGGACGCGCTATTGATCTCCGATATCCGATCTCCAATCGGACGGCATGATCAAACTTGTGATTAATAACAGCTTGAATCAGATGGATCTAGCATGATCTAATCATGGTTATCCATTTGGATCACGAATGGATGGTGCGTGATCTATCAGCTCATGATGAATGATGGAGCCCATCTATGATTAATCATTCCATTCGAGCTCACTCGTGCTTGGATTCACTTAAAATCAACTCCACACCTTCACGCGAGGGATCCACAAAGATCCAATGGCTAAGATCGACTCACATGAAAATTTTCTTCGTAAAAGACCAACACATTTTTGCCTAAACCTCAGTTTCAATGGATTTACCTCACCAGAGCTAAGGCGGCTGCACGCGAGGAAGCTTAGTACAAGCCCTATTGGGCAGCAATTGGATTGGTTCCATGCGGATTACTTGGAAGGCCAAGAATGGTGCTTTGGATGCTCAGCTCCAATCAAAATCTATCCTCTGGTGGGCTTGAAGCTCGGGGGAAGGTTTTCTTAGCTTTGACGAGATGTGTGTAAGGTGTGTGCAAGAGCAATTTGACTTTAGTTGAGGGATGGAGAAGTTGGAATCGAAGGATTAATGCCCTATTTCAGCTTTTCTTGGGAAGGAGAAATCTAAAGTGGGGAGGCTTTTGGAATCACTCGAGATCTCACAAGGGGATTCGAAAATGCCTTAGGAATCATGGACGATGTGAATTGTGTGATTTCCGTGCAAATTGAGGGGGTATATCCCTTAATTGGCTGAGGTGGACGGACGGGATCAATACCCCATTTTGGCTGGCTAGTCACCGCCAAAGCAGAGTTGTCTCCATCAAGTCCACGTGGCTCGATTTGAGTGGAAGAAGGCTTAAGAGGTGGCTCAAGGTAGCATGTGAGTTGGTTGCATCTCCTTGGAACCATTGGGTTCTTGGCTTGTAAGGGAGGTGAGTTAACTCACCTCTCTTTTGTTCATGGCAAGCCTAGCCCACTTAAGGTGGGCTAGGTGGCTAGGTCAAACACCAAAGTGGGTGCTTGATGGCTGCCAAAGGAAAAGAGGGAGTGGACTTTGCCAATTTTGGAAAAATCCCACATGCGGAGACATATCCAAGGGAGGTTTGCCTTGGGTTTGGCTCCAATTGGGTTTGGGCTAGTTTTGGGCTGACCAAGGATGGGTTTGGGTCCAATTTGGTCAGGTTCAAAGGTCCCATGGGTTGGTTTCAAGGGTTTTGGCTCAATTTGGGTCATATGGGTCATGTTGGGCCATGTTAGGTTAGATTGACCAATTGGTCAAATTAGGTCAAACCAAGGCTTGGGTTAGGTTCAAATGATGATTTGAAGAGTTTTGGTTTAAGTGGTTTCAATTAATTTCTTAGGTTTGATTTTGGCTCATTTAGAATCAAATGGATCAAATGGGTCAAGTTGACCAATTTGACCAAATGCTTCGGTTGGGTGTTGGTTCAAGTTCAATTGGTTAATTGAAAATGATTGTAGGCTTTGGTTTAAATTAATTTGAATTTAATTTGGATTTTGGCCAATTTGACCCTTTAGGTCAATTTGGGATAAGTTCAATTGGGTTCAATTGAACAAATTGGATTTAATTATGGGTTTGATCAAGTTCAATAATCAATTTGGAATGAACTTGAGCCATTGGTTGCAATCAATTTGGGTTGGATCATGATTTGACCTATTTTGGCCTTTTAGGCTAATTTGGGTCAACTTGAGTCAAATGGCCAATTAGGCTTAGTTTAGCTCAATTGATGGTCAAGTCATGTTCAATCTTTGATTATGGCTTAATGTGAATCAATGGTTTCTATTGATTTGGTGTATGGTGAGTTTTGGCTATTTTGGGTTTCATATGGGCTAAGGGTTGACTTGGTCAAGTGATCAATTTGGTTTGACCCAGGTTGATAATCTGGTGATATCATGGTATGAGATTTGGATGGGCTTGGTTCAATCCAATTTGGGTTGGATTAAAACTTAGTTCATATGGGTTCTTTAGGCCACTTTGGGTCAAGTGGACCTAAATGGGTCAATTGGCTTGGCTTGGTTTAATTAATGTTTAGTTGGATTTATATATGAGTTTCGGATTGAAATATAAATTCAACTACAATCAATTTAGGCAATATTGTGTTTAGATTCATTTAGAATTTTTGTGTCAAAAGGGCTAAGTTGGGCTTGACTTGGGTTGATTTTAATTTGGCTTGATGATTGTATGTTTCATTTATATTTGGATAGATAATTGAAGGAATGATTGATTCAAGAGAAAATCCATTAATTTTGGCTTAATTTAGGTGGGTTTTGGTTAAGTCTGAGGAAATGGCTTAAAGGGTTTAAATTGGGTTTTGATTTAATTTTAGATTTGGTTTTGGCTCTTTGAGTTTATATTTCATTTATATTTGGGAAGATAATTGAGTATATAAATGACTCATGAGAAAATCACTTGAGTTTGGAGTGATTTGAAGGCAAATTTGGCTAAGCTCATGGAGGTAGGTCCAAATGGCTTAGAAGATAATTTGCTTTAGTTTGATTTAATTTATATCATTAGAATGTAGATTTCATTTATATTTGTGAAGATGATTGGATATATAATTGATTTATGAGAAAATCAATTGATTTTGGGTTGATTTGGGTTAAGATTTGGTTAAGCTCATGGAGGTAGGTCCATATAACTTAGAAAAGGGTTTGGAACTTGGATTTGATTTCGGGTTTCAATCATTTGGAGTCAATTTGGATTTGGATTTGATAAATGATTGAGGGATTGAACTGATCTTTGATAAAACCAATTGAATTTGGATTGAATTTGATTTGGCTAAGGTTAAGGCCATGGAATTCAATCAGAGGGCTTAAGAAGGATTTTGGGAATTTGATTTGATCATGGGATTGATTATGGATTTTGGAAATTTTATTTTGAATTTGAGTTTGAATTTGGGGTTGATTGTGAGAAGGAGAACTTGGATTGGGTTTAGGCTATAGGGTAGGCAAGTCTCACTAAGTCCCTAAGGCATAACCTATTTTTATGACTAACCCTTCTAAGTCTCTAGGCTTAGGTTAAGTGTTCACCTAATCACTAGAAGTGTCTTAAGACTAAGAGCTCTTAGTGTCTATAAGAGTCCTAGATCTATGATGAGGAGGTTGAGAACTCACTCCAAAAGTGAGGTCAACATGAGTCTATATAATTAAAGTGTTATGCTTTATTAAAAATAATTAATATAATAAAAAATAACATTTTTCTATCAGTAGGATTGAAGCATAAAATTATTTAATTTGTATGTGTGTCTACATGTATATGTCTAGCTATCTTCTCATATAAAATAACTTATTTCTATTAAAATACAACTTATAACAACCAAATACATGTCAAAACTATATGAATATAGTACTTCAAGAACTACCATGATCATATGATCATTAATCAAAAGCATCAAAACTTTTTCATAGAAGTTTTCATTTGCATATGAGTATTATTATAATTTTCAATGGTTTAGAGTCTCTGAAATAGTTTGAAATTACATATGTGCATAGCTTATTAAGTAAAATTAAACTTGAACTTTGTTTACCATATTATCATTGTTATTCTTTTAAATGTTGAAGCACCAATAAATAAAATTTTAAATCTTAAGTGCTTTTCGTACCAAGGCCACTAAAAGCAACAAAGAAAAAAAATTAGAGAAACATCATACAAAGTGTGCATTTGTCGACATACGCATGAGTAATGTAAACATGGCTATAGAACATATTGTAAACAAAAATAATTTCCTTAAGAAACTTATCGTTAAATTGAACTCAAGACACAAGATCCTTCTTTTAGAGTTATCAGACATTTCTTTCTTTTTTGAAAAATATATTTGTTGTCTTTCAAAAAATAATTACCTATGTATATCTTGTAAATTGATATAAACATCTAACAGTTCAAGGATAAATCCCTTTATCTTGAGCAAAATTTAGCTCATATGTTTCAATATAACTTTAAGTGATAGAAAAAAGCGGCAGCCTCAAATAGAAAAATTTTTGAAAATTTTTAGGTGAAAATACTACTTATATCAAAAAAAATTTTGAATTTTTATAATTTATTTAAGGTGGTATAATATAGAAATATATATCTTCTAATATAATATATTTATTCTAGAGTGCATTTAAGAGGTTAAAAATTGCTCATAATTAAATTTTAATAAAAAAATTTATATAATTTCTCCCCTCTTGTGTGTGTACATATATATCATATTTTGGCTGCTTAGATTGGCACGCTAGAACTACACGCAGACTCATCTTGATGTCCTTTGCATGTAGTCATCCTATGAGTAATTATAATGTAAGTTAACCATAATATATTATTAACTCAATTATATTTTAAAAATTTAATGTTAACTTACATATGCTCTCCATGAATGAACATCAACCCACTACTGATCGGTCTGATGCTGATGTGTTTTGCTATGCAATTCAGCAGCAACAAGCTCTTAGCTAAGAAGTTTAGCCTATAAATAATATAATGAAATTCACATCTTTATTTTCTATTGTGTGCAAGTAGAACATGCGTTTGTGCAATACATCTTTCTGCTTCCTTTATTTTCTACTATGTGGCTTGAACTTCAGCGCTCAGTAAAATTTGCATTCAATATCTTGTGCATTGTCCTTGTAATATAGCAAATAACTATTCACACAATAATTAATTTATTTAGTTCAATCCTAACTTTGACACTAACTTATTTGTTTTATACAAGTCTTCAGAAACTAAGTTTTATCGTGGGTTTATTTCTTTTAGTAGCCTTGCAAATTAGTTAAAGTATTCACATGACATATTAAATTCAGTTTTAATACTTAGTATTCTTATGGCTATAGATAGCTCAGTGTGGTTTGTGCATCCTCTCCACAATAGTCATTATGTTGCCTTTAGTAGGTCATAGAACTTTTGAGCTTCTTTATTATATGGCTCCTCCTTTACAAGGTACTTTGCTCTAGCACCATTATGGTGTTTATTTTTGGATGATGTTGTATATGGGGGACACCACATAGATCTAAGGGGGTACTCATTGAAGTGATCGAGTATGACATTAAGGAATGGTGCACTATCTCGAAAGATAGAAATCACCACTCTACAATGGACCTAATCATCTAATGAGGACTCCTAAAGCATGATGGGTCTTCAAATATATCAGAGATTTTTTCCCTACTTTACATGAATAAATAAAGCAGAGTTTATTTAAATAAGATTCTAAAGTTTCCTATGGGGGAAAGCCTCCATAGTTAATTACATCCTAAGAAAAGTGAATTCCTTAAGAATACTCTCAATTAAAGTAGGCAATTATTATCTCCAAAGATTTCAAGGGTAAGACTATAAATAAATTAGTTATAATTAAAAAATCAACAGGGAAAGGTCAAAAGGAGAGATTTATTATCGAAGCCAAAGAAAATGAGTGGGGAATGCTCATGATACTAGGAAGCCAAGTGAGCATTCCAACATATCCTATAGTTGGCCTTTATATGTTTGAAATTGAAGAGAGTTATTTATTTGTATTGAGTTTTATTAGATTACTAGAATTATAATCCAACAATACAAGATTGTGGAATTGTCTAAGAGGTGAGGATTTATGCTTGTAGCCTAAAAGAAACAACCACCTCATATCCTAAATTTAGGGGGCTTTGACATAAGCCAAAACATGACCTAAATCTAAGCAAAAATGGGTATATTGTTTACCTTCACAAAAGAGGGTAAACCACCCGACTGCTGGACTTATAACCTCCTGGAGTGGTAGCCAGCTAACTCCTCCTATGCTTCAAAACCATGTGGTCAAGTCATATGATTTTGTAAGATGGTTAGGTTGTTATTATTTAGAAAGAAACTAGTCCTTAAACCCACTCCCTAAGAGACTAGAGAATGGGTGGTATGAATAATGACTTAGTCTAATGCAAATCTTCTCAATTTTTATTTGATTTTGACTCTTCATTTTGACAAAGGCCATAGGATTTTTATATGACAAAATGTATGTTGAAATGAGGTTATTGGCTAAATCAAAGAGAAAGAGGTGTTTTCCACTGTAGAGGAGACCCTCAAAGGTCAAGTCTTCCCCTATCATGCAAGGATGAAAATCCTCTCTTAGCAAAAGTGAAGCAATATGAATGCATGATATTAAACATACAACATTCAAATAAGGGGTTGCTAAATCTTTTAATTATCTTGGTTTATAGCCTAAGCTTTATGTGAGGTTGTGAGTTGTTTAAAATTTTAATTATGAGTTGTAGTTATAGTAGAAAGTTTATTTTCCCTAAGAGCTTAATCAGATCCAAGCTATACATTCAATCACCATTCATAAAGAAACTAGAAAAAGGCATGTCATTTCTATTATACAATTGTAAATAAAATATCAAATAATTTTATAAATTTAACACAAAAGAATAACAAGCCGGTGCGTCAGGTACCACCGTACAACCCGAAAAGAGAAATCGGTAGCCGAGCTCTACCCTTATACAATCTGGTATATTAAATAATAATTACAAATTTACAAATGAATAAATGCTATGGAGGTTCTTTAAATCTTTAAGTCTTCATATCTCCTTCATTTCTTCATTTGGTTTGCTTCTTTCAATTTGATGGGCTTCAAGGCATCACATGGCACCCTAGGATTAAATCTTTTGGCCAATGTACCCCCATAAGACTAATCCTAATTCCTAATGCAAAGTTACATTAAAAAAGGAAAAAGTAAATCTAACTACACCTGTAAGACAAATGTTAGCTAAACATACTATACAATCAAGCAGTTATATGAATAATTTGGACTTAGCACCTTGTACATGGGTAACCAAGCCCACCTAGATTAATTTGGATTATGCTTAGGGGTTAAGCAACATGCAAAAGAGAGTATTTATATTTATTTTTAAGCACCTCTTAAGCATAATCCCTTGCAAAAAATATGATTAGGCTAATCACAGCCTAACATCCAGTCTATGAAGCATACACCCTAACATTCAGTCTAAAATAATACATCATAAAAAAATCAAACACACATCACTCCATGCACCGCCTTAACATAAAACTAGAATTGGTGACTTAATTCTAAAGTGTGTGTATTAAGGCTTATGTGTTATGCCTTAACTAAGCTTATTTAATCATAAAAGTTGATTTCACTTTAAGTGGTTTAGTTAATTTGAGAATTTCTTACTTAGTGTTTTTTTATTTCACTTGATTTACTTTTAACAACTAAGTGTTATAAAGAGAAGAAAAGAGAGGATTACTCTATTTTATTCTTACATTGACTTATAAAGCATATTGATTAAATAAATTCTCATTAGTGAATGACTTATTACATATTTTAATTAATCCTAGGTTTATGTTCACTTTAAAAAATCTCATTCAATAATAAAGGCATCTTAATATTAATTACAATTAATTACTATCACATGACATATGTTCATTCATTTCTTTCCATCATATGTAGCATGCATATGACTAAGTCCTAAACATATCTATACATGCAATATGTGTTGGCACATTTAAATGATGAATATGAACATGTACATTTAAAGTTTATATTTTCCTTTTGATTGAAGTATTTTATCATATTAATTTAAATCTCTATCTAGATTTTTATACAAAAATACATCAAAATAAAATCAAACAAATATGTATCATTGTTAACCAGGGAAGTGAGGTAATCAAATGACCTCTTTGGGGCTAGCTAAAACCTTGTATTCCTGGGATGTCTAAACTAAATACCATTTGAATTCAAAAATATGTAAATTTGCATACATTAATATAAGAAAGAGAGCTTTTAATCACATGATTAATTAATTTTATCACTTAAACAATTACAAATGCATGTATTTTGATAAACGAAAGAGGGGTTTTAACTCCATAATTAAGTACACACACACATGTATGAGAGACATAAGCAAGTACATGTCATTGTACACCATGAAGTGAGGTAATCAAATGACCTCCTTGGGGCTACTTAAAGCCTCATTTTCTTGGGATGTCTAGACTAAATATTTACTTTTTTAAAATACATATGAATGTATGCATGAATAAAGTAGAGAGAGCCATGCAAAAGTTGTATTTTTATTTGATTAAAAAAATGTATACATATGGAGTAAAGTCTTATTTAAATTCTAATATTGAAATATGTAAGAATGAAATCAAATGGAGTATGTGCCATTGTTAAACCAGGGAAGTGAGGTAATCAAATGACCTCCTTGGTAGGGCTGCAAACAAATCGAGCCGAGCCGAGCATGTATGTGTTCAAGCTTGAGCTTGTTTAATATTATCGAGTTCGAGCTCAATTCGAGCTTTTAAGAATAGTGTTCAAGCTTGAGCTTGTTTATCATTATCGAGCTTCGATTCAGTTTTCACGAGCTCGGTTCAAATTGGATTATCGAGCTTGAGTTAGCAACTCATTTAATAAAATAAATGAGCTTTAATCAAATTTCGAAAGTTCAGCGACTTGTTGAGAAATGTATATGGGTTGTATCAAATAAAGCTTATTAAGCCTAAAAAAATAATAATATGAATAATATTGTTCACAAACAAGCCTTAATCGAGCCATAATTGAGCCAAAATCGAGCTTTTTAGCGAGCTTGTTCACGAGCATTAAATGATAATGTTCATGAACATAAATGAACCGAACGACAAGCCATTCAAGCTTGTTCATTTAACAATCATGTATTTAAAAAGGTGTTCAGGCTCGTGTGATTAGTTAATCAAACGAACATGAACAAGCTCTAATCGAGCAAGCCATGAGTAGCGAGCCTGGTTCATTTCCTCCCAGGATAGCTAAAACCTTGTATTCCCGGGATGTCCAGACTAAATACCTATTAACATTCTTACTTACAAAAATCAATATATGAATGAAAGAAAATGGACTTTACTTCATACACTTAAGTTATAATCATTTGCATTTCCTATGTATTTATGACTAGAATTCATGGCATGTGTAATCATTTATTTATAAGATTTGGAAAATAGATTTGGATTTAATAATGATAGTAGCCACACATATATTAATTTAAATTAACACATGATATAAATGAAATAATTTATTTTTAATTAATTTTAGAATAAATGAGTGCATGAATCAAGTGGCAAACAATATTTTAATATGATTGGAAAGAAATAAAGAAATATAAGCACATAATTTCATTCAATCCAACCAATTCCTAAGGACAATCATATTAAATAAGCTTATTTAAAATAAACCAAAGTTTCTTAATGTCACTTTTGATCTTATGTTTAACTTGATTTAAGAGATTTGAAAAATATTTGCTAATCCTAATCTAATTCCCAATATGTGAGTTAATTTGATTAATGAAAAGCAATTAGATTAATTTTAGGGATTGATTAAGTTAAGTATGAATTAAATCAATTAATTAAACTCTTACCTATGTTACCTTAAGGTAATCGATTAAATGGTTATGAGCTAATGTAATATGCAAATGAATTGAAAAGTAAATATCAATGCTCCTATGAAATGAAAGATACCTAATGCAATTGGCTTATAATCATTTATTAATTAGGCTTAAGAAACTCACTTAATTACTTTCATGATTTTCTCACACATGTGAGCTAATCAAGATTTCATTAAACCTCTTTAGGTTATTGAACACCTAAAGCTCTACCCATGAATCAATTAAAAGAAATCAAATTTAATTAGGTTTTATGATTGAATTAATCAAATCATTAATCCATTAATTCATTTCTCTTTAATAAATTATCAAAGTTAATTGATTATTTTTTGAAATGAGATGGGCTTAAAGGTTGGGAAAGAGGTCCCAACCTAGTTCCATAAGCCATCCATTTAATCAAGCATTATTTAATGTGATTCGAATTTTAGTTTAGCTAATTAAGTCATTAATTAATTAATTAATCATTAATTGGCAATTTGGTTGAAAAGAGAAAGAAACTTAAGGAAAAGATTAGGAGGGAGGCCCTAATCCAATTCCCTAAGCCCCCCTACTATTCAACAGTGATTAGAGAAGCCAAATAATTAATTAATCATTGTGCATATGCTTAATTATCCTTTAATTAAGCTAAGAAGATAATTAGAACTTAATTAATCAATTCTCCTAATTTAGCAAGTAAAAAAACCCAAGAAAATTAGAGGAGGTAGAGGTCATCTTCTCAAATAATCTCAAAAATCTTGAGATCAATCACTTGAATGATTAGAGAGTAATTAAGCTAATTAAGTTTTCAAATAAACCCTAATTAAGCTTTACTTAATATTCAAAATCAATTAAAAATATTTTTATTAAATTCTTCTCTCAAATACCTTTAAAATGAGCAATTATCTATATTTTTTTTGGATTTTTCTACAATTAGTTATGAATTATAGAAGTTTCAACTTTAAAAATACATTATTTAACCTTAATTAAGCATAATCCTATCGGCACTATGTGGCATGTTGATGTAACACGCTTTCCACATGGCGCCACGGGATTAGTTATTTAAGTTGTCACATCTACGCACTGAGTCAACTAGCAGTGGACGCGGTATTGATCTCCACCATCTGATCTTGGGTCGGTGCAGATCAAACCCAAGGCATAAAGGGAGAAAATCAAAGAGATTTAATGTGATTTGATCAGAGCCGTTCTTTCAATCATGCGGAATGAACGGCCCATGATCCTCCTTCTCGCGAGTGACGAACAAGCATTCGTCTGCCATGGATCGTTCAATTCGAGCTCACCCAAGATCAGATGAACTTTAAAATCAACCCACACCATTAGGGGAGGAATTCAAACACATCCAATGGTCAAGATCAACTCACATGCAAATTTCCTTCAAAAAGGACCAATCACACTTCCCTATTTCTATGATTTTGAGGAATTACCTCATTGGAGCTCAAGACCGGTGGTGATTTGATCAGAGAAAATCAAAGAGATTTAGCGTGATTTGATTAGAGCCGACCGTTCCAATCACGCGGAATGAACTAGTCATAAAGGGAGAAAATCAAAGAGATTTACCGTGATTTGATCAGAGCAGCCCGTTCCAATCACACGAAACGGATGGCCCATGATCCTCTTTCTCGTGAGCGGTGAACGATAGTGTCCGTTTGCCATGGATCATTTAATCCGAGCTCACCCGAGCTCGATGAATTTTAAAATCAACCCACACCATTAGGGGAGGAATTCAAACATATCCAACGGTCAAGATCAACTCACATGCAAATTTCCATCAAAAAGGGCCAATCACACTTCCTTATTTCTAGGATTTTGAGAATTATCTCATCGGAGCTCAAGACAAGCAGTAGGATTGATGGAGGTAGCTTCATCTAGTAGAGAGGAGGCCCTGTTGAGCCGCACGCAAGCCAATTTCCTTTAGTTCGCTCGGTGGATCAAGTTCCATCGCTTTGGAGCTCGGTGGCGATCGAAGTCCCTCCCCTGGTGGCTTAGAAGCTTGGGAAACAACTTGGGTGACTTCGAAAATGCGCATGGAAGGTGTTTAAGAGGAATTAAAATTTAGTAGCGAAACAAGAAGGCTTGGATCAAAATTGGGATGCCTTGTTTTAGTTTCACAAGAGGAATAGAAATGCTGCAAGGGAAAGCTTGGGATTGCTCTAAGACTTACAAGAGGCTCGGTTTGATGTTAGGAAGCTTGCACGAAGTGAATTTCTTCGATTCCTGTTCAAATTGGGGGAGTATACCCCTTGATTTGCTGAGTTGGACGGACGGGATGGCTTCCCATTTCTCAGCTGGCCAGTCACCGTTAGAGCATCGTAGGGGCCTCAATTGAGTCCACGTGGCTCGATTGGGTTGGAGAAACTCATGGGAGGTGGCTCAAGGCCTGATGTGGGGAGATCTCCTTGGCTTGATCCATTGGGTGCTCGGCTTGTATGGGAGGTGAGTTAACTCTCCTCCCTTTGGTCCATGGCCGACCAAGCTTGGTTAGGTGGCCTAGGTGGGTTAGGTGAACCCTCATTTGGGTGAGTGAGGGATTTCAAGGTGATGGGAGAGTGAACTTTGCCATTTATGGGTGGAATCCTATGTAAAGAGGGCTTAACCAATTGGCAATAGCTTGGATAGGGCCCATTTGGCTTTTGGTTTGATTTTGGGTTAGCCATGGCTAGTTTGGGTCAAGTTTGGTCATCCATCAAAGTCCCATGGGTTGGTTTTATGAGTTTTGGCTTCATTTGGTCAAATGGGTTCAAATGGATTCATGTTGGGTTGGGTTGACCAATTGATCAAATTGGGTCAAATCAAGGCTTGGGTTATGTTCAAATGATGATTTGAAGAGTTTTGGTTCAAGTAGTTTTAATCAATTCGGCCTAGGTTTTATTTTGGCTCATTTGAAATTAAATGGGTCAAATGGGACAAGTTGACCATTTTGACTAATTTGACCAAATTGGGTTGGGTTAGGTGTTGGTTCATGTTCAATTGGTTAATTGAAAATGATTAAGGTTTTGGTTTGAATTAATTTATATTTAATTTAGATTTTGGCTAATTTAACCCTTTAGGTCAATTTGGGCTAGGTTGGGTCAAGTTGGTCAATTGGTCAAATTGAGCTCAATTATAGCTTTGGTCAAGTTCAATAATCAATTTGGAATGAACTTGAGCCATTGGTTGTAATCAATTTAGGTTGTATTATGATTTGACACATTTTGACCTTTTAGGCCAATTTGGGTTAACATGGGTTAAATGGCCAACTAGACTTGGTTTGGCTCAATTGTGGGTTTGGACATATTTAATCATTGATTATGAGTTGATTTGAATTAATGGTTTCAATCAATTTGATGTATAGTGGGTTTTGGCTAGTTTAGGTTTCATTTGGGCTAAAGGTTGACTTGGTCAAAGGACCAAGTTGACTTTGTTTGACCCAATTGAGGGGATTGATCATCCTAGGGTGATTGTTGATCATGATATGAGGCTTGGATGGCCTTGGTTCAATCCAATTTGGGTTGGATTAGAATTTGGCTCAAAAGAATTCTTTAGGCCACTTTGGGTCAAGTGGACCTAAATGGGTCAATTGATTTGATTTTGACTTGATTTAAGTTTAGTTGAACTTATATATGAGCCTATGATTGAAATATAAACCCAACTACAATCAATTTGGAGTCTAATTTATTTTGGCTCATTTGAAGTTTTTAAGTTCAAAGGGCTAACTTGGGCCTGACTTGGGTTGACTTGAGTTTAGTTTGATAATTATAGTTTTTATTTATATTTCGCTAGATGATTGAAGGAATGATTGATTCAAGAGAAAATCCATCCAAGAAATTGGCTTAAAAGGCATAAATTGGGTTCTGGTTTAATTTTGATTTGGTTGTAGCCAATTGGATTTATATTTCATTTATATTTAGGAATATAAATGAAGATATAAATGATTCATGAGAAAATCACTTGAGTTTGGAGTGATTTAGAAACAAATTTGACCAAGCTAATGGATGCAGGTCAAAAGGGTTAAGAATGGAAACTAATTTAGTTTGATTTATTTTTATTCATTGGAAGGTGGGTTTCATTTATATTTGTGAATATAAATGAATAAATAATTGATTTATAAAGGAATCATTTGATTTTGGGTTGATTTTGGGTTAAGATTTGGTAAGTGTATGGAAGTAGATCCATATGACTTAAGAAGAAAATCTGGACTTGGATTTGATTTAGTTTGATTTGGTTTTGAATATTTAAGTATGGATTTCATTTATATTTGTGAATATAAATGAAGGAATAATTGATTTATAAAGAAATCAATTAATTTAGAGATAATTTAGGTAGGGATTTAGCTAAGGTTATGATGGTGGGTCAATTGATTTTGGGTTCCAATAATTTGGAATTGAGTTTGGATTTGGGTTTGATAAATAATTGGTATTGAATTGATCTTTGAGAAAATCAATTGAATTGGATTTGAATTGGATTTGGCTAAGGTTAAGGCTATGGAATTCAATCATGAGGTTTATGGAGAACTTTGAGTTAAGATTTGATTATGAAATTGATTATGAACTTGGGAGATTTTGTTTGGATTTAGCATGGATTTGAGGTTTGGTTTGGGAAGGAAAGCATAGGTTGGGTTTAGGCTATAAGGTGGGCAAATCGCCCTAAAATTCCTAAGTCAAAACCTATCCTTATGGTTATCCCTTCTAAGTCTCTAGGCTTAGGTTAGGTGTTCTCCTAATCACTAGAAGTGTCTTAGGACTAAATAGCTCTTAGTGTCTATAAGAGTCCTAGATCTATGATGCGGAAGTTGAGAACTCACTCCAAAAATGAGGTCAACAACCATCATAGATCATTTCTTCATAAGTTCAACTAGTCATATTCGCTTGAGCGCATACATGGCTCGTTGAGGCACCACTATCATCATCAACATGTGGCTCTAACTCATAGTGTCAAGTCCATAGCAAATAATTTGGTTGAAAACTTCTATGATACAAGTCTACTTTGATTTCATATAGTGTTAAGAAATTCTGATTCTCATGCCACGCGCATGGACATCAAAACTTTCTTTTAGAAATGTAAGAAGGAAGTTGAGATACCAAGTGTATGAAGTACTCAATATCACTCAAGAATTGATCAATTAATCATTTTCTACCTAGATGCAATCTATTATACATCAATGACCGCTCACTACAGATATTCATAATCTAAGTAAATTGAAAATTGTTGGAATTCAAATAACATTCTATCTTAGGAACATAAGTAGTATTGATTGTATAGCTAATTTAATGTGATGCCCTAAGTGTTTAAGTCATTTGCTATTAGCAATTTTTTTCATAATTGAAACCGTTGTAGCCCATAATCACAAAATACTTTTTTACAAAAGTAAAGCTGGCACATATTATAAAATTTAAATAAATGCATCAAAAATTGTAAATCATATAATTAAAAAATTTATACATTAAATGATAATTAAGTAGACTTAAATTTATAAAATATACAAAAACTAACATTGATAATTAATAATCTACACACAAATAGATATTTTAATGTATTATTTAACAAATTTAAATAAATTTAGAAAAGATTTAATCTAAAATTCATTACATACCTCAAAATTTTAAATCCCCTATTCCTCACAAATCAAAGGATGAAATCATGAAAAAAATTATAATAGAAGGAAGAGATCAAGATATACCTTTGACTCTACAAAAAAAAAATGCAGAAAATAGAGACTTTTTAGATGCAAATCGACGTGCTCTAGGTTTCATTCTGTCATCAGTCGAGAGAGAGAGGGAGAGATAGAGAGAGACAAATTGAGGAATGGGGAGGGGGGGCGGTGGTCTATTTCATCTGCCCTATAATAAAGGTTTCCAACAATTTATCCACTGGAAACAGTTATGATGACCTAATTCTGTTGAAAATTCAGTCGAGTTTAAGTGATTTGAACCCAATGTCATCCTTAGTAGAAAATTTCATCGAAAAGATTTTGGTTGACTGTCAGGTCGATTATTCTGTTGGTAATTACCGACGAAAAAAAATCTATTGGAAATGCTAACGAAAAACTACAATTTTCTATAGTGGATGGATCTTTATTTAAGGGTATATGTTTTATAACCCTTACACTTCATTGCATGACATTTTCAAATAAAAATTATTTGATGATGGACTAATTGGACACCTTGGGTTAGATCAAACTATACCAATAATTTCATCATATTTCTATTGAAATTTTATAAAAAAAAAAAGATGCAAATTGTGTTATTTCATAGTATTGCATTTTCCAATTACGCAAATGCTACTAAGGAACCTTTCATACTCTTACATATCAAAATACTCCATATCTTGATCTGTGCATGATTTTCATTCTTGGTTTACTAAAATTTTGCATGGACATCAATTTATATTGATAGAAAATAAACTTTCTTAAATAACACACTTTATACCATATTATAAATTTATTGACTCCTTGCATATAACAAGAATTGTTTAAAAAAATATAAGATTGCATGTATTACATAGTTAAATAGTTTTCAACTATAAGTTTGTTTAGTTGATCATTCTTAGAGAACTTTATGAAAATCCTTTAGTACTATTAACTTTTTATATCCTTGCCACCTATAGATTAATGGACAAATAGAAATGATCAATACAAGCAAAGGTAATATATTTTGATGACTTATTGGTGACTATTTAGGCATAAATGATTTAATATTTCTAGCATCATAGTTCATTTATAATGGTTTTGTGTGTCAAACTACTAACAAATATATTTTTAAAGTTGGTTATGATATGTATCCTAAAAAGCATGTAGATCCATATTATTGTCCTAATATATATTAAACTCTTAATAGAGAGTGCATATTTTGGGAGAATATGTATCTAAACACTTTGAGGCAACATAAAACTATAAATAGTTAAGCAAAATATAAAATATAAAATGAAATTTTATGTTAATAACAAATAGCGAGAATTTATCAAAGGTGATTTTGTACTTATGAGAATTAGGTCATACACTTTTATGTTATGTTTGTGAAGTAAGATTTTATGTTAATAACAAATAGCAAACATTTATCAAGATGTTTTTGTACTTATGAGAATTAGGTCATACACTTTGATCTTATATTTGTGTATAAAAAAAGCTCGTTGAACGATTATCTTACACTCAACAAATAAATATCTTTCTAATTGATTTTATTCAATAATTTAATTTAGTCAAGTGTTTTTCATTGGAGATATAATACTAAATTGACTCTCAAGATTTTATAAGTAGTGTTTCTATAAGTAAAGATTATACCTAGATAGTATTGATGTCTAAGAACTTCTAATTGCTATTATTGCATAGACTTGTGAAATGGAGAAAATCATTATTAGTGAAATCAATTGTTTCTTACATGGTTCATTGGAAAAATCAACTTTTAACTGAAAATTCTTAATTTTCACAATGCCTAATCTACTTGAAAAGCACCATAGGTTGGCTCTTTGAAGATAAATTATTCTAGCCAAAGGGAAGTTGATTTGTCACATGTAAACTTAAGATAAATCTCAATTCTAAACTAAAAGTATATTTTAGTTTTCATTTGAATTATGCAAGAATTATTCTTTTTAGATGCTTTTTTATTGGTTTAAAATAAATTGTAAGATTTAGACTAATCTTGATATTATTTTCAATCTTAAATTATAAATCTTATTCTTTAAAAATGAATAGGATGAAAGTAAGCATTATTTACATTTTGAATTGAAACCAAGCAATCATTCATTTGTCTCCAAAGAATTTTTGCATCCATCAATAATCCTAGCTCTTCTTAAGAAAATTAAAATTACCCCTGCTCCCTCTCTTCCATAAAAAATATCCACTTCTTTGCTCTACAATCTTCTCAAGAAAGGTATGATTTCAAAGCACCACTTTAGAAATTGATATCATCTCTCATGTATTCTCCTAAAACTTCTTTATGTTTTAGATTTAAGAGATTGAATTAACAAAAAGGAGAAATCAAGAAATTTCAAATAGATTCCATAAGAAGAAAATGAAGGAGATTTCAATGTACATGGTCTCCACAATATAACTAGAAGTTGATTAAAATTATAATAAAATATTACTATTACATCATTAGTCATAGCTCAAAAAGTAATATATATATAAATTCAAAGTTGTCAAGCTAAAAACTCATACATGCAATCATGAAACAAATAAGAATAGAAGAATTAGTAGACAAAAATCAATTTGAGGTATCAAATTCATTTATAAATGGACAATAGCATGACCGTAATCTTTACATGAATATAATAATGATTAATAATATATGGAAAAAAAGGTTTGTAAGGGCAAATCTATCTAATTATGTAAGGAAATTTTCATGACTAAGTGTTGGTGATAATAGTAAATGATAATAAGATAAGTGTTTTCTAATCAAAATAAAGGAAACCAAACACAGTATTTTTTTTCTTATTTCCCTTAACATAAAATAGCTCAAGAGTCCATAATTAGTTGAACTAAAATGAATGTTGCACAAAAAAGAAATGTTCTAAAGAATGAAACATAGAGGAAAAGTTAAGGCCTACAAATAAGTTATGTCAATTCAAACACCACAATAGTCAAGCTAATGAATCCAAAATTTTATAAATAGTCCCCATTTTCAACCCTATGGGTAGAGAGAGTGAATCAAGTGTTAATTTTTTTTTAAAGAGAGCTTGAAGCCAACACCATAAGAATCACCACTAATCATCACTAATGACCATTGTAGTGTAATTATTATTTCAAGGTTGTTGTTGTTGTTTAATCATTCTAACTCGATTAAGATTATTAGCTGATAATCTTTATTATAATAACAAAAGAACATGTAGTGTTCATAACTCTAAAACCCCTCCTTTCTATTAAAAAGAAAAATGGCACTCACTAATTTCAAATACATAATAAATTGTTTTGATTTTACCAAATCCCATGTTTCTTTTTCTCTTTTTTGAGTTTT